>CM076579.1:375264830-375639230 GCA_034641835.2 Pinus albicaulis | reverse complement strand
CTTAGGATAAGTGCAGAGTATTTTCTAATCTTGGGTTGCAATAATATTGCCCTCAAGTGGCAAGATGAAGACTAGACCTCTAAGGATCTCTCCTCCAACGTTATGCAAGACATGTATGCGCCCAAATCACCTCATATGTGCAGTGAGTTTGGAAGTCACCATCATATGGGAATCCAATCAATCCCATGGCTCACCTCATAAAAAGAAACAAAGGATATGGCTATGGTGGCCATACTACCTCTCATGCTCCCATTCAGAACATGAAATGCAAACAATGTGGTAAATCTCTCTCAAGGGACACATCCAACCAATGTGCCATTCCCCAAATCATGCTCTCAGTAAAAACAAGAACAACAACAACATAAGGAACCATAATGAGAACCATACTTGCACTTTGCCATATGTAGCAAAGTGTTAGGGAAATCCCTATATTACTATTATAGTCCCTCATATGTTGTTAGTGTAACCCCCTTTCATGTTATTATTGTACCTTGTTACCCTCATATTGTTATTATTGTGCCCTTAAATTATTATTCAGTTAGGTCGGCTAGGATTACATGGTGGCTCCCACTATGAGTTACATTGTGGCCCCATGGACTCCTATATATGAGAAAGAGGAGGTTTGTAATTTGAAACATCTAAGAATTGTTCATTCTTGTAATGTATTGGAGTTTCACCCCTAGAAGTGGCTTATTTATAAGGCATTAATATATCTTTTATTCTCTTTTTTGGAGAGCTTCGGTTTCACAACATTTGGTATCGAGCTTTGAGATTCTAGAGTTTCGAACATGCTCCAAACAGGTCATCGTGGAATTTTCTCTATAAATTTTTTTTCTACGAAGGTTCGAAGTCTCGAAATTGTAGAGTGCGAAATATAATCCATCGAGGAACAGCATTGCAAAATTTCAAAAGCTTAGTTCCTGCACTGATATTTTCGGAGATATGATCTATGAAAGTTAGGTCATTTTGCGAGGCTCTGAATTTAACCTAAATAGATCCTTTCGTGGTATTTTCGTAATAAATTTTTTTTCTACGAAGTTTCGGAAGCTAAATTTGTAGTACGAAAGGAAATAACCAGAACATCGTCACAAAATTTCAGGATATTGGTTACTTAATATTTTCATAGATATGAAATCTGTGGATAGTTACGGGCTTTTTGAGGGCTCACGAATTTCATCTCAAAGAGAGTGATCGTGGAAGAAAATATTCATATCTCTCTCTCTAAGAATCGGATTGGAATACGCTGTAAAAGTGACCGCAAGTACATGAGCTGTGGCAACAGTTTTTTCATTCTATCAATTTCAGAGCCATAAGGGATGAAACGATTTGACACATGGCAAGTCATACAAGTTCGCTCTCTGGTAGTCTCAAAGTTGGTGTCGATCGTGGAAGTTAGACATAACTACTCTGAAGAATCCAAATCGAGATCAGAACACAGTGGAATTTGAAAGAAGATTCGAGAGACGCTATGTAGGGCTAAATTTCAGGATATTGAGGATCCACAATTATAGAGATAGATTCAATTTCAATATCGAACTACTCAAAAAGCTAGTAAAGGTGTGTATTTTTTTTCTCGAAATTGCATAATTCTTGTTTGAAAGAATCAAGTTGAATTGATTCCAAGGGGAATATTGTAAGATAGATATCAGGTATTGGATTCTAAAATGGCCCCTACATAATTCAACACCCATTCAGCCATTTATAAAGCTCTACTATGACTCATGAAGACGAAGAATGGCAACATGACATATCAAAATTACGAGCAAGTGCAACAAATTTCAGCTCTCGCATGAGAAACAAAAAAATGACATGGAAGTTTTTTGAAGAAAGGCGTAGAAACTAAGATGGATGGTTTGAGAAAGAAAGGTGTGGGAGATCTAAGATGGATGGTATGAAGAATGGCATGGAATCGAAGATAGATGGCATGGAAGACGGCATGGAATCTAAGATGGATGACATGGAAGCTAAAATAGGAAAAACATGAAGAATGATCTAAAAAGCAAACATGGAAGGTTTGACAAAGTTGACACAGAAAATGTTTCCTAATGGTGAAAAAGATAGTAGAGGGAAACTCATGATAAGAACAAAATAAATGTTAATCAGTGCAGTTTTCATAAAATCTAATGTTTGCGGGAAAAACCACCATATTCCAAAAAATGGATATGAGGAATTTTGATGGAAAAGGATCTTGTAACATGGATACTACGGATGAAGAAATATTTTTATCTCCATAATGTGCAAAACACACTGAAAAGGTACGCATTGAAGACCTGACATTTAGAATAAAATACATTTGTATGGTATCGATGGCTTTGCATCCCATAAAAAATTTGTCACTTGGTCAGTACTTTTACGGAGGAAATGATAGCACATTATAGAGGATACAAAGAGAAACACCTTCTTTAGCAAAGTTGATAAATCTCAAACATAAGGGGTTTAATGGGGGAGCTACATTGGGGACTTCCAAAAAATTGAAAATAAGGAGTAACTAATATTCCAGGGGGAACCACAGATTGATCTATTTCATAGGTACTTTAAAGGATAACATCCAACATGAGGTTCAGTGTTTTGGAACCTTTGATTCGTTGGAGAAGGCATTAGGGTTGGCAAAAAAATAGAATGTACAATTATGGCAACAAGAAGCCTACCACTCACTTTCTATAAAGAGGGAAGTGTTGCTACTCCTAGATTTCCACAACCTACAAGGTTGACACCACAACAATTGGAAGAAAAAAGAGCAAAAGGGCTTTGCTACAGTTGTGATAGCAAATACACTAAAGGTCATAAGTGTGTCGAGAAGAAATTATTTTACATAGATTGTGAAGAGGAAGAAGAAAATGAACAAGAAGAGGATATACACCAGGAACCAGCCCTAGAAGAGGAAGAAATGATTCCGACCATATCGTGTAATGCACTGGCAGGAATTACCACTCTTCAAACTCTCAAGATAAAAGGACAAATCAACAAGAAAAAGGTAATAGTGTTGATTTATTCAAGTAGCACCCATAATTTTATTCATTGTAAGGTAGCCAAGGAATTAAATTGTTTCCTATACCCAGCACCAGAATGTCAAGTGATGGTTGCAAATGGAGGAACTATAAATTGCTCTGGAAAATTTCATAATATCAAGCTAACCATGGGGGAATATGTATTGACTAGTCCAATGCTTTCCATTCCTATGGGAGGTGCTGATGTTGTACTAGGAGTACAATGGTTACAATCTTTGGGGACGGTAGCTTTTAATTTTCAAGAACTTTTCTTGAACTTTTTTTCAGAAGGAAAGGAAGTCGAATTACGGGGTATTGAAGGGAAGCCAGGAAGGATAATAAGCTCTAATGTCATGACAAAGCTTATAAAGAAAGAACAACGAGGCGTAATTGCACAATTATGCTCAATAGAAGTTCCGACATCAAAATCATCTATTTCTGCAGATCTCCAACAAGTCTTGGACAATCATTCCAAGGTGTTTGAAACTCCCAAAGGACTCCCACCTATTCGTGATCATGATCATGCTATTCATTTGATTCCGGGAAGTGTTCCTCCAAACATCAGGCCTTATAGATATCCTTATGTCCAAAAGAGCGAAATTGAACGTATGATTGCAGAAATGTTAGAGGCGGGTATAATTCAACCTAGTCAAAGTTCTTTCTCTACTCCTGTAGTATTGGTACACAAGAAGGATGGATCATGGCGCATGTGTTCGGATTATAGGGAGCTCAATAATCTCACCATTAAAGATAAATTCCCCATCCCCTTGATTGATGAATTATTGGATGAATTACATGGAGCAATTTATTTTACCAAATTGGATCTTCGTTCAGGGTATCATCAAATTAGAATGAAGACTAAAGATATTCCGAAAATAGCATTTATAACTCATGAGGGTCATTATGAATTTTTGGTCATGCCTTTTGGCCTTACCAATGCACCTTCTACATTTCAAGGGTTGATGAATTCCATTTTCAAACCCTTCCTTAGAAAAACTGTGCTAGTATTTTTTGATGATATACTAATCTACAGCAGGTCTTGGAAGGATCATGTTCAACATGATGACAGGGTGCTCAAACTATTGCAGGAGAAACAATTATATGCAAAAACATCCAAATGTTTCTTTGGAGTAAAAGAGGTGGAATATCTCGGTCATATTGTATGTCACGAGGGTGTTAAGGTAGACCCTAAAAAAATTAAATCCATTAAGGAATGGAAATTCCCCACAACCATAAAGAAGTTGTGAGGATTTCTCGGGTTAACAGGGTATTATCAAAAGTTTTTTTAATAATTATGGGAGAATAGCATCAACTATAACAACATTATTGAAGAAAGCTGCATTTTCATGGACTCCTGAAGAAACTAAGGCCTTTGAACATCTTAAAGAGGCAATGTGCATAGCACCAGTCTTAGCTATGCCAGGCTTCACAAAAACCTTTATTATGGAATGTGATGCCTCAAGAAATGGAATTGATGATGTTTTAATGCAATAAGGAAGACCCATTGCTTTTGAAAGTAGTCCAATCAAAGGAAAGTATTTACAAAAACCTATTTATGAGAAGAAAATGTTAGCAATACTACATGCACTAAAGAAATGGAGAACTTACCTGATGGGAAGACACTTCAAGGTAAAAACTGATCATGATAGTCTTAAACACTTTTTGGAACAAAGACTATCTTCAAAAGAGCAGCAAAAATGGGTCACAAAGATGTTGGGTTATGACTTTGAAATAATATACAAAAAATGGAAGTTAAATGTTGTTGCAGATGCACTCTCAAGAAAGAATGAAGAGGTGGAAGCATTGCTCTGTGCCATTTATATTATCCAACCAGGTTGGATAACCGAAGCAAGAGATGAATGGAAGAAGGACGAAGACGTGTGGACACTCATTCAAAATTTGTAGCAAGATCCTAGTACATCTAATACATTTAGTTGGAAAAATGATTCCTTATGGTACAAATATCACTTATATCTTTGTAAGAATTCCCAACTAAAACAAAAAATTCTTTTGGAATTGCACAATTCTCCTTTAGGAGGACACTCATGATTTTTAAAAACTTACCACAGGGTGAAGAAATAATTTTTTTGGGATGCCCTTAAATCTTATATTCAAAATTTTGTGGTGGAATGTTTGGTTTTCCAACAGAATAAAGTTGAGACAATTAAGACCCCAGGTCTTCTACAACCTTTATCCATTCCAAGTCAACGTTGGGAGGAGATTTCAATGGATTTTATCACAGGTTTACCTAAGTCCGAAGGAAGAGTGTCATCATGGTGGTAGTTGATAGACTTACCAAGTATGCACACTTTTGTGCATTATCTCATCCATTTAAAGCAAGTACAATTGCTACTACATTTATAGACACAATTCAAAAGCTACATGGAAGCCCAAGGGTTATTGTGAGCGACAGAGATCCCATTTTTACTGGAAATTTTTGGACGGAGTTATTTTCTTGTTTGGGTACTCAATTAGCTCATAGCTCATCTTATCATCCTCAATCTGATGGTCAAACTGAGATATTAAATAAATTTTTGGAAGGATATCTTCGTTGTTTTGTATCTGATAAACAAACACAATGGGTCAAGTGGTTACCTCTTGCTGAATGGTGGTATAACACTTCCTTCCATACTGCAGCAAAAATGACCCATTTATGGCACTTTACGGATATCATCCACCATCCATCACATCATCTTTAAGAGAAAATTTGAAGGTTCAAGCAGTGGAAGATCACATCGAGCATCAGCAAGAAGTTCTCCAACTTTTAAAGGATAACCTGAATTTGGCACAAAATCGAATGAAACAACAGGCAGATCAACATCGCAGCGAGAGAAGTTTTGATATAGGAGATTGGGTATTTTTACGGCTACAACCATATAAACAAATGTCCCTCAAGCAAGCTAAGAAGGATTATAAATTATCGCCAAAGTACTATGGTCCTTACAAGGTGTTGCAAAAGATTGGTACTATGGCATACAAATTGGAGCTTCCTGCTTCTTCGCGAGTACATCCAGTTTTCCATGTTTCATGCTTAAGAAGGTTATAGGTGAAAATCTTCCAGTTCAAACAATATTTCTAGAACTCGATGAGGAAGGAAAAATCATATTGGAACCTGAAGCGGTCACGGAAACAAGAACTCGACAACTACGGAATCGATCAATTTCAGAGTATCTCATCAAGTGGAAGAACTTACCCACTGAAGATTCTACATGGGAGGATGATAATTTTATACAGAAGCACCCAGAGCTACTCAAGAATTGAGGACAACACTTTTTTGAAGGAGAGGGGCATGTTAGGTCCCTATATTACTAGTATAGTCCCTTATTGTTGTTAGTGTAACCCCCTTATTGTTATTATTGTACCCTTGTAACCCTCATATTGTTATTATTGTGCCCTTAAATTATTATTGTTAGGTTGGCTAGGATTACATTGTGGCCCCACTAGGATTACATTGTGGCCCCATGGACTCCTATATATAGAAAGGAGGTTTTGTAATTTGAAACATGCAAGAATTGTTCATTCATGTAATGTATTGGAGGTCGCCTCGAAGTGGCTTATTTCTAAGGTGTTGATATCTCTTTTCTTCTCTTTTTGGAGCTGGTTTCACAACAAAGGGAGACAATGGTCCCTAAAATGTAACCAATGCAATTTGACCCTTAACTGCAAAAGAGAGTGACAAAAAGTGCAGTCTCTACACCACTTGCTTGTTGTCCCACTCTCCTCATATGTTTGGAGAAAGTGAATGATGTATGGTACAAAGTGATCATGTTCTCCATAATACATCTCCTCCCCAAGTCCTCCTAAGGAGTGGCCATCAATAATGCTCATGGCCTGAAGTAGACCATGAGTTCTAGAAGGAAGAATGTTCCTTCCTTGAGCAATATCCTGAAAATATATGGTTAAGGGATGCATATATACATTATACAAATCATTATGAAAACAAAAAATACCCTCACCATATACTTTGCTCATACAAATGGAGTGGCTCATAGATGAGTCCCCTCTCATCCTCAAATAGGAAATAGGTGGTTGTGCTAACTCTTTCAAATATTTATGTATCTCCTCCATCTCTACACAATCCATGCATCTCCTCAAATGCTGATATATCTCCTCCTCAAAGATTTCCCAAAAATACCCTTCCATGATGGTGTGGTATGCTCTCATTTAATAGGGGTGGCTGCATAGGAAATCTCCATGAGCTGCTTGTAGCAACTTCTCCTTGAGCTTGGAAGCTCCAGGTAAGAAGATCCTACTGCGGTAGTAGATGACCCCATATCTAACTAAATATCCCTCCTCATGTAGCTGGTCATCCAATATCATGCAAGTGAAAAGATCCTTGGAATACTCCACCAACAGCTGGGAGTTCCAATATGGATCTATCCTCCATAGTGACAGCGTTGATAATTTCTATGTCATATGTTCATCCTCCTCTTTGACATCTCCCATGCCAAATATGCAAGTTGGAAGGTTGTTATCCTTCCCATGTTGCTTCTGCCATAGCACAGAATCTGAAATGATAGTGGGTAAAGATGATGTTGAGGGAATGTCTCTCTCCTCCTTGAGTCTACCCAATACTCACAGTGTTGTACAATGACCTCCCAAGGTCTCCACTCCTATAAAATCAATGAATGGTTCCTCAAAATGTGAATAACCAGCTCCAAAAATAGAAGAAAAGAGATATCAACGCCTTAGAAATAAGCCACTTCGAGGTGGCAACCTCCAATACATTACATGAATGAACAATTCTTGGATGATACAATTTACAAAACCTCCTTTCTATATATAGGAGTCCATAGGGCCATAATGTAATCCTAGTGGGCCACAATGTAATCCTAGCCGACCTAACAATAATAATTTAAGGGCACAATAATAACAAAATGGGGGTTACAAGGGTACAATAATAACAATAAGGGGGTTACACTAACAAAAATAAGGGACTATAATAGTAATATAGGGACCTAACATGCCCCTCTCCTTCAAAAAAGTGTTGTCCTCAATGCTTGAGTAGCTCTGGGTGCTTCTGTATAAAATTCTCATCCTCCCATGTAGAATCTAGAGTGGGTAAGTTCTTCAATTTGATGAGATACCCTGAAATTGATCGATTTCGTAGCTGTCGATTTCTTGTTTCCATGACCACTTCAGGTTCCAATATGATTTTTCCTTCCTCATCAAGTTCTGAAAATATTGTTTGAACTGGAAGATTTTCACCTATAACCTTCTTTAAGCATGAAACATGGAAAACTGGATGTACTCGCGAAGAAGCAGGAAGCTCCAATTTGTATGCCATAGTACCAATCTTTTGCAACACCTTGTAAGGACCATAGTACTTTGGCGATAATTTATTATCCTTCTTTGATTGCTTGAGGGACATTTGTTTGTATGGTTGTAGCCGTAAAAATACCCAATCTCCTACATCAAAACTTCTCTCGCTACGATGTTGATCTGCCTGTTGTTTCATTCGATTTTGTGCCAAATTCGGGTTATCCTTTAAGAGTTGGAGAACTTCTTGCTGATGCTCGATGTGATCTTCCACTGCTTGAACCTTCGAATTTTCCCTTAAATATGATGTGATGGATGGTGGATGATATCCATAAAGTTCCATAAATGGAGTCATTTTTGATGCAGTATGGAAGGAAGTGTTATACCACCATTCAGCGAGAGGTAACCACTTGACCCATTGTGTTTGTTTATCAGATACAAAACAACGAAGATATCCTTCCAAACATTTTTTTACTATCTCAGTTTGACCATCAGATTGAGGATGATAAGATGAGCTATGAGCTAATTGAGTACCCAAACAAGAAAATAACTCCGTCCAAAAATTTCCAGTAAAAATGGGATCTATGTCGCTCACAATAACCCTTGGGTTTCCATGTAGATTTTGAATTGTGTCCATAAATGTAGTAGCAACTGTACTTGGTTTAAATGGATGAGATAATGCACAATAGTGTGCATACTTGGTAAGTCTATCAACTAACACCATGATGACACTCTTTCCTTCAGACTTAGGTAAACATGTGATAAATTCCATTGAAATCTCCTCCCAACGTTGACTTGGAATGGATAAAGGTTGTAGAAGTCTCGGGGTCTTAATTGTCTCAACTTTATTCTGCTATGAAACCAAATATTCCGCTACAAAATTTTGAATATCATATTTAAGGTCATCCCAAAAAAAATCTTTCTTCACCCTGTGGTAAGTTTTTAAAAATCCTGAGTGTCCTCCTAAAGGAGAAGTGTGCAATTCCAAAAGAATATTTTGTTTTAGTTGGGAATTCTTATAAAGATATAAGCGATCTTTGTACCATAAGGAATCATTTTTCCAACTAAATGTATCAGATGTACTAGGATCTTGCTGCAACTTTTGAATGAGTGTCCATACATCTTGTCCTTCTTCCATTCATCTCTTGCTTCAGTTATCCAATCTGGTTGGATAATAGAAATGGCACAAAGCAATGCTTCCACCTCTTCATTCTTTCTTGAGAGTGCATCTGCAACAACATTAAGCTTCCTTTTTTGTAGATTATTTCAAAGTCATAACCCAACATCTTTGTGACCCATTTTTGCTGCTCTTCTGAAGATAGTCTTTGTTCCAAAAAGTGTTTAAGACTATCATGATCAGTTTTTACCTTGAAGTGTCTTCCCATTAGGTAATTTCGCCATTTCTTTAGTGCATGCAGTATTGCTAACATTTCCTTCTCATAAATAGGTTTCTGTAAATACTTTCCTTTGATTGGATGACTTTAAAAAGCAATGGGTCTTCCTTCCTGCATTAAAACTGCACCAATTCCATTTCCTGAGGCATCACATTCCACAATAAAGGTTTTTGTGAAGTCTGGCATAGCTAGGACCGGTGCTAGGCACATTGCTTCTTTAAGATGTTCAAAGGCCTTAGTTGCTTCAGGAGTCCATGAAAATGCATCTTTCTTCAATAATGTTGTTAGAGGTGCTGCTATTCTCCCATAATTCTTCACAAACTTGCGATAATACCCTGTTAACCCGAGAAATCCTCGCAACTTCTTTATGGTTGTGGGGACTTTCCATTCCTTAATGGCTTTAATTTTGTTAGGTCTACCTTAACACCCTCGTGAGATACAATATGACCCAGATATTCCACCTCTTGTACTCCAAAGAAACATTTGGATGTTTTTGCATATAATTGTTTCTCCTGCAATAGTTTGAGCACCTGTCAACATGTTCAACATGATCCTTCCAAGACCTGCTGTAGATTAGTATATCATCAAAAAATACTAGCACAAATTTTCTAAGGAAGGGTTTGAAAATGGAATTCATCAACCCTTGAAATGTAGAAGGTGCATTGGTAAGGCCAAAAGGCATGACCAAAAATTCATAATGACCCTCATTAGTTTGAAATGTTGTTTTTGGAATATCTTCAGTCTTCATTCTAATTTGATGATATCCTGAACGAAGATCCAACTTGGTAAAATAAATTTCTCCATGTAATTCAACCAATAATTCATCAATCACAGGAATGGGAAATTTATATTTAATGGTGAGCTTATTGAACTCCCTATAATCCGGACACATGTGCCATGATCCATCCTTCTTGTGTACCAATACTACGGGAGCATAGAAAGAACTTTAACTAGGTTGAATTATACCTGCCTCTATCATTTCAGCAATCATACATTCCATTTCACTCTTTTGGACATAAGGATATCTATAAGGCCTGATTTTTGGAGGAACACTTCCTGGAATCAAATGAATAGCATGATCATGATCACAAATAGGTGGGATTTATTTGGGAGTTTCAAACACCTTGGAATGATTGTCCAAGACTCTTTGGAGATCTGCAGAAATAGATGATTTTGATGTTGGAACTTCTAGTGAGCATAATTGTGCAATTACGCCTCATTGTTATTTATTTAGAAGCTTTGTCATGACATTAGAGCTTATTATATTTCATGGCTTCCCTGCAATACCCTGTAATTCGACTTCCTTTCCTTCTAAACAAAATTTCAAGAAAAGTTCTTGAAAATTAAAAGCTACCGTCCCCAAAGATTGTAACCATT
The DNA here is from genome assembly GCA_034641835.2 of Pinus albicaulis. Classification (NCBI taxonomy): domain Eukaryota; kingdom Viridiplantae; phylum Streptophyta; class Pinopsida; order Pinales; family Pinaceae; genus Pinus; species Pinus albicaulis. The sequence continues at coordinate 375,628,213 of CM076579.1, read as the reverse complement.
GTACTCCTAGTACAACATCAGCACCTCCCATAGGAATGGAAAGCATTGGACTATTCAATACATATTCCCCCATGGTTAGCTTGATATTATGGCATTTCTAGAGAAATTTATAGTTCCTCCATTTGCAACCATCACTTGACATTCTGGTGTTGGGTATAGGAAACAATTTAATTCCTTGGCTACCTTATAATGAATAAAACTATGGGTGCTACCGGAATCAATCAACACTATTAGCTTTTTCTTCTTGATATGTCCTTCTATCTTGAGAGTTTGAGGAGTGGTAATTCCTGCCAATGCATTACACGATATGGTCGGACTCATTTCTTCCTCTTCTAGGGTTGGTTCCTGGTGTATATCCTCTTCTTGTTCATTTTTTTCTTCCTCTTCACAATCTATGTAAAATAATTTCTTCTCAGCACACTTATGACCTTTAGTGTATTTGCTATCACAACTGTAGCAAAGCCCTTTTGCTCTTTTTTCTTCCAATTTTTGTGGTGTCAACCTTGTGGGTTGTGGAAATCTTGGAGTAGCAACACTTCCATATTTATAGAAGTGAGTGGTAGGCTTCCTTGTCGCCATAGTTTTACATTCAATTTTTCTTGCCAACCTGAATGCCTTCTCCAATGAATTAGGTTCCAAAACGCGAACTTCATGTTGGATGTTATCCTTTAAAGTACCTATGAAGAGATCAATCCTGTGTTCCTCTGGAATATCAGTTACCCTTATATTCAATTTTTGGAAGTCCTCAATGTGCTCCCCCACTAAACCCTTTTGTTTGAGGTTTATCAATTGGCTAAAGAAGGTGTTGCTCTTTGTATCCTCATAATGTGCTACCATTTCCTCCGTAAAAATTGACCAAGTGACAATTTTTTTACGGGAGCAAAGCATCGATACCATACAAATGTATTTTGTTCTAAATGTAAAGTTGCAATGCGTACCTTTTGTGTGTTTTTCACATTATGGAGATCAAAATATTTCTCCATTTGTAGTATCCATGTTATAGGATCCTTTCCATCAAACTTCCTCTTATCCATTTTTGGAATATGGTGGTTCTTCCCGCTAACATTAGATTTTATGAAGTCACGATTAACATTTATTTTGTTCTCATCATGAGTTTCCTCTACTATATTTTCACCATTAGGAAATATTTCTTGTATCAACTTTGTCAAAATTTCCATGTCTGCTTTTAGATCATTCTTCATGTTTTCCATGTTGTCTTTCATTTTTTCATCGATCTTAGCTTCCATGTCATCCATCTTAGATTCCATGCCATCTATCTTAGATTCCACACCTTTCTTCAAACCATCCATCTTCGCTTCCACGCCTTTCTTCAAAACATCCATTTCATTTTTTTTTGCTCTTTGCGAGAGCGAAATTTGGTGCACTTGTTCTTGTAATTTTGATAGATCATGTTGCAATTCTTCATCTTCATGAGTCATAGTAAAGCCTTCTGAAGGCTTAATGGGTGTTGAATTATTTTTACGGGGCTTTTTTTTTTTTTTGAACCCAATACTGATATATATTCTACAATATTCCCTTGGAATCAATTCAAATTGATTCTTCAAACAAGACTTATGCAATTCTTAAAAAAAATACACACTTTTTTCTTGCTTTTGAGGAGCTCAATATTGAAATTGGATTATATTTTTTATTGTGGCTCTTCAATATCTAAAATTGGGCACTGGCGTATCCTTCTGAATTATCTTTCGAATTCCATAGGTCTGACTTAATTTGGATTCTCCAAGGGAAAGTTATGTCCAATCTCTCACAATGACCTAATTATGGACTAGTTCAGTAGAGCGACTTACCATGTGTCATTGTTTCATCTTTTAACTCTGAAATTGATAGAAAAGAAACTAGAGTCCGTTTACTTATGACCACTTTTTACGGCACTCCAATGTGATGCTCAGAGAGAGAGTTATGAAGATTTTCCCATGATCACCTCTTTGAGATGAAATTTGGGATCCTGAAAAAGCACTACATTCTACAGATCATATCTCCGAAAATATTGCGAACCAAGCTCTGAAATTTTTTGAAGAGTTTCCTCAGGATTTCAGCTTCATGCCCTAAATATTTTAGATACTGAACCTTCGTAGAAAAAAAATTATAGTGAAAATTCCACGATGACCTGTTTATATTAAATTGAGGAGCCTGCAAAAAGACCTAACTTCCACAGATCATATCTCTAAAAATATTGTGAACCAAGCTCTAAAAGTTTTTGACGATGTTCCTCAGGATTTTGGCTTCGCACCCTAAAAATTTCAGCTTCTGAAACTTTGTAGAAAAAACGTTATAGCGAAAATGCCACGATGACTTGTTTGGAGCAGCGAAACCCTAGAATCCAAAGCTCTAATACCAAATGTTGTGAAACCAGCTCCAAAAACAGAAGAAAAGAGATATCAACGCCTTATAAATAAGAAAATTCGAGGGGGTAACCTCCAATACATTACATGAATGAACAATTCTTGGATGATACAAATTACAAAACTTCCTTTCTTTATATAGGAGTCCATGGGGCCATAATGTAATCCTAATGGGGCCACAATGTAATCCTAACCGGCCTAACAATAATAATTTAAGGGCACAATAATAATAATATGGGGGTTACAGGGGTAAAATAATAACAATAAGAGGGTTACACTAATAACAATAAGGGACTATACTAGTAATATAGGGATCTAACAGGATCTATCCTCCATAGTGACAGCGCTGATAATCTCCATGTCATATGGTCATCCTCCTCTTTGACATATCCCATGCCAAATATGCAAGTTGGAAGGCTGCTATCCTTCCCATGCTGCTTCTGCCACAACGTAGAATCTGAAATGAGAGTGGGTAAAGATGATGTTGAGAGAATGCCTCTCTCCTCCTTGAGTCTACCCAATACTCTCAGTTCTGTACAATGACCTCCCAAGGTCTCCACTCCTCTGAAATCAATGAATGGTTCCTCAAAATGTGAAGCATCTCTCATCATCTGCTGATCTAGTGGTCTCCTTGGTGAAATGTATCCATGCAATGAGACATCATCATCAAGAGTGGACTGCATATATGAATGGACAGACTTGTCCCTGCTCTCACTGCGCAATCCAGTTTCCCTCTTAGGTGCATCAACCTCCTGAAATGGGTAGGGGTGTGTGCTCATCATCACATGATGATGTTTATCCTCCCTATCTCCTCCTTTTATCTCCATATTTTCACACCCTATCATCAATGGCACATGTAAATCATGAGTTGTGCCCTGATCTCCACATGTGAGATCTTGGGGAATTTATTGCAATGATACAAGAGTCCCTCTAGTTGGAGCAATGGCTCCCTCTTCCTCTGCATGAGGTGTTAGATGAACTCTAGACATGGCAGCGTTGTTTCCCTCCTCCTCATCAACATGTATGGTCAACCTCTCAAGAAATGGATCCTCTCTTGAAAAAGAGATCTCCATGCCCTCTTGTTCAGGAATATGAGATAGAGGCTTTGCCTCTAACAAGGTATGCTACAAGATGTCAGTCTCCTCCATGGGTTTCTGAAGTGGATCTGAGTTTATAGTTTTCTCCATCACATGCAAGGGTTTTGTTTGTTTATGTTTGTTTAACTTCTCCACATGTGTTGTAGAAATTTTTCCATCAAACCTTCCCACCAATGCCTTAATAAACCTTGCATAAGAAGAATTATTTTCATTTTTCAAAGAAAAAGACTCAAATATCCACCATGCATAGGCCTTACCTCTAAGATGCAGCGCTGCAACTCTGATGGCTTCATCTTTAGAAATTTGGTGCTGCTGCAAAAAGGTGTCTAGTTCTTCCACCCAAGCTCTGATTATACATGTAAAAGTGACATGGTCTCTAAACTTCTGAGTTTGAGACTCATACTCTTGCGGAAAATCACTAAGATTTTCCCTCCTAGTCATTCCTTCTTCTTCCATCTCTCTCATGGAAATTTTGGGCATGTGACTGCGTTGTGCATCAAAGTGTGTGGCTGCATGCTCACACTCATGATGTGAAATTCTATATTTTGACTCAGATTCAAACCCTCTAGGGGATTCTACACACATCTCCCTTCTGATCTTCTTGAGATCTCCTTGAATGCTCTGTACAGATTTAGGAAGAAGCTTTGAAAGCCTGTCCTCCTTCTTCCCTCCAAGGAATGGAGTCTTCATCTTCTATTTTCTTCATAGCATCATGGTTGAGCCAAGATTATGCTCTGATACCACTGTAATATCCCAAAATAGGGAAATTCTACAACAATAAGAATATCTTAAGATATTCTAAAGTTGGAGATCCAGCAATACATAAACATAAACTGGAAATAGTAGTAAACAACATCATACCAAAATGTATGGAAACCATGGAGCCATTTTATTATGTAAATCAGAAACAAGCATGTACAATACAACTCAAATGATCAAGGCAAATAAGCCTCTTATGAATACATGTGAAAAGATGAAATGCTACTCTATTGCAGAATGCTCATGAACATGTACTGCGCAGTAATAGAAGGTACACTACTACATGGGAATGTGAAATATCATACATCTGCATATATATGGCTCATACAACATCGGGAGTGAAGATCTATCCTCCCAAACACTATCTCAAGACAATCCTGGAAGGATTGGCTGAGATATGCAAAACTGCAAAATGCCGGAGTTACAGGATAGCAGCTGCAACTCAAGAACTAGAAATGGATGGAGATGGTTGAAGATGCTACATCAGACAAATAGATCTCCTCCAATGGATCTTCCAAGTGAAAGGCTAATCCTAACACTGAATATTTCACCCTCTAACAATCAATGCAATCCCTCATTGCAAATACCTCCTAAAAATAACGCAGTCACTAAGGGATACTGCACGGTAGGTGCAAGAAAAAGTGTTGGCCAAGTGCCAAGATCTGAAATATGCTCCAAGGGCTTCCCAACTGATATCTCAAAGGAAAGAGAGCCTCCTCTTCTGAAAAACAAGTGTTGGAAGTGGCATTGTGGACCCTCACTGCAACACCCTGAACATAACGTTATACTGTTGCATAAATAACGCTGTAGCTGAAGGAGGATGCTTGGCCTCAAGCATGGATGTGAGGAAAATCAGTACACTCCTTCAAGAGGCTTCTCTAGAAATGAGAAGGATTCCTAAACAGGAAATCCTTGTGCTAAGCAGCACTACAACTCTACGAAAGAGCAAGAGAATGCACAAAGTCTAAACAGACAATGAAATCAATAATATAAATCATGAATCAGAATGGATGCCTTGCCCTCCTTTTAAACAAGTGAAATCTCTCTCTCCATGGGTCCCACTCATTAGGGTTTCCTTCACCAAATAACCCTCTTCCCATTCATACTGCGTTGCCTCTCAAAGTGTTCTCCACCTCCTATCCCAGTGCTATTGACTTTGTCAAACTTGACCTTGTCTCCATGCAAATGTCCTCTTTCACACATAAAGGTGTGAAATCTGGCTCTTATGACTATCCCCTTTTACATTATGAGGGACTTTATTCATGTTTTTAATAGGCATGGGCTTCCTTACCCATTTATTTAGCTGCTAGGTGATAAAAACAAAATTTAATATTCCATTTAGCTATGTGCTAAAGTGGGAATATTACAAGGATAGAATCTTAAATCACTGACGCTACCAAACCAAGAGTCAGAACGAAACTACTTTGCACAGTGGAATATAAACAAAAGTAAATCTACTAGTGCACAAAATATGCACAATGTTTTACAATTTTTCAACCCAATTTCGTTATATTAATCAAAGTGAATAATAAAATATTCTAGGGCTCTTGTACCAGGGATAATGACCCTCATACATCCACTAGTACAATAATACAAAACTGGGGTTTGGTTTCAGTCCATTGACAACCAATCTAACCTCAACAACATACTTTGACCATTTGGATGATGTATTTGACTCTCTCAGCTCCTCTCGTTTGTACCCTATATCTGCTCGGTCCTTCGACTCCTTATTTGCAACACTACCTCTAGAAATGATCCAAGTGAATTTGGACACTAAATCTCGGTTATCGAATATGCTCACCAGTTTTTCCTTAGTCCATCAAGGGAAAAACACATCGATACTCCTGTCAAGTTGTTCACAACTCCATTTGTGAACAATTCTCAACCTTCCCATTGTTTCCCCTCAACTACTAAGGGACTTCATCCCACTATGGTATTCATGTACTACTCCAATGAATACCAACATGAGGAACAGAGAGCTTCCACCTATCACTGCAATATTTCCATCTCCCATTGTTGTACCTTGAGAGATAACCCCCCCGCTGAAAAGAGGTCAGTGCCAAATAAATTTATTAAAAACCATGATGAAAAGATTTTATTGTCCCAATGTTCTTAAAACCCAAATATTTAATCCTTATCATTCTCTAGTGTGATAACAACCTTTCAAGTGGCCTTATGGTTTTGAATACAAATGGAAAATATAGGACATAAAAGGAATGGTGGTGGAAAGTATTTAACAATAGGTTGCCTTTGCAGGATCTCTAATTTCCAACTTTAGAAAAATGTAAGTATTAGGAAGTGAAAAATAGAAAAGAGGAGCGTATCATTAAGGATTTTAAATTTAACATATATAACTGTAAAATTAAATACCGTGAGCTTCATTACTCAATTCTAGAGAATAATGACATAAAAATAAGATGTGACTGGAAAGATAAATCATACTCAACAGATTCTGGAATCACTTGAAAGATTTATTCATATGCACATGGAGATACAAAATACAAAATGGTTTTTCTTTTGAGGCCAAAAATTTGGAACCCCCAACCTGTCAATTTTTTTGCCTTTTATTTATGCCTCTAACCTAACTGTAATAACTTCTTCTAGTTGATTACAAAGCGATTTTCTTGAAACAGTTTGCAACTATATTTTTAAAAGGTTTTTGGAATGACTAAATTACAATAATTTTATTATTATTATTATTATTATTATTATAAGAAATCTTAGACATAAAACCTCCACCCCTTTGAGATTTTAAAATACAAACTCATAGACAATGGATAGTGCAATCAAGAGATGGATGCAGGCCCCATTTGTACTCGGACACATATACATCACCAAAACCCAAAGAAATCATTTTTTGAAAACATTAGAAATCTCCTGGTGGCACTAATAATGGTTTAGGAAATTCAAGAGGGTATTCCCGTAATTAATGTCATCCATTGATTTGTATGTAAGCGGATTTGACTAGAATGCTTCCAAGGGAAATCCTTAGGATAAACATCATGCGGTTTGTGCCACTGAGATAACCTTTATTAGAAGTAAATTCATTATGTACCTCAACGGTGATAGTACATGCAATAAGTATAAATTGGATCATCATCATTGAAATCAAATCATCTCCACTTATCTGTCTCCCAGTCATCCCACGGATATAGTCTTCAAATTTTCCATAAATTTTGGAAATTTATTTCACAGAGTGTATTATAAGAAGCCATAGTTAGTTTTCTAACAAAACTTATTTAATATTTGCAGAGACAACTTGTGCTATCGAATTTGGGAATGTGAAGAGCGAAAGTTTCAATATTGCAAACAAGGAAAAGAAATGGAAAATTTCTTGTAGTTTTCAATTCGTTGTAAGGATTATAGCTCCAAAAGCGAGCCCAATAAACTGAGAATGAAACTGTGGGGTGATTCCATTAATTGTTCCACACTCATATTTACTAAGAGTGTGTTTGATTTGTGAGCTCTTCCCTTAATGCTTCATTTGAACCCTACCTTTGAATGTAAATATCTTGTGGTTCTACAATACGATATAATATTTGAAGACATGTGGATTTTCCACTAATAGTTGTGAAGTAAATGAAATTGAGTTTTTTGCCAAGTTAATGTTGATCTTCAGAAGCCGAGTTTCAAATTTTAATAAATTATCATCATACAAATAGAATTGTAGCACATATGAGTCATTTGTAGGGCGCTTCTACAAAAATTGGCCTTGAAATAACTAACCAAATATCTGACACCGCTTACAATTTCAGGAAAATTCCTATGATGAAGTAAATACGAGTCATTCTGCACAAAACCGAGATCACATATTTTTAAAATTTGCCTTGATTTGTACAAAAAATGATCCCTAATTTTACTTCCTAGAAATGTCTATGTTTTTTCTTCTTTTCTACATTCTCTAACTGTTGTTGCAGGGAAAAAAACTTTGCCTCTAATTCCTGGCAATGTTTATGTTTCTCTTCCAGTTCTATTTGGAGAGAGCTACAATTTTCTTGAGCCTCAGTTAGTTCAATTTCAAGTATGGATTTGAGAAGCCAATTCCTCATTTAAATATTTATGACCTGCCACTAGCTCTCCCTCTTCTATGGTTGAATAAAGTTGCGACTATAATATTGAAACATTTTTCTTTGATTCTTGTAATTGAACTTTAACGGTTTCAACATTAGAATTTTCCAGTTGAAACCTCTCTTCTAGTTTTTATTTTTACAACTTTAAGCAACTAAGCTCACCATTTAGTCTACCAATCTCTTCATTCAATTTGCATACAATAATTTTTTTCTTCCAAGAGATTTTGCACATCCTTAAGCTGAGGTGATGCATTTGAAACTAGTATGTTTGAGTTGGAACCAATAATAATATCTAATGTTGAAGCCAAAGATTAATTTCCACTTTCATTTTTAGTAATCACAGGAGTATTTTCTTTCCTAAACACTGGACTACTTATTCCTACAATCCTCTGATTTACTGACGCTATGTGAGTCTTCCTCCAATTCAAGTTTCTTCTTGATTGTTTATCTTATTCTTGATACATCTTGAAGAGAGAAGAAATGGTTTACAAGCCAGACTAATGTAGAAGCTACTACTTCAACAAACTCCACTATATATGCCTTCCCATGGAGAAGATCAATGCAAACATTGACAAGACTTTAACCAGTTGTATCAAACTCTAAATTTTTCCACTGAAAGACACACATTATATAGCTAGGAATATCTGAAGAATTACCATATAGACAAGGTCCACATGTTGTGTGTACCATGCTATTTGAATGAATTTGATTTGCGGGATTTGACTTGATAAAACCTTTGATAAGCATCAATATATTGTGAACATAAGCAGTCACTTTTGATCCAATATGGTTAGTTCTTGTTCTATTTTAATATGAAAATATAACATTTTCTTCTTCATATGAACTGCCATTTGAATGATATTTTTGGTGAAAAATCATGTGAGATTATTGTCTCATTGTTCTTGGTCCAAATCAAAGAGGCAAAAAATAATCTGCAACATCTGGCTCCAACTGGGGGCAAGGATTTTCCTACAAAGTGTTGATATTCGTAGACCAATGTCCTCTAGTTGGGCATGGAGTCAGACCAAAAACTGAAGCTGGTCCCAATCCAAAATATCTGAACAATTCAAAATCTCTGAAACCTCTGTCTTCCAGGATATTTATTCTTGAACTGAAAATGCTAAACTAGAAATACTGCTACAGAAAAATAAAATGCTCGCTAGTTGAGCTTATCTATGTATAGGTTCTATTTAGGTACAAAGTTGAATTTATTTTAAGTGAAATCCACCTTCCAGTTTTACTATATCAACATTTGGGTGTTGGAACTAATACCTCTATGTTGCTGAAGTTTAGAAATAAAAACATGGATCTACCATGAAAATTTTCCAGATACAATTTTTGCACATACCCCTTCATAAATTCTTGTTGTTGACCAAAGAAAGTTGTCATATAGTCATCCACTGGATCATAGAACTCATAAGATAAATTTTTAGTTGCCACCTTTTCTTGTATATTTTGTTGATGTATATATGACAACCATTTATGCCTGAAATATAAATCCAAGTGTTTTTCCCCATAATGATGATGCTTTTCATACAATGCCAATTCTTGAAAAAAATATTTATCCTCCTGCAACAACACTTGAGCAGATGCACTAGTTTCTCCTTTGTTCACAAAATTACTAAAATCATGAAAATTATAATGATATCCCAGGATTTCAAAGTGTTGTTTAGTTGTTGCAACAATTTGCTGATCAAAATATTCATAATGCTAAAATTCTTGTGTCTCAACAACATGTGAATCCTCTAACATCTTTTGAAAATCCCTCCTTATCTCTAAACTTGCATTCTCTTGTAAAGAATTTCCATTATTTTCTTGACATAACCTATTGTCTTTAAAAATACCTTTTCTTTCAACGTGATAAGAAATATTTCCAAAAGCCCATAAATTATCTTCAATTTCCTGTGCATCAAGAAACATCAACTCCAGAGTGCAATGCTTTGTCTCCTTGAGATAAAAAGCTAATTCAATAGAATTAGACTTCAAATAATACACCATGGCAGCAGCCTCAGGAGTTTGAATCTCTTTTGGCATACTGAAATATTTGTTTTGAAACCTCCTATTAAATTCAGTGACAGATTCATTGCTCTGCCTCTAGATAGAATATAATTTCAAAAGTTGATATTCATATGAATTGTGCCCGCCCCAATATCTAAGAAATATATCTTGAAAACCCTGCCACGAATTAATTGAACTTGCCTCCAAACACTGGAACCATTATTGAGTACCCTGCTCTAATGAATGACAAAACATCCTTAAAGCCACGTCCTCATAAACAATTTGAAATTCGTCCAGAAATTTCTCAAATTCCAAGACATGTTGTTCGGCTGAAATATCCTCATTCCCTCCAGAAAAATTCGGCAGAAATTTGAAGCTTTTCAAAGAATATTGATGGCTAATTGTGGATCGCTTCATGGGTTTAAAGACTTGCCTGGTTTTGAGGTGAAAAGCACTTGGTTGCTTGTGAGGAAAAGTGGTTTCTAACAAAGATGATGAATCAACTTCTTTATGTTGAGATTGTAACTAATTATCTTCAGGAATTTTAATTCAACAATCATTTCCCTTCTCAAATTCATGAGAGAAATCAATCCCAAGATCAATGATACAGGAAGAAGGGAGGTCTTTTTTTTTCAAGAAAGAATGTGCTTGATGTGTCTTACAATATTCTGAGACCATAAATCAGTAAACAATATTTTTGATGTGTACAGGAAAACAGACCACTAAACCGATAATAAAAAACATAACTTCCTTTAAAAAACTCAAACTCTGATACCTATTTTTTTCCACAGTGCTTCCTCATTTTCTTGCAAGCAAAATTCCTCTTCTAATGAAACCTTCATCAATGGATTCGTTGGGTGAATAATACGAAGCCAAATTTATATCTAAATCTTGTTCACCATCAAGAAATATATCTCAATACCCAAGGGAAAATAACTTTGTGTCTCTAATTCCACGGAAACAATGCCAAAAAATGTTGATCTTGAGAAACAACCTCCGACTTGAAAGTGTTCAGTGCCCAAGAAATTTATTAAAAACCATGATGAAAATATTTTGTTGTCTCAATGTTATTAAACCTAGATATTTAATCCTTAATAGCCTCCAATATGATAACAACCTTTCAAGTGGCCTTCTTGTGTTAAATACAAATGGAAAGGATGGGATATAAAGGAATGATGGTGGAAATTGTTTAACAATAGGTTGTTTATGCAGGATCTCTTGTTTCCAACATTAGAAGAAATATGTAAGTATTAAGAAGTGAAAAATAGAAAATAAGAGCTCATCATTAAGGATTTTAAATTTAAATTATAGAACTATAAAATTAAATACCAACAGATTGATTGCTTAATTATAAAGAAGAATGACATAAAAATAAGATGTGATTGGAAAGACAAATCATAATCAATGTGATTGGAAAGACAAATCATACTCAACAGATTCTAGAATCCCTTGAAATCTTTATTCATATGCACATGAAGATTCGAAATACAAAACATTTTGCTTCTAGACCAAAAACTTAGAACCCCCAACCTGTCTAATTATTTTGGCTTGTATTTCTCCCTAACTAATTGTAGTTAATTACAAACCGATTTTCTTGAAAGAGTTTGCAACTGTCTTTCTAAAAGGTTTTGGAATGAATAAATTACAATAAGGTTATTTATATATATATATTGTTGGAGATAAAACGTCCACCCCCTTTGAAATTTTACAATACAAACTCATAAACAATGGATAGAGAAATAAAGTGAGGGATGCGGGCCCCAGTTGTACTCCGACACATATACATCAGCAAAACCCAAAGCAGTTTTTTTGGAAAACATTAGACCTGCTCCTGATGGCACTCAGAATGGTTGAGGAAATTCAAGAGGGTGTTCCCGTAATTAATTTCATCCATTGATTTGTATGTAAGCAGGTTTAACTTGACTGCTTCTAGGGGCACTACTTTGGATAAATCCCGTGTGATTTGTGCCACTGGGATCACCTTTATTTGAAGCAAATTCATTGTGGATGTCAACAGTGATAGTACATGGAAGAAGTATAAATTGGCTCGTCGTCATTGACATTGAATCATCTCCACTTATCCATCTGCCAATCATCACATGGATACAGTCTTCAAATTTTCCATAAATTTTGGAAAGTTCTTTCACAGAGTGTATAATAATAAGCTAGAGTTTGTTTACTAACGCAACTCCTTTAGCATTTGCAGAGACAACTTGCACTATCAAATTTTGGAATGTGAAGAGCGGAAGTTTCAATACTGTAAACATGGAAAAGAACTAGAAATTTTCATGTAGTTGTCAATTCATTTCCAAGTAAGGATTATAGCTCCAAAAGCAAGCTCAATAAACTAAGAATGAAACTCTGGGGCAATTCCATTAATTGTGTCACTCTCATATTTACTAAGGGTGTGTTCAATTTGTGAGCTCTTTCCTTAATGCTTCATCTGAAATCTACTTGGAATGTAAAGATCTTATGGTTCCACAATACGATATAGTGTGAATTTTCCACTAATAGCAATGAAGTAACTAAAAAATAGTTTTCTGTCAGGTTAATGTTGATCTCCAACAGTCAAGTTTCAAAATTTCAGAAATTATCATCATACAAATCGAATTGCAGTAGAGATGAGACGTTTGCAGGGCATCTCTACAAAAACTAGACTTGAAAGAACTAACGAAATATCAGAAACCACTCCCATTTTTTGGAAAATTCCAATGTAGAATTCAATACGGGTTGTTCCGCACAAAACCAAAATTGCGGATTTTTGAAATTCATCTTCCTTTTTTCAAAAAATGATCCTGAATTTTACTTCCTAGAAATTTCTACGTTTTCTCTGCTTTTCTACATTCTCTAACTGTTGTTGTAAGGAAAAACACTTTGCCTCTAATTCCTGGAAATTTTTATGTTTCTCTTCCATTTCTTCTTGTAAAGAGCTACAATTTTATTGAGCCTCAGTTAGTTCAATTTCAACAATATGGAGTCAAGAAGCTAGTTCCTCATTTAAATATTTCTGAGCTACCAATTGTTCCTCCACTAGCTCTCCCTCTTCCATGGTTGAAGAAAGTTGTGACTCTAATCTTGAAATATTTTTCTTTTATTCTTGTAGTTGAACCTAAATGGTTTCAACATTAGCATTTTCCAGTTGAAACCTCTCTTCTAGTTTTTTTTTCCAACTTTAAGCAACTAAGCTCACCACTCAGTCTACCAATCTCTTCATTCAATTTTCATACAATAATTTCTTTTGTGCCAGGAGATTTTGCACATTTTTAAGCTAAGGTGATGCGTTTGCAACTGGGTTGTTTGAGTTGGAACCAATAATATCTAATTTTGAAGCCAAATATTTATTTCCACTTTCATTTTTAGTAATCACATGAGTATTTTCTTTCCTAAACTCTGCACTACTTGTTCCTCCAATCCTCTGATTTACTGATGTTATGTGAGTCTTCCTCCAATTCAAGTTACTTCTTAATTGTCAGTATTATGCTTGGTACATTTTTAAGAGAGAAGAAATGGTTTAGAAGTCAGACTAATGTAGAAGCCCCTACTTCAACAAACTCCACTATATATGCCTTCCCATGGAGAAGATCAGTGCAAACATTACAAGACTTTAAACAGTTGTATCAAACTCTGAATTTTTCCAATGCAAGACACACATTATATACTCAGGCATATCTGAAGAATTATCATAGAGCCGAGGTCCACATTTTTCCTGTGCCGTGCTATTTGAATGAATTTGATCTGTGGGATTTGAATGTGACTTGATTTGATAATACTTGATAAGCATCAGTATTTTGTGTACAGAAGCAATCACTTTTGATCTAAGATGGGTAGTTCTTGTTCTATTTGAAGATGAAAATACAACCATTTCTTCTTCAAATGAACTCCCATGTGAATGATATTTTGGTGAAAATTCATGTGAGATTATTCTCTCATTGTTCTTGGTCCAAATCCAAGAGGAAAAAAAATAAGCTACAATGTCCACAATGAACACAGACTCATAGGATTTCTCATCATTTGCTATAGATGTCCTTTTCCACACACAAGTCTAGGGCTACTCAACTGTTCCTTTAGTTGATCAAACCTTGAGATCAATTTCTGCCACTCTAGAAACCACCTAAGTCCATCCATGAAGATGGTGCACACTGGGCTCCAACTTGGGCACTATCACACTACCCTCCAACAAACCATAAATTCCCAATGCATTGTCCACACTTTGTCTATTATCACGCTTCCCTCCAACAAACCACGAATGACCAATACTTGTTGTAGTGTCTGCTCCTAGTTAGGGCATCCAACACATATGTAGACCCTTCCACATGGATGCTAACGGACTTCTTCAACTTTTCCTCTCCTAGGACCCTCATCCAACAAGAAGGTGACATCTAAAACTTATTGTTTCTACCGCATTGACCTTGACTTTTGTGCATTCTCAAGACTCATTAGGAAACCAAACAACCCTAAACCACTGCTCCAAAATTTCCCTTCTCTTGTCCAAACTTCCACCCACTTTTTTGTCCCTTCCTTGATCTTCTAGACACCTTTGGAAACTCCACAAGGCTCTAAATTATCTCATACTTGTACAACAAACTAGGGATGCCTCTAGGCACAATTAAAATCATGGTGAAGCCTCCTTTACCCCTGTACAAGTTTTAATATTCCTATAAAGGTTGCAGCCTACATAGATCCTTCTCAATGAGGCCTCCTGGCCATCAACACTCCATCAATTACCTGTTATAAGCTACAGCAATATGCGACCCACTTGTAACAGAGATCCCATCACAAATAAGCACAGAAAAATACCCTTGTACTTACCTCTTTAGATGTGGCCTAATATGGAAAGGGAGACACCTTGATTTTTCCCACAAACATGTCCCTAAGTCACCTTACTTGCTGCATTGTTCTACGGCCTGTTCCATAGAAAATTACTCCAAAAACGCATAGAATAGCCTCACAAAACCTCGGTTGCATTTTTTCCTTTCTCTTGCCTCAAAACCACAATCTATTTTATAGCTAACCTTGATTTTGAATGCACTTAAGATGTTTCTAAAAGCCTTTCGTTCAACCTATTTTTATACTAGTCTCATACGGCAACGTGTATCCCTAAAGGGCATCTCTACAAGCCAAGGTTGACTTGTCCTTTATTCCACAAGCCCATATCATAACTTCAAAAATTCATAACTCTTCAACAACAACTCAGAATTGGTCAATTTTCTATGTGTTGGATTAGTATCATCATATACTATCATCCTCATCTATTATATGTCAAATTATTTTCACGGATTTGTCTGAAACATTGATAGGTGAAATACCCCAAGCTTGGATTTTAATCCCACAAATCATTTTTGTAGCACTCTAACCTCCAATATTTGATCCTCTAAGCTTGGAGTACCTTCCAAGCTACAAAAATCAATAAGGAAAACCCTGGAAATTGTAACAAAAAAATAGAAGTTATTGATGGATAATAACTATATAAAACTCCACAAGAGTAAACCCTTGACAATTAAGGAAAGGCCTTACAGGCCAACAAATTATTTCTTATCATGACATTTTTCATAGTCGTAGAGTCCAGGTATCGGTTAAAGAATTCGACAAGCATAAAAAATGGTTGCAGAGCTCGCCACAGGGTGAGAGGGTAATTGAGCGTCGACGATAGGTTAGGGGTTGTGTAGTTTCCATAACTTCCAACTTACCATCGCCATCGTTGATGCGAAACATCAATGTTACGGATCGGTGACACTTCACCTCTCCAATTTAGGACATGAAATTCTCTAGTGGGAAAACCAAGATGTTAGTTAGTCGCTTCAGGAGGGTTTGATTAACCCTATGGTAAATAATATCACATTATGTTGAATAATCCTACGGAATACAATAGTTCTTATAATAACAAAAACGTAATGCAGTGATACATGCATAAACATTTACAATATTAAGTTGGAATTGAAATTAGAAACATTCGGGAGTTCAACATTATAATAAGTTTAAAAAAAAACCCTTACGTCAAGGGTACATACTCGCATAAACCGAAAATTATCAATGGATGCCTATAAATTATAAGGATCATAGTTTGGATTAATGTGTGTGATGATATAGAGAACCATAAAAAGCATACCTCTTGGAAATGAAGGTTTTATCTAAGTAATCATAGTAATCAAGAATGGAAATTTCAATAAGGATTTAGATGTATTTTATTAAGGTAATATTTTAACTTTGGCCTGTGGAATTTCAAGCATGGTAAAGAAAAATATTAAGTGAAATTATGGAGGCATGTTATAGGTGGTATTAGAGTCATGGTTACAACATTGTTGCATATTCAGAAGCAATATTAAAAGTAAGAAAACAGTGTTTTGTGTTTCACAAAATGGAAGAAAGAGGAGCTGGTAATATAAAATTATTTCCTATAGGACCTAGTTATGTACCATTTTCATGACCTAATCCATGACTGTGGGTGCAGTTAAGTGAAGAACCCCAGTCCACATCAACAGTTTTGTTTGAAATAGTGCAACAACTAAGAGTAGAAATGGCTAGCCTGAGGGCTAACAATGAACGATTGTTGAGGGACCAAGAGAGGATACTTAAAAGTTTAATTAATAATCATAATCAAAGGACTTCAACACCAACTCATGAAAATGGAAATAAATACGAGTCACATAGGATAAGAGAGGATATTTCTCCCCAGAAAAATATTTCACATGAATCTAAGGGTAGTAAAGAGACTAAGGAAGAAGAGTCAGAAAAACTTTCTGAGAAGAAAGCTCAAAAACCAGTGGAAAGATAAAAGATGTATCTTAAAGAGGAATTTAGAAAAATCAAACCTCCAACATTTGATTGTGAGTCCAAAGAAGGAGTAGAAGCATGGTTGGTAAACATTAACAAGTATTTTCAGGTGTATGAATATGACAACAAATCTAAAGGCTCATTTGGAAATTTATCAACTTCAAGGGAAGGTGAATTTATGGTGGGAAGAAATCAAGGTGTTTCATGGAATTGATGAGAAATAAATATTATACGATTTAACTTTCAACAACATTTTAAGAATAAATATTTAACTGGGAGATATTATGATGAAAAAGCCAAGGATTCCATGATCTCCGATTGGGACAATTATCTATGGATGAATATGTTGCAAAGTTTACTACCCTATTGAGGTATGCTCCTTATATACGAAAGGAAAATTCTAAAGTACTTCATTTTATAAGTAGTTTGTCGAAGACCATGATAGAGAATTTAGATTTTGATAACCCTAATACTATGGGTGAAGCTATTTGTAAGCTATGAATCTATTACCAACAAAGCAGTAAAAAAGGGGGGAAATAATAAATCTTGGTCAAGTAAGAAGAGGCAAAAAGATCCCCCAAGTAATAAAGGTGTAAAGGGCATTGCGTAGAATAATTTTAGCAAAGGGAAGTGATGGGTCCCATCAATAGATATATTTAAAGGCCCATATTTCTATCCTCAATCCCATAAATCCTTTATTTCTTCACATTAATTTACATTTTGGCTATAATGTGATTAGTATGAAGACTAAAGGGTTCTTGTCATACTTTGTGGCATAGTGTGGTTTGTTTGCAGGAAAGAGAGCATTTTTTACTAAATTTATAATGGAGAGGCACATTGGAGGTAGTTAGAGGAAGTGTAAGAGGCTTGCACCCTGAATTTACTCTCCTTTGAATCAAAGTGATCCCTAGAATCACTCATCTGCACTCATCTATAGCTCAAGGTCCACTGAAAGTTGATGAAATCAAGTGCATGAGAGGACCTGTTACACCGTATTTTGTCACCGTCCCTGCAATCCCCATCTCGAATATTGGAGGACAATTTCAGTGACTTCTATGTATTTACATACCTTGAAAAAAGTGTCATTGCATCCCTTGGCATGTGAAGACATTTCCTCTGTTGAATATTCTTGGAGCATGCTCTCAAAAACATATGATTTTGGTTCGGCACTGGTAGGCAGTTATGGCCTCATGCCCATAGAGAAATTAACACCGGGCCTCGTGCCCATTGGCACTCTGTCTTAGTGGATTTTCGTCGCCAAGTTGTTTTTGGAAAGTTTTTTAAAATAGAAACGAAGTTTCCATGCCCAACCACTTCGTGAGTGGAGTCATCATGGTTTATTCGACTGAATAACGTTGAAGTCCTTCCTTTGGCTTCTTGTTTCCTACATTTGAGCAACTCCCCAAAGGATAAGGCCTCCCTTCTACCTTATGAGGGATCCCAAACCACCTCCTCCTCTCCTATAAATACATCCTTCTCACATAGTTGCAGCTAGCTGAACAGTCCTTACTATAGCTGGTGTGAGAATAAAGAAGAGAGGAATTCATTGTTGAGAGAGATTTTAGGCCCATTGCCTTGCCAAGTCCGATCCCTGACGAATTCTTGAGACGCGTTTGACTGGACCTGTCGAAGGAGGATGCAACATCAAGGCTTTTTGGTTGTAAACTTCTTCTCTCTATCTTTAATACAAGACTGGTTTTTTGGTTCCAATTTTGTGTTCGATAATATGCAAAGTGTTTTGATTCTCCTTGACCAATCAAATAGCTATGAATGAGAATATGTTTTCATATGTTGTCACCGTTCACTTGATCCTTGTGCAGGTACACGGACATTTCCATTGAAATATCGCGGTGTGTGAAGAAAAAGATCATTGGATTATTGTTGCAAATGACAACAAAAGCGTTGGACCAAGGTAGGTCATCTATCCTAACTCGTTTTCATTTATTATCTAGGATTCCAAAAGTCCAGCTTGTTCCCTTGTTGCTAGACCCACTCCAGGGCTAGAGGGATCGCCTCTGTCCACAGAGGGGATTTACCTGCACAACAATTTGGCGACTTCGTTGGGGATCAATGTGTTTGTCGTCTCTCATTGTTCGTCTGGTGTTTTTCTTGTCGAGTCAACTTTGGTCGTTTCATCGTTTTTCTACTTTGTTTTGCCTGTCTGACTTTTTTCAGCCATTACATTCAGTCCCAGAGTGTCAGATCTGACCTTTTCTCAATGGTTTTTTTATTTTTTCCCATGGTTTTCTATCTCAATACTGTTATTGCTTGAACAGTCGCGCCGATTGGCGCATTTTGATTTTGTCACAGGTGTGCCAACCTTTGTTTAGCGCGGATTACAGCTAAACAGATGCGTTGAATCCTGTAGGTTAAAATTTTAGCCTTTTTCCTGAGTTTTCCAGTTTCTCTTGCCTCTAGGTTGGATTTTTATCTTTCAATTGGTCCACTTGGATTGTTTTGACTCTCTTGTCTCATTCTTCTTAGTTGTTTGCCCCTTATCTAATTAGTGGAATTAGTCATCCTAGGGTTTCTAGGTGTCTCCTACTGCTTGTTCGGCTCTCTCCTCACTGAGCCTTCTGAAGTGAGTTTGAGTCAGTTTGGTCTTTGTCATTTCATTTTGTTGACTAATTTTTTTAGCTTTTCTTACGGTTCTACGTGTCTTTGGTTTGTTGAATGATCGTCTTGGATTTCATTTAGCTCTCCATCTGTCACCTTGAGCATAGATTACATTACTCGTTAAACCGGTCCGAAAGCCCTCTTTTTCTTGAAGGAGTGCATCTCTGTTTTGGGTGTGTTTAATTTGTGTTATATTGATCTCTTTGTTTTAGATCGTTTCATTTGAATTGCTCAAAACTAGTGTCCATTTTTCTTTTTAGTGTAATAGTGAATTTTTATTCTCATTTATCTAAAAAGACAAAATTTTCATTCTTTCTCTTAGTTTGAAAATGGAAAATATTATTTTGCATTAGTAGCTTTGAGTGAATGAGGAAACATCTTTTTGTTTTCTACTTTGGTTGTCTTAGATGCATTAGGGAGAAATTATCTTGTATTTGATTGATTGTTGCTTTGTTATAAACTACTATCCCTCTCTAGGTAGCATTCATTGAATTGGAATGATTTTATTTTGCATATAGTTGTGCATTAATAATTCAAGATCACATTCAGTAAGGCCTTGAAATATCCACATTAATTCAAGATCAACTTTAAAATGAATTCAATCAACCTAAGGAAGCATTGAAACCTAACACACATATTTTAGAGGTCTAGGCTAATGACGTGTTCTAGCGTCGTTAAACCTAGTAGCTGTCATTCGCCATCTGGCTTTAGACAGCACTAGCACAGACTTGTGTTCCCTGTACCGTCGAGTATATAAAGGGAGACCCTCATAGGTTGCAATCCTTTATCCACAGGAAGCCGATTCTGCCACCCTGTAACCGTGATACACCAAACATAGCATTCGGGGAGAATACCTGCATGTACGTCAAGTCCTTGGTCATTTCTCTTTCATTTGATCACTAAGGTGTATATTTCAGTTCACGGAAACTTGGTACACCCTCTTGCTTAGATTCCCTGACTAGTCATTTTCATCTTTTTGTGACTCTCTAAAGTTGAAAATTTTATCGAGCGCTTTTCCATTCGCGCTCGTTCAACTTGAAAGTGACTAGATTCACCTTTTTCTTGTTTCTTGACTCTTAAAATATGAAATAGCAGAGTTTTGTTTCTATGTCATTAAATCAATTGCCTACGATCACATGCTCGTTAAAGATATTTTCTTGGCTTGTTCTTAAGTAATTCCTTAGTACTTGATCTTGAAGCCTCGAATTGGTCATCTCGGTTCTCTTCTATTTTGAAACACATTCATAGTGGTGGAACCACCGGTTTCTTCATCCTCTTCATTACCTTCTAGTGGCGATCCTTCTCCTAAAGCTTCTTCAGGAGCATCTTAGCCCACTAGGTTTGTCGACTTCTGGTAGTCTATTCTTCTGATTATATTACCTCTTGCTACTTGATCGCCTCTTGAGGAGCCATTTTATATCAATTAGAAACCTCAAGATACTTGGTTTGGTTTTTGGAATGAGGAAGACTTTCCTCCTCTTACTTCGGAACCATCTTTACTTTCCACTGCTTTACTTGCCACTGCTCGTCGCCTTTTCGACGATCACACGGCTTCATCCAACATCGATTCTTCGAGTCCCATCAGTAGTGAAGAGCTTTATGTTTCTACAGGAGATCATCAGCTCCCTTCGGAGAACTTTCCTTATGTCTTAGGTCAACCTTCCTCACAATCGGTATCTCTCCCGCGCGGTTATCGTACTTTGGGTCAGATCATTTCTAGCATTGCATCATTGTATCAGAATCCGATATGGTCCAATACATTGACTTCCTCAATAAGCTCAGCTATCTCGGTATCGAGGACATCACCCTCGACTCCCATGACGTCGATGATTGTAACCTCTATTCCTATCTGCCCACTGTCTTTGTGGCTTCAGCCACACTAGCTTTTAGTATGACTCAGTCATCATCAGTGTCTTTTGTTGTTCGTAGGTCTATTTTGATTAATCCCACAATACCTGTTAGGCCCACCATGAGTGGATCACAAGTTCACGTTGCAAGATCCCAACCTGCTAGTAGTGCGCCTAAGGCTTCTACTCACATTCCTAAAGGTTTTACATTCGATGATTATCTATTGGCCATTCAACAGCAGAATTTCGCCTCTCAGGGTTCTCAGCAGCTGCAAAATTTTGGTAATCCTCCGCATCATTATGACATGTACCGTAATTCTGTCTATTTGCCTTTGATTGATCCCAATCAGACCGTATACCATCCTGTACAACCCTATGGTCCACAAGGACAAACCTTACAGGGACAAGCTTCAGTCCAACAGGGACAACCCTCTAGTCCATACGGACAACCTTATAGTCCGCAAGGAAAACCCTTACAGGGACAACCTTTATTCCAAAAAGGACAACCCTACGGTCCTGTCGGCCAACCTCATGTTCAACAGGGTGAATCTTATGTTCCCAGGGGGCAAATATATCCTCAACAGGGAAAAAATTTTGTGCAACAGCACCAGACTTACGTTCAGCAAGGCAAATTTTTTGTTCAACAAGGACAACCCTACGGTCATGCGCCAGGTCAACCTGGTCTTCAGTGGAAACCTAGCCCATCCCAACCATCGGGCCAACCTCTTCCACAAGGGAAACCTAGTGGCTCTCAGCATCCCAACCAACCTGCTCAGCAGGGACAGCTTGTCCAAATACAGTATCCAGGTCAACCTGCACCCCAGGGGCAACTCGTTCAGCCTCAAGGCGCCAATTACATTCCCCAAGGTCAATCTCAGGTGGTATATAGTGTGCACCAAGGCATTACTTACATTCCTCAAGGTCAATCCCAGATGGTATATAGTGCACCTTAGGGCATTGCGTACATTCCTCAAGGTCAAACTCAAGTATTGTATAATACACCTCAAGATATTGCTTATATTCCGCAACAAAATCCATATTTTTCTTAGAAATGACCTCAGTGGTATGCTCAAAATCAATATCCTGGTACTCAACCCATGTATGGGTAGAACTATCAGGCTTATAACCCCTATGGACATAATCCTCTGGACAAAACATATGGAGGAAAAATTTCTCTCAACCTAGGTGGAATCCTAATACTAGTCTTTATCAATGACCTTCAATGCCTTTCAATCCTCAATTATTGTTCCTTGCTACATTGGAACTGCACGATGTGTCGAAGTTAACAAATGATACTATCCTTCATAATCCATATTGGCCTCCAGTTCCAACTAAAATTCCTAGCGATTGTCCCAAATTTGAGGGCAAGTCCGAAGAAGACCTCCAAGCACATGTTATGACGTACCATCTTTGGTGCTCCTCTAACTCTTGGGTTGACGATTTCATTCGACTTCGTCTTTTCCAATGAACTCTCACTAGTGTCGCTGCCTAGTGGTACATTGAACTCTCCCGTGGTGTCTTCCAAGATTTCAACTCTTTAGCCATGGCATTTCTCACGCACTTTCAGTTACTAGTTCGGTATTAAACTGGGACACACCTCCTCACAACCTTGAAGCAAGATCGAGCTCCTCATATCTCTGATCATATTCATGAATGGAGGCTTCATCGTCGTTTAATCAAGTTTGATATTCCTAATCAGATTCTAACTGATTGGTTCACTACCGCCTTCGTTTCTCTAATTGCTAAGTAAATTTCTATGGGGACATGTTTTACTAAGGAACAAGCCATCACTCATGCCTAGTACCTTGATCTCATGTACTCTTAGTCTGGCACATTGTATGAACTCTTGCCTAATGCCCCTCGACCTGGAACTTCCAAAGCACCGGCAATGCCATTCGTCAACAGTATCATCATTTTTGTGTCTCAGACTTCTCGGAAGTCTTCTCCAAACCCTACGAAGAAAAAATATACTCCTTCCAACGATACTGCTTCTCATCCACCTCTAAATTCTGGTAAAACTATG
The DNA here is from genome assembly GCA_034641835.2 of Pinus albicaulis. NCBI lineage: Eukaryota > Viridiplantae > Streptophyta > Pinopsida > Pinales > Pinaceae > Pinus > Pinus albicaulis. The sequence continues at coordinate 375,604,669 of CM076579.1, read as the reverse complement.
GAAGTGAATGACGTCCAGTCCATTCTGGCGGATAAAACTTAAGGTAAAAAAAGGGTAAAGGTAAGGCCAAAGTCAATACCCCGAAACAGGATTCTCAGAAATATCATGTTGATGATGGTTCGCAATGAAAACCGAAGTACCCTTGTTTGATTTGTGACGAAGAGAATTACACCAAGGACTGTCCACGACGGGCCGAAGTGATTCGATTGCTCAAAGGCACCCAAGGCACTCTACTTGTTCTTAAATAACCTTTCCCATCACAGCAAACTCAGTTGGTGGAGCAACCTCAGTCCTTCGCCCCATTTGGCTCTCAAGTTTTCATGATGAACGGTCCTGCATCTGTTTCTATTGCTACCCAATCAAAATATTATACCGAACGATGTCAGGAAATAGGGAAGGAAATCATTGATGGTCCTCCTCCTCTGCTTGCTTCTGACCCTATTCAAATTGAAAGGCCCAGTAATGAGCCCGTTGTACGACCACCTTCCAAAGGTGTACTCCGTAAGTCTTCCTACAATCCTAACGCCCGTGTTGCTCATCATTATAGTATTGTTGATGATTTGGCTCAGGATCCATCTGTTATGTCTGCATTAGAAGTACTTCAGAGTTGTTCGTCTCAATGGAAGGCTTTGTTATCTGCCATTGGTGGGGTTGATCCTGCCGATTCGAGCCTTAACACTTTCTATTTGGAAAATTTCATCCCACGTCTCCCTCACTAGCTTTCGTTTATCATCCAAGTTGGGATTAATGGAAATAATATCCATCGAGCGGTCGTGGATGATGGTGCATCTACGTGTGTCATGTCATCTGCCTGCTGGAAAGCCATCGACTCTCCAGCCTCACTTCATCTCCAAATGCTTTAGAAGCTTTTGATGGAAGGGAATCTCGCCCTCTCAGTGTTCTCGCTATTTTACCTATTATGTTAGAAGGGAAAACAATTAACTTTGAGGTTGAATTCATTGAAGCCAAGCTCAATTAAAATCTTCTCCTCGGTCGTAGTTGGACTCACGCCATGTTGTGCGTTCTGTCCACTCTCTTTCGTGTTCTTATATTTTGCATGAGGGAAAGATCATCACTGTCAATCAGTTGACATTTTTCACTTCTTCGTCTTCTGAGAGCAACATCCCATATGTAGATCATATTCCTATGCCTTATGAGAGCATTGGGTCGGGTCTTTTCAAAGATGTTGCCCTCATGGGTATTTTTCGTTTGGTGACTCGATGTCGTTAAGCTCAATATAAATTGATTATTGTGAAATTATTTTATCTTTGGCTCCTACGCCCTCTGATCATGCTCCTTTGAATATGCCTCTTGAAACTTATTCTCAATCCCCTTGGCTCGATGCTTCGGATTCATCTGATCCCTTAAACAAGATATTTCCCACTGATGAAGCCATCATGGAATCTATGTCTCTTGAGGATCCTCCTTGGGACAATAGTCATCATCGTTCCTCTTTCATGCCTAGCCTTAGGTTCATGTATACTTGTCTCAAGAATTTTTCTTCTCAATTTCCTTCTCATCCACTTCAGATGCTCATCCTGACACACGAATTTTTTGCGGAAGGTAACTTGGGAAACATCACACAAACGATGCCTATCAACATCTCTGTCAAAACGGGGGTTGTGGAGAGCATCCATATTGGGGTGACCTGTTCTCCCAATGAGATCAAGTTCTATAAAAGTCTCTTCCGTGAGTTTTGCAAAGTTTTCACTTGGTCTTACGAAGAAATGCCCGGCATCGACCCGAGTATAGTGGTGCATGAAATTCCTACTTGCCAAGGTCTTCATCCTGTGCACCCTAGAAAGGCGGTCGCTATTAAAGGAGAAGTTGAAAAACTTTTTAGAGCTGGTTTTATTTATCCAATTCCCTTGACATAATGGGTTTCTAATATTGTCCCTGTGGATAAGAAGCAGGGTATTATTTGTGTCTGTGTCGATTACGTGATATCAACCGTCCTTGCCCTAAGGACAATTATCCCACTCCTTTTATTGACCAAATCATTGATGAATGTGTTGGGAGTGCTGAAAGTTGAAGCTATTTTTAATCTCCCCTCCCCTTGCTCCTTACATCAACTATAGAGTCTGCAAAGGAAATATAATTTCTTCTGATGTTTTATACCGAATTATGTTGAAGTGGCCAAAGGCTTTACGTGATTACTTAAGCAAGGTATCTCATTCCTCTGGGATGATATTGCCCAAAAATCCTTCGATGCACTGAAGACGTTGCTTATCAATGCTCCTCTATTGCGTCCTCCCAATTATCATCGCAATTACCACCTCTATTTGGCTTCCGCATTTAGCACTATTACCATGGTTCTGGTACAAGACGATGATGATGCTGATGAGCACGTCATCTACTATTTGTCTCGTAATATTCTCGATACTGAAACACATTATGCACATGTCGAGAAGTTGGCGTTGGTTGTTGTTCAAGCTATTCAACATTTTCGTCACTATATTATGTTGCGCACAGTGACCGTGATTTCTGATTGCAATCCCATGACTTACATATTGACTCGTCAATTACTGGGGGGAAAATACTTGAAGTGGATTGTTATCCTCCTAGAGTTAGATTTGGAGTTTATTACCACCAAATCAAAGAATTTTTTGGTTTTAGCAGATTTGATTTGCTCTCTCCCTTATGATTCTGCTCCATCTGGTTCCGAGGAACGCATTTTGGGCGACACACTTTTTCTCATTATCACCCTCGATCCTTGGTACGGTGATATCATCATATATCTTCAGACTTCCACCTTCTGATCTGAGTTGACGAAGGATTATCATCGACGCATCCACCATCATTCGCAACCTTATCTCATATTCGGAGTTACTCTCTACTGCATCAGAGCTGATTCTATTCTCTGCCAGTGTTTGACTCTCGAGGAGGCTGAAAAGGTCCTCAATGATTGCCACTCTGGCACCTGTGGCAGTCACATGTCTAGATATGCTACTGCATAGAAGATTCTTCGTGCTGGCTATTTCTGGCCCACCATCTTTAAATACTACATTGTTGTTGTCTCTATGTGTCATGATTTCCATATTTATCAGCACAAGATGTGCGCGCTACCCACACATCTTCATCTTGTCATTATCGTTGATCCCTTTGCGAAGTGGGGCATCGATTTTATGATGTGTAACCCTCATTCGGTCGGGGGGCATGCTTATATTATCGTAGTTGTTAACTACTTCACAAAATGGGTTGAAGCAATGCCGACACTTACAGCTGACAGTAAGACAGTTGCACAATTTCTATTCAATCATGTCTAGGTTTGGTGTCCTTCAAGCCATTGTTACCGATCATGGTTCTCATTTTCGTCATTACATGATGGTTGAGTTGACTTCTAAGTTGGGTCTGTGTCATGACATCTCAACGTCGTACTACCCTCAAGCCAATGGCCAAGTTGAATCCGTGATCCTCAAGCCATTTTTACCAATCATGGTTCTCATTTTCGTCATTACATGATGGCTGAGTTGACTTTTAAGTTGGGTCTACGTCGTGACAGCTCAACATCTTACTACCCTCAAGCCAATGGCCAGGTTGAGGCCATGAACAAGGTTCTCGTCACTATGCTTCAACGTATGATTGGGATGCACAAGTAAAACTTTCATCTCATGTTGTTTTCAACTCTATGGGCTTACCGAATCTTAGTGAAGGATGCGACCGGATTCACTCCATTCTAGCTTGTTTATGGTCTGGAAGCTACCCTTTTTATTGAATGTGAAATCCCTTCTCTCAAGATAGTTGTTGAATTGTTGCCTAATACTTCACTAAAAGAAGAGCGTCTTCTATATTTAGAGAGGCTTGATGAAACTCGCCACTTTGATGCTCTTGTCATAGAAGCACAGAAAAATCAGGTCAAAGCTCATTTTGACCAGTCAGTTTCCCCTCATTCCTTTGTAGAAGGAGACCTCGTCCTCCTGTATGACCAAGCTCACGATAATATGGAGGCAGGAAAATTTCAACCCATATGGCATGGGCCCAATATTTTTAAGCGCGAGGCTTATGAGCTAATTGATTATGAACGTTGTCCTCTGGATCGGCCCAGAAATGGGTTGTATCTCAAAAATTACTATGCATGAGTTTCTTGTGCATGTTTCTTTTGTACATAGGTGTTTTTTTATTTTTGTACATTTTTGGCTTGGTGTGCTTTGTGAGTGGTTTTCCTTCTTATTGTGTCTTTTCTTATTGTGCATATGTCTGTTACTCCTTATATTGGTTTTGTGGATGGTGCTTCCCATAGTACCCAGAATTTGTATTCTGCAACTTGGGTGATTTATCATCCTAATGGTGAGTTGATAGACCTTCAAGGTATTTGTCTAGGACGAACCACAAACAATGTCACTGAATATAGTGTTGTCATTGAACTCTTAACCAAGGCCATTTCTCTTGACATTCGTGTATTGATTGTTAACCTAGACTCTCAGCTTGTTGTTCTTCAACTTAATGGGCATTATTCTGTTAGAAATTCTCAATTAAATTGAGTGTGCAAAGTGTTTGAATAGTCTTGCAAGTGAAACAAAGTGTTTTTGGTAACTATTTATGAATTTAGGTGTGAGGGAGTGTTGTTTAAATTTACTATTTAACAAATTTAGTCTAAATAACACAGCAGAATAAGTTCACCATAAACACACAGCAACATGATGAGGCAGTTCACCCCTCCTGGGCTACATCTGTCGGGTCCAAGGCTCCCAATGGGCATGCCCTTGATATATTATGATGCTCAAATTGGTAATACAGTGATAAAAATGCATAACAGACCAAACCAGATATGAAAATGAATTCATAAGGTAGAAATAAGCTAATATTGGATTTTATTTCACCTAAAACAGTGAAATGTAGCCCAATGCAGCTCCATTTCCCTCAAGGCCCTAATGGCTCTCCAAGCTTCTCTGAAGTAAAAATGGCTGAAAGAAACATATGTTGGCTTTGAAACCTATTCCAATGGCTCCAGAATGCTGAGAATAGTCGAAATTGACTAAAATTGTGTCCAAAAAGGTTCAGTAATGGAGAAGTTATGACCAAAACAACATTTGTCCAGTTTGGCCTAAAAAAACTCCACCAAAATTGGAAAACTGGAGTTAGCTCCATCATTTTTGGCAAAGACCACCGAATTTGGAGGCACGCTCCAAAATATCCACGCAGTTTATATGGCATTAAATTTCAAATTTCAGGCAGTCACATGTTAACCGCACCTGTCGGCTGGTTTAACATCAACTGACCGTGTCACAAAACCGTCGCATATAATTATGGTGGTGGCCACATGGTTGGGTGCTAACCGCCATTTTAACAGTCGAAAAGCAGTTAGCCCCTAGACTTCAACTAAAGGTCATGTGAATGCGGGGGTTGGCCCCCTATTTCCACCCGTAATTTTCATTTAAAAACATAAATAAGACCTTTGATCCAATATAGTTAAGAACTTCTGCATAGAGCACCTGGTCAGGCCTGTGCCCTAGTAGGTGCCCGACCCAGGGTCGAAAGCTATAAATTCCATATAATTTTTCCATATGAATTATTCACTAGCCTAAGCCCACATGGCGGCCTCCAGGCAGGCCACGTGGCACCCATTGATTGGTCCAAAAATGAACCAGTCAACCACTCCTTCAATCAAAACTTGACACTTGTCAACCGCTAATTGGTCCATAGGGAATATTCAATGGAATATTCCAAGGAATATTCCCAAAATATTTTGCAGAATATTCCCAAAATATTCTTTTTTTTTAATATTTTCCAAATTCAAAAGTCAACCTTGGTAAAACTGTTTTTTTAAGGAAATTGTAAATTTCAAACTTGAATAACTTTCACATACAATGTCGGATTTGAGTTTCGTTCACGGCACCAAGATCGTATCAACGAGGCCTATCTATTTGTTCTGTTTTCAACCAATTCTGAGCAGTTCCAATTTTGAGCATTTTTTCAACTTAGGACATGATCACCTGATCATCAGCCCATGTTTCTTCATGGGTAATCTAAGAGGATAGTGTCCTCATTTGTACATCCCCTAATATTTAGTTGGGGTCCTAAAATATCATGTCTCTGAGGATAATTTTGTGCATATAGAATTAAACCAATTATGCTCTATCTTGAATGCTCACCTGCTAGAAGAAGTTAACGAACCTCCTTTAATTATGAAATGGTAGAGAACCATATTGTGCCAATTTTTTGATTTGGAATTATTTCTAGTGTTCCTTGAATAAAATTTCATAGGACTTGGCTGGTTTGCTACATTGGATGGTCTCCATGGGAAAACATGCCATGGTGGCAAGTTGTGCCTCCTTTTTCTCTAGTTTCTCCCTCACCTTATGGTTTTCTAACTGCAGACGCTCCTTCATGATTGATTAATTTAGCCTCAATTTATCCAGTTATTTATCCATTATTTTCACCTTTTCCTCCATGAGGCCCATATCCTCTACTTTCTTGTATTTTTCAATTTGCATCCACCATTGAGTTCTACCTCAACTCCTTTACTAACTCAAAAAAGAGGGGAATTGCAAATTTTGTAGGTATAATTCTCCCTCCCTTAATAAATTTATTATAAGGTATAAGATTAGGCTATGAAGTGGGCTCTTGGATTCCTTGTGTACCTTCTCCATCATTTTTAGTGGTTTTTATCCCTTCCTGTAGCACTTTTTCTTCATCTTGTAGCAACTTTTTTCTTTCCTGTAGCAGTTCTATTCCTTCCTGTATCAACTCTATTTTATCTTGTAGCAGCTTTGATTGTGCCTTGAGTTTCTTAGTTATGGTTTCCCTAGTGATTTTCCTTCTCATGGGTGTCAAATTTTGTTTACTGTTGGCTTTAGGGGATGTGGATTATTCAATTTTCTTTTCTCTCATCCCAATCCTTGTTCTTAGTGGATAATTGGTTCATCAATTGTGATTGGGACTGCTAAGGGAGGTTGAGGCTTACCTTGTTTGATTTTGGTGTTATTTATTCTTTTAAAATATAAGGGAACTTTCATGGGCTGCCTTCTCTTCGGTTTTATAGGTGTGCTAAGGGTTTCTTGAGTAGAAGCCACCTCTTGCTATGTATTCCCCCTTGACAGGCTTATTTGTTTCCTCTATTTTCCTTTTTTCTTAGATCTAGAGGGCTCTCCAAGGGTCTCTTATTTTTATTTTTATTCCTATCCTCCTTCATTATCCTCTTTTTTAGCTTCTCCATCAACCTCTTCTTCCCCCTCTTCAACCTCTCCTTCTTCCTCTTTCTTACCCCCAACACTGGATTTTGTGGTCTCTTCATGTTGTGTCACAGTTTGGGCTTGTGTCTCAATGAAACCATCCCTATCCATGTCCACAAAGTCACTCAAAAACACAAGGCTTCTGATATTCCTCAAGGCATCCATAAAAATTAGCCTTATGAGGCCATGATGAGCAATGTATTGGTGCTTCTCTTCCTTGACCCTCTAGCTCATTTTCATTATGGACTAAAGGAGGAAATGTGGAACATTGAGCCTTCCTGGAATGGGAAATTTTTCTTGGAACATTCACTCATATAGCATCCTAAATTGATATAAATATGCAACACTCAACCTCCCTTCACTAGATATTTCCTTAAGGATGTTATATGCCACTTCATCCCAAGGGTAACGGAGGCTCTCTCTTCTTACTCCATTTTTATCTTTAACGAGCTTCTCTTTAGGGAGGAAGACATTTTTCTTGGTTGTGATCGCTTCTATTCTATATTCGTTGCCCCATTTGACTCCTAGAGGTATGGTGATCACTCTATTAATGAGTTATGCATTCAAATGGATGGAAAGTCCCCTTATAATAGTGGTGGCACTATCTTCTCCTTGAGAGTGGAGGGCCATGAAAAATTATTGGGTGATCTCATCATCATACCCTTTTAATTTTTCAAAGAACCCCATCCACTGGTTCCTTAGGAATATATATATGAGATGGGAATATTGTTGGACTTTTTTGGTGTTTGTGGGTTCAATTTTATTGAAACCTCCCCCTATGTCTCTTCCAACAACTTGATCGAGTTATTCCAAATAAATTTTGTGAAGAATTGTGTTTTGAGCAGTCTAGGGTCTTAAGGTAGGGTGAGAATGTTGGTGCCTCTTTTCTAGTTAGAGAGGGGAGAATTATGTTCCCTGGTTCAAAAGGGTTACCTAAATTTTCATCTTGGTTTCCTAATGTAAAAAAACAACATTTTCAAAGAAATCACTTCTAGAGGATTTTGGTACAGGATGTCTATACATGAAGAATTTCACACGATAATCATATGGTGGGTGAGGAGAAAATATGCCACTTAGACATATTTAGATTATTTCCTTATGATTTTGGAGGTTTGGAGGAATATTATCATTGATTCATACCCTCTTTTACTTCTCGACCCGATCTTATAACACCTCCTTTGCAATCCCATAGAAATTGTGGTAAGCCGGTAGAAACTGTGTCCAAACCTATAGCACTTGTTCCCTATCCTGTAGCACCTAAAAATTGACTCTGTTGAGCCTCTGTAGAACCCTAGGGAACCTCTGGTAATACCTAGACCACCTTCAATGTCTTAGTGAGAATTTCTCACAGTTTTGGGAATTAACAATTAATGTCGGCCCCTTCCTTTTATTTTATTTTTTAGCAATGGGCTCAACATGCTTGGTGAGCTAGTCCCTACAAATATCTCCATTTTTAACTATTGTTCCCACTTCTTGTATTTATCACCCTCATGCTCTGACCTTTCCATGTTGCATTAAAGGGTGATTAAGTTCCACATTTAGTATTCGAGGGTGACCAAGTTTACTAGCCACCTCCAACCCATAAAAACTCATTCCTTGTTCACTAAAAACATTTCTTTGAACCAATATGTGCTTAAAGGAATAGGAGGGGAGTGTCATACACACAGGGGCTTCAATGAGGGAGAAATACCATACCACGTGCATTCATATTGGGGGATATATATTGAAGAAAAAATGACATAATATATTGAGCATATAATAGGGGATAAGGGGTTTTTATATCGGTAGGTATAAAAAATGGAGCTCAAAGTTAATGAAAAAATATAAATGTGTATAAAAAATGTTAATAAAAATATGGATACCTACAATATCTAGTGAAGGTAGGGGTTTTTTAATTGGGAAGGATTATTGGGTTTGTATTGGTAGGGGATTAAATAATGTAATTTTGAGAGCTAGTTTCCAATATGTAGTTAAATTAGGGGTACAGTTTACTATGCCATGAACACATGTGATATGTGAAATATTCATTGAGTGAATCCCGCGGGGTCATACATAAGCTTACCTATGATGTCGAGTTGTTGTAAATGCACGCATGTTTCCAATAAATATTTTGGACTCTGGAGGTGTTATATTCCATGTTCTTGTTGCATGCCCTAGTCTTCATTTTAACTAAACATTTTAGTGTAATTTTGTGATAGGTGTTTGACTGATGAAATATTATTTTTCTTTGCAGGTTCTGTCTATGCTTGATTTGATCTTGTTGAAGTGGATTAGTTCCCTTTCAGCTTCCTCTAAATGATGTTTTGTATTCCTTGGATCTCAAGGGTGGAATCGTAATGCTTAAGGGTGGAAAAATATTCATTCTCAAACATCAAAAGTTATTTACTTCTAATTATGTAGGGTTTTTTCAAGCTACTACAGGATTGGTTTATTTCCTATATTAGTTACACAAATACTTCCAAAACCAAAAATATCTTAATGAAATGCACCTAGTGGTTTTAATAATTCATTGTGAGCTTATAGACAAGGATTGGAAATTATAAATTATGGAATCTTGTGAGGAAGAGGTGAAAATGTGGTATTTTTATGAATATAGGTGGATTTTGGGAAGGGAAGGTGGTTAAATGGTGTGGGTGAGAGGTGAGGGAAGTGTGGTGAACCTCTCCTATCATTTCCCAAAGGAAAAAATGAGTTTTAATCCCTTTCGTTGGATTTATCTCAGTCATGGAGAAATTCTAGTCAATCATGTAGCAATTCAGGGCAATCCTGTAGCATTTTATATTGAGGAAAAACTAAGTGTAGTTTCTTGCTTAATGATTGAATGGTGTAGGGAGATGGGTGGAAGCATGGAAGAAATGTAAGAGGCTAGTTTCGAAGATGGATAAATGTAATGTGGAACCATTTCCTTTAACTGTTATCCCCTTTATTTTGGTTGGAACCCTTCAAAACAAAACTAGTAGCAAAATTGGTGTAAGGGATCCCTTAACTATGTGTGCTTCCTCCTTTTATTCCATTTTTATTTTTTCTCTCTCTCCTTTTTTTTTTTGAGACATACATACTTCCTCTGAAGAGGTTTTTAATCTGTAAGCCTTCCCCAAGTGCCTCAGAGTAGGTTTTCACCTGGGGATCTTTTCATCTTATTTTTCTCTTCTTCTTCTTTTTTCTCTTGGGTTCCCTCATGGAGGTTTTCAACCCTAATTTTGGCTTTAGATGCCTCATGGAGGTTCTCAACTAAGCTTTTTTTTTCATCTTACTATACTAATAATAGGTTGGATGAAATGACCCCAAATTACATACAACTCCTTTCTTATTGAACTAGTAAAATTCTCTCTTAATAGATTCTTTTTGTATGGCTTTAACCGGTAAAAAATAGTGAGCAATGGAATTCCTTCCCGATCAATTTTTTTTAGTTGTAAAAATATATTCTCATAACATTTTTCCACTAGATAGGGTCCCAACCACCTTGTAAGGAACTTCCCTTTGAAATCCTTGAACCTTGAATCATATAGGAGGGCCCAATTACCCTCTTCAAAATTTCTCTCCCTAATATGTTTATCAGACCATATATTTCTCTATAGATGGACTAACTCAGTGTGTAGGAGAGCCTATACTCTGGAATCGTCCAAGCCATTGAGTTGAAGGAACCATTCTTTTTATGTTGTAGTAAGATCCAAATCCAATTTTGCTTCCATTCTCAAAGTATTATGTTTGAATTCAATTGAAAACAATACCTTCATCCATAGACCAACTCAAACGGGGTGAATTTGGTGGTGGTTTTCCAGGTGGTATTGTAGGCCCAAGAGCCCTCTACATGTCAGTCTCCCTAATCCCTTCTAATATTGTTGAAAACCTTAGTCAAAATGTTCTCCAAGGCTCTGTTTGTAACCTCTACTTGCCCATTTTCCTGAGGGTGATAGGAAATGAAATTTTTCTTCTTGATATGGCATTTCGCCATCTTTTATTCAATTGTATTTGAGGTGAACTATGTCCCTTTATGAGTGAGAAATACCCTTCGAAAACCAAAAATGTAGAAGATGTTCTCCCTCATAAATTTAGCCATTATTTTCTCAGTCGTTTCCTTCAATTCCTTTGATTCATCCCATTTAATTAAGTAATCTATGTGCACAGTGATGTAATCATTCTGTCCTTATGGTGGATCAATAGGCCCAATAAATTCCATGCCCCATTTCTCAAATGGCTCTAGAGTCACTTGAGGGTGTAGGGGAATTTCATCCTTGGGTATTGGTTTTCCCATCCATTGGAACTCATCACATGAGAAGTGTTCCTCTTTGCATCTTTATGTAGGGTGGTCCAATAGTATCCATCTTGTAAAACCTTCAAATTTATCCTCTTAGCAGCAAAATGAACCCCAAAGGGTCCACCATGGAAGGTTCAGAGCATGTCAAATAGCTCCTCCTATCTTACAAATATTCTAAAAATATTATCTAGTCCCAACTTGAAGATATATAACCTAATCCACGTAAAATGGGAACTCTTCCTGGTGATATTAACCTTCTCCTTGGAGGACATATTATCAGGGAATCTCCCAACAAGAAAGTAGTTGGCTATATCAACAAACCAAGGATATAGCCCCGAAATGACAAAGAGGTGTTCATCTAGAAGTAAATCCACTACCATCCCCTCTTCTATAGGAAAGTTTAGTCTTGAAAAAAAATATGCAACCACATTCTCTTTCCCTAGTTTGTCAACAATAGTTAAATCAAATGTCTGCAATATTAATAACCATCTAATGATTCTATCATTCACATTAGTTTTTTTCACTAAATAATTAATGAATGCATGATCAGTGTGAAAAAAAAATCAATATCAAATGATATAGTGCCTACAACTATTTAAAGAGTTAATCACAGCCAAGAGTTATTTTTTAGTGATTGTATAGCTAAGTTCAACCTTAGAAAGGTTCTTACTTATTAAATGTATACTATAAGGAAGTTTGACTTTTCCACTTTTCCTAAGGCTGCTCCTACAACTTTATTTGATGCATCTGTGTGGTTATGCAAAGTGAATGCCCATTTGGGACCCCTAAGGATGGGTGAAGTGGTCAAATTTTCCTTTAGTACTTCAAAGGCCTCTCAGCATTTTTCTATCCAACATAATTCCGAGTCTTTAGCTAGTAATCTAAACAAAGGTGAAATTGATTTAGTAAAGTCCTTAATGAACCTTCTATAATACTCAACCAATCCAAGGAAGCTTCTCACATCGATTTTTTTTTAGGGGTAGGGACCCTTATGATGATAGAAAAATTTTGTTGGGGTCAAACTATATCCCTTCATTAGATAGGGAATGGCCTAATACAATCGTTTCATTCATCAAAAACTCACATTTATTAGGACTTAATGAAATATTTTTATAAATTCATTTCATTAATACTTTACATAATTTACAAAGAGATTTATACAAGTTATATCCATAAGGAGAGAAGTCATCCATGTATATCTCAACAATTTCATGAATAAAGCGAGCAAATATACTCATAACGACCCTTTGGAAGGTAGCAAGAGCATTACACAAACCAAATGGAAGGAATATCTAGGAAAATGTACATGTCAATTTGGTCTTGTATTGGTCCTCGGGGCTGTTATTTATTTGGTTTCACCCACTAAATCCATCTAAGAAGGAAACAAATATCGTCCTAGCAAGGCCGTTTAGGACTTGGTCAATGAAAGGCTAAGGGAAATGGTACTTCTTTGCAACTCTATTAAGCTCTGTATAATCAACACAAATACTACACTTACAATTCTTCTTGGGGACTATGACAAGAGTGGACACCCACTCACTATCTGAAATGGGTTATATGAACCATGCATCCAGTAGTGTTTGCATTTCTTATTTTATAATTTTCTCAAGGGCAAGATTCATCCTTCTCTAGGATTGGCACATAGGATTACATCCTTCCATGATGTAAATATGGTGAGTAAAAATTGAGGGATGCACACCTTTTATTTCCATATATTCCCAAGAAAAACAATCAAGGTGTTTCCTCAACATAATACGTAGTTTCGTTTCTTTCTAGAATGAGAGAGAGGGTTGATATTTAGAGTTCTGGATGGGCTAATTTCTACAACCTTGGCATGATATAAACTATGGTCAACAGAGCGTAGAATATTCCAAGGATTACCCTCGGATCGTTCCAAGTATTCTTCCACCAATTCATCAATAAACATGGCAGTGGGAGGTTGATTTTGTAATATATGTTTAATAAGGTCACCTTCATGAAGTTTCCTACTTCCTACAATAGGGTATAGTATATATAATTGGTAGATGGATGTATCATAAAAGCCTTCTTCTTCCCCAACCTCTATCCACATGGGAAATACACGCTCAATATAAGGTTGATCAAGGGGATACAATACGAGTTTCTTTGAGAGATGCCCATTACTGAAGGTCATGTTCCAAAACCTACAAATAATGTAGGCATCAGTAGTGGCCAACCAATGTATTCCTAGGATGAGAGCGTAACCATTAAACTTGGTGTTGGGTTGGAGGAAAAGGAAATGTTTGGGATTCTCCCAGGATTTGATGGATACCATCACATCCTCAATAACTCCTTCAAGGGATATTGTGGACCTGTTTGTAAGTTGCAGTATTATGGTGATTTTTCCCTAGGCTCCTTTTAGGTTGAGATTCAACATGGTTTCTTTGGTCATAACATTGATTATATCCCCAATGTCACTCAAGGTATTATGGACCATAATTCTATACATGTTCACATCCACCACTAGGAAACCAATTTCTAAGTACTTTGGGGAGATCACTCTCCTAAGCATTAGATCATAAAGTTACCCAACAACATTGATAGTGGGGGTATCTCTTCTTATTCTCCCAAGAATTTTAAAAAATTCTTCTTTAATAAGCTTGTTTTAAATGGGAACATCTTTGATGGCCTCAAGAATGAATATTTTGACACATAAGTTCTTTAATTATCCCAAAATTTGATCCTCTTCATGGCTATGTTATTTAGGTTGGAACAACATTTCAGGATAGGGAGGTGCATTCTCTTGAAGGGTATTATCTTCCTTCGCTTCTTCTAGTTATTCAGTGGAGAATGTGGGTGAGCATTTGGAGGTACCTTCCCAGACCGAAGGTTAATATCGTTTATTTCCATAACATAAGAAGGATAATATGTCTCCTCGCCATAAACTTGTTGTGCCTGCTTATTTTTTGGGTTCAAATTTGGTTGGGTAGGTAGTTGAGGTTGCTTAGGTTGGTTTTGGTGAGGGATTTGTGGTTAAGGCTGTGGAGGAGGAACAAAGGTAGGAGGTTGGGCTACCTAAGGCCTCCATCCTTATGAGGGGTTGCCCCATTGAGGAGGCTGATATTGATATGGATGGAAAGGTGGGTTGACAGTATCATGGAGATACTTAGGAGCATACAACCAATGAGATGGCATCAACCAAGATGTATTAGTTGGAGGGTACCAATGTAATAAATATGCATTTTGGTTTAAATTATAAGAAGGATAATGTGCACCTAGTATGTCGTGTTGATAAGGCCTAGGACCTTAGGGCCTTCTCTGGTTGATGAAACAGAGTTGCTCCAGGCCATTCTTAGCCCCTTGGTACACAACCTTTAGGCATGGATGTGAGGGGAAATTTTTTGTTGCATGGTTCTCCTCACAGAGAGAGAAAACCTCTATTTTGTTCAATGGGCACTCATTTTCTGGATGCCTCTTATTGCTTCTAGGGAAAAAGATGGCAAGTTCCCTTTATGATTCTTGTTTCTTTCTTTCGATCTGCATAATATCCATCTGAAAGGAAGATTTATGCAAATTTTTTCTCTTAAATTATTCCAACATACTCCCTATCTCATTTTTAATAGTTGATGTAGAGGAAGATGACTTGACCGACAATTTTTCTAGCATTCCTAGAATGATTCTTGAATATTGTCTTCATGTCATCATAGGCTTATTGGTAAATTTATCGTCAAGAAATCATATTTAGAGTATCCATTTCATCATCTGTGATCCCTCATAGAAGTAATAACTTGGGTGACTCAGGGTCAATGGTATAGTTATCCTTCCTATAGATGAGTTGGAATATTTCCTCATAGTCCTCTAAGGATTCATATAGTCCTATGGTCATCTTAAATATTTCCTCTTTTGTAAATTCAGACTTACAGTAGTCCATGTACTTCTCATTAAATTCTTGTTCCATTTTCACCTAGGTGGTGATAGTACCTCCAGGTAAACTAATAAACCAACACAAGGTTGGATTGTTGAGGGTGGATGGAAAAACAATTCAGCTTTTGTTCATCAAAGGCATCTTAACAGGTTATGAAAACAATAACAAACTCAAACATAAATGTATCAGGGTCGTTAGAGGCTTAGACATGGAAATGTGGATGGGAGGTAGGGATTATATTATTCATTATGGCCTCCCCATTCGTTTCTCATATATGAAATAACACATTTCTCTTGGTTTCAACCTTGTTTTGGGTAGGTGATACGAGCTCTTCCTCCATATGGGTTTCTCAAATTTTTTAGGTAGTTCACCTTGAGGATTTTCTAACTCACATGTAGTCAGATAGGGAATCTCAGAGTCACCAAAGAAGAAGGATGGTATACTTCTTGATAGGGTGGATATTTTTGGTAAAAAATTCCCTTGATTATCCCTACTCCTATGAGGCATGAAAGGACTAGTTTTGTTTTGTTTTTTTTTTGTTTTTTTCTTCTATTTTTTTCGAATTATGAATGATAATGCAGAACAAATGACATAAAATAAATAAAGGTAACCTCTAAGTAGAAAAAACACCTACTTGGACACCTCCCTGCAATGGCGCCAAAGCGTGATGAGCCCCAATATCACAACAATATTGTTGAGACTCCCAAGGCCACCAACTTTAATTATCAACTCATGGTTCGTACAAACATAAGAGGTGACAATGCTATATGCATAGTGGTTCATGATATACTCATACCAAATTCATTTAATGAATTATATTAGGGCATACAGATACCACTCCTTTTACTAGCTTTCAAAAATAACTTGCATGAAAAGAAAAGAGTCTATTCTGACTGGAGGAAGGTAAACATTATCCTATATACGAAAATGAAATTTCCATTCATAAAAGGTAAATACTAACTAAAATTTCATGAAGGTAAAGGATTTTACTTATTGTAGAGATGAAATTTTCTAGTCTACTTGTCAATGAAAATCAATATTCTACTTGCATAATGAAAATCAGTGCTTGACATGCATAATGTGAAAATTGCTTGAAAGGGGAAACTTGATCTAAAGCATATGAATAGAAAATATATGAACATAAATTCAAAAAATAGGTCTATTATTGATCTCAATTTATGTAGGAACACAACAGAATACACATATAACCATAAATATAAAGATGCAATAGAAATAACACTTCATTTCTTTAATATCAAAGAACTGAAATTTGTTTATAGACAAAATGGAAATAAACTAGCTAGGGTGCTAGTAGCTTATCTCTAAGAAGCGATGTGGTGGAAATAGGCCTCAGAAATAGGTTACAATGAGGATCAAGGGCCTATTTATTATCGATAAACAATGGAAAACCCTAAACATCCAAAAACCTAACCCTAGGATATGAAGCACTAAAACTATGGGCCCCATTTTTGTTAATTGGTACATCAATCTTCCGGGGGATGTAAGTTTGGCATGCGATCTCTGTTTGATTTGCACGATACCTCGTTAGAAATATCTATCTGAGGAGTACAAATTTTGATGTGAGCAACATTAGAGGTAAATCCATGTTTCTCCCCGTTTTTCGAAAAAATGTCGTTTAGGGCCTTAAAACGGCTCGAGAAGTTTAGGACCCGAAAAACTGATAAAAATAGTAAACTGTGCTACAATTAAGGAAACTAAAAAACTGAAAGAAGAAATGGTGGGTCCCTAAGTGGAATAGATGGGTGGCCACCAATATCCACCTAGATCATTCCTCCCCCGTTAGGAAGAAATGGTCCCCATTGTGTTGAGTTCTTCCCATAGAAAATTTTAGGGGTGAAATTTCGCCCATGGGAAAAATTAAAGGGTTTTAAATTTTTGTTGGGAAATTTTTTTGTATCATAGTATATTATTTAAAATCAACCCAAATTTATTTTATAAAAAAATTATGTCTAGAGGTTAGCCCACGTTATCTTAAGGGAGAGGGTAAAAAAAATAAATTTATATTTCAAATCACCCCAAATTTATTTTATAAAAAAATTAGGTCTCGAGATTAGCCCACCTTATTTTAAGGGAGAAGGTAAAAAAAGTAAATCTCTGGATTTAATATGGATCTAGGTAAAAATAAAAATCACACTATGTGAAAATAATTTTATGTTACCAAAATAAAATAAAAATAATAAAAAAAATAACATTAAAATAAAAATAAATTCATGGTATTGACACATGGTATGAGAACCCATGGTATTTACCCATGGTATTCATGTGGAAGATAACATATTTAAAGGGTAAAATTAAACCAACCTAGATCCATCTTAACTTAGGATCTGCCAAGAAGAGAGAGAGATATGAGATATCAAATAGCTTGTGATGCAAACCTATTTTCACGAAGTGAAAATAAATTTCAACTCTTTTGAGGTTTGGTGGATCCAAAGTTAAATTGGATTTACACTGGCCACATTTTGTAAGCCTAGATGATGCTTCAGAAGTGGGTATGTTTTTTTATGTTATACATTCCTAGATGAGGCTTTAGAAGTGGGTATGTTTTTTATGTTATACATTTTATTTTAAAATATTGTTAGGAGTGGTAAACAATTTATTTCCCCATTAAGATAGAGATTTATTTCCCTATTAATATAGAAATTTAAAGATAATAAGGCAATTGACATTATGGATTGTGTGAATTTGAAGATGATGTAACAAAATATTCTTGTAATTTGCTCAGAATGTTCGATTTCATGGAATATTTTCCCTCGTCCATGGAATTCCTAATTCTGATATCTCGAGGGTAGACATTTTTTTTAACAAAATCTTCTTGTAATTTCCTGAGAATGTTCGATTTCATGGAATATTTTCCCTCGTCCATGGAATTCCTACAAGATGAGACTCCTCCTTTACCTGCGCCTCATGAGTAGTAGAATCTTCTCTGGGAAAGGATTCATCTTAACTTCAGTAAGTTCAACTGACTTTTACTTTCATTTGAATACCTTTATTAACAATATAATATCTAATATCAACAAGTTAAACATTATTTTAGAAAAACCTTATTGAAATTTAAACTAAAATATAATATTTTTCTGAAAAATAAATCTAATTAAAAATGAAACTTTGGAAATTTATTTTTAGCAATGACACATTGTTTTTCACCCTAATCTCTTCAAATTTTAACTACATTGGCTTCTATATTTGTAGGTATACATTGTGTTTTTTTTTTTTTTTACTTTAAACTTAGATGAAATTCGTAAAAGGAAATGCTAAAAGTGATATGAAGGGTGGTTTAAAAATGAGATCATCATAAAAAATTTCTATGATGGATAGAAGGACCCGTCAAATTTAACCCTTGAAGCCACGAATTTTAAACCTTCACAGTTTACAACCTTCACAATTTCGAAATATGTCTAGGTGGTGCTATTAACTTTTTTTTTACTTTATTCTTAGTTTATTTTAATTAAGTCTGAAAACATTTTATTCGAGAAGTAAATAATCTGTAATTATTATATATATATATATATATCTATATCTATATATATATATATATTATGAAAACTATGAAAACATTTCCTTAGAAAGTAAGGAAATAATGATTCTACATATGTATTTTTTTTTATGAAAATTATGAAATAAAATTCTAGCTATTTTTCATTTCTTGAAATGTATCTTTAAATACATACAAAGATAGATTCTACAATTCCAAAAAAATTACTCAAAAACTAAAAATTGATTTTATCATAAATAATAAAAAACAAGAAAAAAAAATTATGGGTTCTAATTAACACACGGATTAATTTTAATTCAAATAAAATATAACCTCAATCCCACACATAAAGTTATCTGAAAATTTTCAAAAAAAAATAAAAAATATTTTAACCAATTCCAATAAAATTTGTAAAGAAAATATATAATAATTTTAACACATAACCTTAATCTTATAAAAAAACAAAATAATACAATCACAAAAGAACATTGAGTTTCAAAAAAATAACTCTATTTGAGGTTCTCGCCACTTCTACCTAATTTGATAACCAACATGGGAGGGAATCCCACATTGTTCTTCCAATAAAAAAACATCCAATACCATCCTAAAGTCTATTACTAATAATTTTAGAGGTTATTACATTAAGAAGCATGAATTTTTAAGGAATAATCTTCTGAATCCAATGACAGTCTTATGATTCATATGGACAGATTATTAAATTTAAAATAATTACTTGACAAATGTTTCAAGGGTGCATACAAAAATTCCCAGTTACTGGAGAATGAAACGTAGGCATAAACTCAGTAACGAAGTTGTCGAGTTACAAGAGAGATATAAGTTATTATAGAATCAAATGTAGGCATAAATTCAGTAATGTAGTTGTCTAGTTACACAAGATATCTATAATAATACATGATCTCTGAATAGCCGCATACTAAAGATTCACTGAATATGGCAAAAATGAGTTAGCTTTAATTATCTGAGTCTTCACCACCTTCCTTGTATCTAAATATCTACGGTACGAAGAGTGAGTTATCCATCACCTCCCTTTCCTTTTAGCATTGGTGGCCTTAGGTTCCCATTTGGGTGCAGAGGGTACAATTCGAGCAATTCTCCCCTCTTTTCACATTTTTTTGAAATTGATAGTCCCTGCTCATTAAATAAAATATAACTTAAATTAGAATTTGAACAATGTATTTGAGAACTTTGAAATTTAGAATATGAACAACGTATTTGAAAATTTTGAAAATTGGTTGCTCAATGGGGAAAATTCATGTGCATATATGTTTGAAATCAATAATAAAAGTGAAGGAATTTGGATTTAAATGTAATATCTAACAGCTGAAGAGGAAAGTATGTAACAAAATAAAATATTTGATATAACTTCTAACACTGAAGGCTCATTGCAATTCTTGAATAGGTTGGAAATCTAATAAAGAAGAACTAGCCTAGCCAATTATTTGACTTGGATTTTCATTTTAATTGTAGTTTTCTCAATATTTTGGTAATCCGATAGATATGAACAAAGTTAATTGTTAGTTATTTAACTTTGTGCATATCCATAAAAATTTTGAGAACATTTCAAAGCCTGAAATGAGTTATTTCCTTATTAATATCCAAATCATAGAAATTGAGAATTGATAATCTACTTACTTGAGATAAAAATGTAGCTATATTCATGGAAGTCTCGAAAATAATGTTGCAGGTTGGGGCTGAACACAGATAAGACCACAAAATAAGAATTTTTTAGAAAAATAGTTAAAATTATTGAAAAACATAAAACAATCAATGTAGAGTTTACTAGGGGTTGAAGGGGTGTAGGGTGGCCCCAAAGAGAGCTCTATGATTTCCTTCTCATATTGAGAGGACTCCTACATGGAAATTTTTTGTTTTTTCTGTCTCTTTCTGCAGTGAGTGTTTTGAAATCAATAAAAAAAACCTTTTCTTCCACATCTCTATAGGGTTTGAGTAAACTCACAATATGAATTACAGAGAATATGGCAAGGTTATCTAGATGTGTAAAGACCAAGTTTGAGCAAACGAATTTATTTGGTTCAATATCACATGGCTTTGGGGGTGCCTTTCCAATTAATTTCCACTTGGGATGTGATAAGACATTTGTGCTAAAACATAATAAAAGCATGCAAAAATGTTTTCAGTAGTGTATAACAAGAATCTAGAGCAAAATTACCGGTGATTTTTCTTTTCCAAAACATGAAAAATTGTATATCATAGTTTTAAAAAAAATATTTTTCTTATTATTAATATGTTTCTATACATTGGTAACTAATCATTAATATTTTACAATGTTTTCTAATTTTTCAGAAGATTAACCAATAATTTTCAATACTTTATAACCTAGTGAAAAATTCGCCAATATTTAAGAAAATTTTATAATTTAGTGAAAGATTCGCCAAAAATATAAATTTGGGGGGTTTCTTAAAATTTTCCTTGGTTCCTCCATGAGATGAGGAAACTTCTATTGAACTTGGTCCATGCTTGCCTTGGTGCAGGATTTCACCAGATTTGACAACATGATACAGTCAGATCTTCTGCTGGCGAGTTTTCTTGATTTAAATTTTCATGATACAATCTGTGGTTACCTCTTCCATGTAGTCTTGGTTTAACTTTGTTTGTGTGAGTTGTTCTACAATGTCGGAGGTGTCCAGCAGAGGTGGCAAGTAGGGCGTAAGGCGGTCCACATTGAACACTAGGTGAAGACCAAGAAATGGTGGAATACTGAGCTCGAAGGCATTCCCCCCTATAGCCTTCGTGATGGTGTACGACCCATATCAGAGTGGGAAAAGCTTGCGGTGGGGTCCAACGAGGCATTCCTTCTGCAAATGCAGCTGCACTTTGTCGCCCACCTGGAAGTCGTGTGGCACCCAATTTTGATCATGTCGTTGCTTGTACTTAGCATTGACTTTGTCCAATATGTCATGAACTTGTTGGTAGATGTGTTGAATGCACCTAATGAAGTTGTTCACCTTGTTAGTTTTAGACTAGACATGAGATGAATCAGCCTCAGTAGTCTCAAATGACATGGCTACGTTAATGGGACATAGTGGCTGGAATCCCAAGCCCACCTGAAAGGGGTTGTGGCTAGTTGAGTTTTGGAGAGCCCAGTTATAAATTTGTTGTACATAGGGAAGGCTCTCTTCCCATATGCATGGATGCTTTGAATTGTACATGCGCAAAATGTGTACGATCATCTTGTTGATGACCTCTATCTTGCCATCAGTGTGGGGATGGAAAGTTGTGGACTTGGTGAGCTTCATGTCCAACATTAACCATAGGCTAGAGAAAATTTTTCTAAGGAATCTACTATCCCAATCTGAGATGATATACTATGGGATCCAAAAGTGCACCCACACTCGTTCAAAGAAGAGTTTAGTAGTGGCTTCCGCTGTGATATTATTCTTGCAGGTCACCATAATGGCCATCTTCTAGAATTTTTCGACTCCCACAAAAACACAGTCATTTCCATGCTTAGTAGAAGGAAGGCCCACCATGTGATCCATAGAGATGGATTCCCATAGTCGACTAGGGGTAGGTAGTGGAGTATAGTGGACTTGCTTCTTTATGGTCGGTTTGGAAATGGAGCAAGCACTACAGGATCTGATGTACTTCCTGACATCTTGTCAAAGGTTCACCCGATAGAAATACTTCTGAAGTATTGCAACTATTTTCTCAACCCAGAAATGCCCAGCGACTCGACTGTAGTGCGCTTCCAAAACAATATTGGCACTCTCACTTGAAGGAACACAAAGGTGTCCCAGGTGACATAAGAGTGCATCCTGGAGGTGAAAATTTGGAACTTTCATACCCTCCAAGTGTGTCTTGTATGTGTGGCTGAATTCCGGATCACTCTTGTAAAGAAGCATCTAATCAGAAGTATCGTGCCCACAACTGTTGAGAATGCTGGCTAGTGCCACGATCGGTGGTCAATTGAAGTAGTATGAAACCTTTTTGGTGCTTCTATTCTTGTACTTGATGTTCAAATGAAACGGTTGTAGATATGTGGACCACTTCTGATGGCGATAATTCTACAACTTCCCTTGTGTCTGTATGTACTAAAAGGGTTGGTGGTCTATGTGGATGACTTTTTCCTTCCCAAAATTGTAATTCTTCCATTTTCGGCACGCTTGCACAATGGAATACATTTCTTTGTAATAAGTGGGATACTTTCAGACTGTGTTGGATAATTTCTCACTGTGATATGCCACTAGATTCCCCTGTTGAGTAAGAACTGCCCCAATAGCATAGTTAAAGGCATCTGTCTCGATCTCAAATGGTTATTGCAAGTCTGCTAATGTGAGAACTATGGTAGAGCAGAGGCGATGTTTCAATTTTATGAATGTCATTTGTTGAGATTAAGACCAAAAGAATTTATATTTCGCTCCTCCCTTGGTGATTTGATTCAAGGGCTAAGTGATATGAGAGAATCCCAATATGAACCTACTGTAGAATTTAGTAAGACCTAGAAAGCTGTGAATCTATATTAGAGTGGTTGGGGTTGGCCAATCCTGAATGACTTGGAACTTGGTTGGATCCGCATGCGCTCCTAATTAATCAATAATGTATCTTAGATAATAAACTTGAGTTATGCCAAAAGTGAACTTCTCCAAATTGACACACAACTTTTGTTGTCGCAGTGTTTGGAGGACCTGTCGGATATGGTGGAGGTGCTCTTCCCAAGTTTGGTTGAAGATAAAGATGTCATCCAAGTACACTACTATAAATGAGTTGGTGAATGGATGCAAGATGTCATCGATTAGCCTCATGAAGGCTACGGGAGCATTCGTCAACCCAAAAGGCATGACCAGCCATTCAAAAATGTCCTTGGTTTTGAAGGTAGTCTTCCACACATCGAAGGTTTTGATTGGTACCTGGAGATACCCAGACTTCAAGTTGATCTTGCTGAAATATTTTTCCCCTTTGATTCGATCCATAAGGTCATCAATCTATGGTATCAGGTGCCTATTCTGGATAGTGATATTTTTCAGTGCCGGATAGTCAATACATAGTCTCCAAGTCCCATCCTTATTCTACACTAACACGATCGGGCTCCCACAAGGCGATGAACTCATCCGGATGTGACCTTTTTGCAGCAGCTCCTGAATCTACCTCTTGATTCATCCTTCTCCCTAATAAAGCACCGATAGATTGTTCCACTAGGCAGTGGCGTCCCTAGGTCAGATCAATGGGGTGATTCACCTGACAGTGCAGAGGCACCCCTATGGGTGAGGTGAAGATGTCCCCCTACTCCTCCAGTATTGTTCTTGCCTTGAGGTTGTATCATAAGGAAAATAAATTTCCCTATTTTTGAAATGAGCTTACTGAATTCTTTTTCAGTAACTAAAGAGATAGCACAAAGTGGTGGTACGTCTGGTATATTGTACAACTTATTGCCCAAAGTAACAATAGCAGCGTGAGGACGAGACTCATTCACAACATGTTGCTTCCATAAGTATGGTTGGCCTAATAATACATAAAAAACATCAAGAGGAGAAATTTCACATAATACCTCATCCGTGAAGGGCTTGATGTTGTAGGGAAGGCGACACTACTAGCTAACACAGGGGTCCCATCCTTGGTGGAGCCACCCGATGGTGTATGAATGTGGGTGTGTTATGGTCAGCAAGTCTAACTGCTTCATGAAATCTAATGAAATAAGGTTATTTTGGCTCCCACTATCGACAATGAATTGTAGTGGGGAACCCTTTACCCACATATGGGAGTGGAAGAGGCACTCCTCCCCCTTTGGATCTTTCAGTTCCTCATTCTGGATCTTCATGGTGGCAATAGTGACGTTGGACTCCGCATCAATAATCTGCCTCCCTTTGTCATTCCCCTTATTGGGTTCTGATTCAAAGTCGAAGCATGCACCTCATTCAAAAGCCCTCATCTCAATCACCAGTGACTGCTTGGCCTAACACTCACTTGCTTTGTGAGTGGAGCTCTTATGGAACTCATACCACTTTCCGGTGTCCTTCTTCGATTTCGTGGAGTTGTTATTTTCTTGTGACTTTGGCAAGTTGTCTTGTGTCACCATGCCTTTGCTGTGTCCTTTGTTCTGCAATTTGGGGGCACTTTTCCCTTGCTTTTGATTCGCAAATCCAAAGTCTCACTTCTTATGTTTGAATTTCTTCTCAATCTTGGCAACATAGAGGTATGTTATACCAAACAAGGAGATGTTGAGGAACTCCATTTCCTCTTGAATGTATCTATGCAGAAAATTGTGGTACTTCAACATCAAATGTTTCTCTAAATCTTCGATACTTAAATTTGTGCACAGGGTATGGAACATATTCGTCATCTCATGCACATCTTGATCCCTTTGTTTCCACAGCATAGTCCACTGTATGTACTTGTCCACATAGCTCCCCCGCGAGATAATATTGTTCCTTGATGGTGTCTCATAAATAATTTCAAGTGGATACGACTGAGAACAGAGAGGGTTCCCCTTCATCCTTTTTCACATAGTAGGTTTCCCACCAGTCCTTGACATGGGGGTTAGCTTTGAGGAGTGAAAAAAAAACTTCTCCCTTTCGGAAAATTCATGAACTGAGAAATATCCTTCTAATAGATTTAAGAATCTATCTACTTCATCTGCATGTATTTGGCCCTCAAATATGGGAATGTCAAAGTGTAATTGCACCTTAAAATTAGTTCGCCTCAAGAATGGCTGTTGGATGGAGATCGATCACCAGTGGGCAGTCGTTGAAGGATCTGGGAAAATTTATCCATCATCGCATTAATTTTTTTTTTGAGTGCCTTCTCGAGCAATATTTTGATAAAATCTCCTGCTCCCTCATATTTATTTTCATCCTTATACCCCGACCTCATTAGGGACATGCAAAGAAGGATCGAGAAAGAGAAGACCGCTCTGATACCACTGATCCAAATTTACGCAAGAATGAAACAAAATACACATATAACCATAAATAAAAAGATTTAGCAAAAATAACACTTCATTTCATTAATATCAAAGAACTGAAATTTGTTTACAGAAATAATGGAAATAAACTAGCTAGGGCACTGGTAGCTTATCTCTGAGAAGATATGTGGTGGATATACACCTCTGAACTATGTTACAATGAGGCTTGAGGGCCTATTTATTATTAAGAAACAATGGAAAACCCTAAACATCCAAAAACCTAACCCTAGGAGATTAAGCACCAAAACTATGGCCTCCGTTTGGGTAAATCGGTACATCAATATTCCCGAGGACGTAACTTTGGCATGCGATCTCCGTTTGATGTGAACAATACCTCGTTATAAATATCTGTTCCTTTGATGTTGCTCCTGGTTTTTCCAAACAACATTGTTGATGGCCTCAAAGTGGATCCAGAAGTTCAGGACTCGAAAAATGGCTAAAAATAGTAAACTCTACTACAATTAAGGAAAATAAAATACTGAAAGAAGCAATGGTGGGGCCCCAAGTGGAATATGCAGGTGGCCACCAATATCCACCTGGATCAAATATACTTGTAATTAAGAGTATCCCTTCTTATCACTAAGGTCAAAATAATTTAGCTTTAGTAACAGAGTCCTTACACATTTCATAAAAGAACAATCTTTATGATTCAAATGTGGAAATTTTACTACTAGTTCTAACTGTTCTTTTGTACTTGTAGTGAAGGAAGGATGGGTATAATGTGTTTACTGGTCCTCCCCAACCATGAATTCAAAATATGGAGGTAATTATTCAATCCCAATATACAAAATCCCATCTCTTAAAGAAAATCTTGTCAAGTTTAGACAGTACTACACGATGCTATAAGAGTTCTACATGATTTTTATAGGATGTTACATGATTGCCATGTTTTGCTACAGGATTGGATCTGAGAGCATATTAAGGGTAGGAAAGGTGTTATGAAGGTGGTATTAGGTATATTAGGGTGTATTATGTATTTTTAAGGCCATTTTCCATGCTTAGCACCCTTTAGAGGCCCATCTTGCACAAGAATACATCCTCACAGTGTCTCCGAATGACCCTAAAAAGATTATCTCGGTGGAACATTTTGAGAGTAGTATCAAGTGTCAAGGAGGAGGATGGGGATGAAAAACTAGATGTAGGATTAGTTTTTCAATTCGTGAAAGTGACTGGTAATACCTACATAGTAACAATCAACCCCCTCTTACTCTTAGAAAGAACATAAATCTAGTGATCAAATTGCAACAAAACAAATCAATAAGGAAAGGATGAGTTGATTTTTATTTCATTAGGAGATACTCTATCCTACAACATGCATCTAATACATGTGAAAAGGAATGATCTTAAATTATAGTATGCAAAGATAGAGTATACAAGAGAACTATAAACCAAAGCCTAACAACTTTCAAAGGAAACAAACACATATTTTTGGCTTGTTGTTGTAGAATCCTCAACCACACTTCCCACAAGAGAGGTGGTAATCAAGCCTACAACCACAATTTCTGCAATATAACCTCTGCTTAAACAAGGAAATAAATACCACTACTCAAACAAGGGAAAAATAAAATACATAAGAGAGTCTAAAACCTCTGGGTTTGGCCATAACCCAAGGGTCTCATCCCTCCAAACTTAACTAATATGTAGAACAACAGTGAACCTTTCATTAACAGGAAATGGATTTCAAATACATCATATCAAAATGGAAATAAAATTCCCAAGCACTTGTCTCTCAATATATCTTCTTAGCTAAAAAATTTCAAATCCTAATGATTCCTTAAGCTTGTTTATTTATACAAAGAGGATTGAGGGGAATCCTCCTTGAAACCAGATATTCCTCCATCCAAAACTTCAAAAAATTGGATCTAGCTCCCTCAAGATCTCATATTCACTTGAGTTCATTGGCTTCCAGTAGACCTTGATCTACATATGAGTGTAGAAGAGTGATTCTAGGGATCATTTCGAGTCAAAGGAGAGTAAATGCAGGGGAAAAGCCTCCTACACTTCCTTAATGCTTCCTCTTCTATTTTGGCCTCTTCTAGGAATATTTTTAGTTGATTTATCTTCTCAACTAGGTTTTTTTCTTTATCCATACTAATTTATTTTTCTGGATTCTTATTTATTACCCTAAGTCTATCAATTTATTTTAGTGCATCTATCGAATCATCACAATTTTCAGACTCACTTGCAAATTGATCTTAAAAGTCCATAAGTATTTTTTATTCTTTGTTAGAATATGAATGGCATCACTGTCATTGTCGGAAGATAATTCATTATCTTCATGTGTATAAAAAAAATTCCTCTTGATTTTTTTTTTTTGTCATTTTTCTTGGTGACATTCTTTCCCTTTTCATTATTATCAATATTTTCTTTATAAGGACACTTTGCAACATAGTCACCTACTATTCCACAAGAAAATAATTTAAAGGGAACTTTAACTTTGAATTTACTAGTTCGAACTTGCAAATTTTTAACAGAATTTGATTCTTCCTCATATGAAATGTAGCTTGTAGATTTAGATTATTCATTTGATATTCCTTCATGAGTGGCTTTGAATGCAACGTCTCTAATTTCTGATGTATTCCCTTTTCTCATCTCCTAAGCTATCAAGATCCCATGAAGTTTTTCTAGAGTAATACTTTTCAAATCATGCATTTCTTCAATGGCAGAAAATTTGGCATCACTTTTTGGGGTTAGTGATCTCAAAATATTTTCAACAATTGAAACATTTTCAATATTAGCTTCAAGACCTCTCGTTATGATAATAATATCGTCTACTCTAAGGATGAAAGTTGTGGTTCTTTCATCATCATGCATTCTAAGAGATTCATATTGAACTTTGTATGATTGAAGTCTAGCATATTTTAACTTAGTGGTGCCTTCATAGCTTTAGATAAGCTTATGTCATATTTCTTTTGTGGTGTTTAGTTGCATTACCTTTATGAACTCATATTCTCTTAGCCCTCCCAATTTAGCATTAAATACCTTTGCATTATTCTCATACTACTTCTTTCATACTTCATCTATGGTAATGGAGGTTGTATATTGATATCCTGCTTCAACAACTCCCCATACATCAACTCCTAGTGATTACAAATAAGATCTCATTCTAACCTTCCAAAACATAAAGTTAGTTCCATTAAAAGAAGGTGGCTTTGTTGAAAACACTCCTTCCATTTTTCTCCTCATGTTATATCTCCCTTTAAGCCATTAAGCTTCTTCCAAGGGACCCTGATCTAATACTAAATTTTGGAAATACTGAGAGGAGGGGTGAATCAATATTTCATTCCTAATTAAACATTATTTAATTTATGCATTCATTTCAATCCATCTGATTAGTTACATCAGTATCCAATCACAGTGTTATATCTTATTCAAAGAACCATAAGCAACATTAAAAGTAAGACCATAGGAATCAAAGAATATCAACACATCAACAAAAGTGGACACTGAGATTTTAGGAGGAAACCCAATGTGGGAGAACACC
The DNA here is from genome assembly GCA_034641835.2 of Pinus albicaulis. NCBI lineage: Eukaryota > Viridiplantae > Streptophyta > Pinopsida > Pinales > Pinaceae > Pinus > Pinus albicaulis. The sequence goes on along the minus strand of CM076579.1, from coordinate 375,575,439 downwards.
ATTGTTGCTTTCATTATGTCTTATTCTATTCTTATAATGAAAAAGAATTCAATACATCATTATCTTGTACTTTCACAAACTCTTGTCAATACACAGGCTACTATTTGTAAGATGCAACAACCTCCACTTGTTTGTCGGCTCCTACAGGAAGGAGGCTCCTACCTCCTCACTAAAGGCTCCAACCCCAACACTTTTTGGATTGTGTTTCATAATGTCTCATTCTAGGTCCACTTGTCAATCATCAAACAACATTCATGCCACCTTTCATATATTTTCAAACTGGACCCACCTTAACAATAAGCCCAAATCAAACATCAACTGAACCACTAAGATGTTGAATTACTAAAGAAATATAAACCAATAGAATCAATGAAACACTAATTCACTAAATTAAGGAATTCCAATCATGACAATTATTGAAGCAATTGAATATCCCAATCAAATCAATATTCAAACAATTTCATCAATAATAATAAACACCAAGACTGATAAACCATATCAATAAGGAGCATATATGTCACTATCAAAATTTGTTTTTTCAATCCATATAGTCAAGTCCCGAGTACTTACACTCAACAACACAATAGCATTGTCAATACCCAACTCATCAAATAAAATAATTGCAACTTTTGCCACAAAAACCAAATCCTATAAATCAAATAACATATCAAGCTCATAAATCTAGGAGAGGAGAATGAATATCATAAAATATGAAGCATCAATCATCAATAATCCATACTACCAATCCAACATACTAAGGAGAAACCACGAAATGAGTTCCTAGATTCAATTTTTTCTTGTTATAGAAAATAATAAGGATTGAACCATAATCTCTACTATCAACAGGAAGAAGCAATCTATGCATAATATACCACTGTCAACACAATAAAGATATGTTGTGGCCATTTCGTTGTGTGTCAAGAAAAATCCCAAAGATCCCTGAAACATGAATCTATTTTTTATCACATCAATTTATCATCAAAAAATAAAGCATGTTCAAATCACCAGATCTGATCCTCCTCATCCACCTTTATAATAGAAAAAAAAAAATCAACGAATGTGCACACCAAATGGATTCTATATCTCCTCCTTTTATAGTTATTTTACCCCATCAATACCATGAAAAAAATATTGATTTCTAATTACCACAGGCACAAGAACCATTGTAAATATTTGGTCGCATCAATATGACCTCGTGCACAAAATTTAATGAGTAAAACACTCACAATGCCTAAATTCATAAAAAAAAGGTGTTTTCTTCAAGCCTGTGATTATAGTCGTATAACCAAAATCAATCCAAGTTCCCATAATATAGGCACGCAATTATTAAAAAACATATGACCTAATATTAAAACTTAACCTCTTGTTGCAAGAATGGCATTTCTCATAAGACCTAAAGGCTTTCTCTAACCTTATATCTATATATATATATATATATATATATATATATATATTTCCTCATTATAATTCCTTTGAACCCTAACATGTCACAATAGAAATTTAATTATGATCTCTGGGTTGTAAGCCATCCGGGTGACACCTACCTTTAATTTGTTCCTTGTCATTGCAACGTGAGTTCATGCACATGAGCTCAACACAAATGTGTAGCCAAACTCAACAAAAATTCTGAGATTAATAATCTTCTGAGCTCCCCCACTATAAATTTGCGTGTGGTTAATGCCACATGACCCCTGTTATCACCAATAAAATTTCATTTTTGATTAGGAAGGTGTTGGGGTTCCTATGTTTTGGCAAGATTGGAAATAACAAAAGATAAGACAACATAAAAACCACTTTGGGACCTTACTATCTAGCCCTCCTGGGTCCAGAGAGGGATCTCTCTATAACGCAAAGATATATATGTCTTTGAAGTTCAACTTTAAAGTATTAGGCTAGTTATGGGCAGAAGGGTTGTTGTTTTGTTTGTTTGGTTGTTGGGAAACATGAAAGAAAGGGTTTGATGTAAGAAAAAGAGGTGAGCTAAGAGGATTTTGGAAAAGGAGAGATCATTTAGAGAACACTCGAGTCCATTGGGGAATGGAGTCACAAAATGGTTTACTTGCTATTCAATATACAAGGCTTTCAAGTGGGCTAGTCATCTAAAACAGAGGATCTTTGAAAGATGATAGTATGGGATGAAATGATTAGGAATGAAGGTGAATGACAAGGAAACCTCCAAGGTGACCACTTAAGAAGCAAATCTAGGGACAGGGCAAGCCTTAAACACCGATGATCAAACTCCTAGGGGGCTAACTCTTCAGACAATGGGAAACATTAAAGATTTAACACAAGGTGAAGCCTGAGATCCGAGAGAGGCTTTGAACTTCCAATGCTTTGAAATTCAACTTAAGGGAACTTAGAAAGGTTTTACAGTTAGAAAGGGACCCTAGTGAGACAGAATCAGTTCTAGATCTCCTAGTATCCAAATTCTTTCAATTAAACCGGACAAGAACATCTAAGAACAAATCCTAAATTCATTCATCAGTAAGCAGGACATAACCAACTACTATACTGGCTAAATTACCTTGAACTAGTTCTCAAATTGTACAATTAATATAAAACATTTAGGATAAGAAGAGTAGGAAGCATTAGGGTACCATGCAAAGGTATATCCTAAGCCAGATTTCTGATTCTTATCAGAGAAATGAAATGTAATGAATCACATAAGGAAAACAGAGACAAAGATAGAACACATTACCACTGATTTAAATCAGGATCCAAAGAAACTTCTTGTCATATTAAAGAGCAACACCAGTCATATACAACATTTTCCAACAACTTGATATTCAGTTTGAAATAATCTCCTTAGCCTATTTTACAACTGATACATAGAACTCTATCTCAAAGAAACAACTTATAATCCATAGCTATCCAAACAACAACCTTTACAATGTGGTTTTCATGAGTTTTATAGCTGAAAGAGAGGTAGAGGAGGTAGATAGAACTTTAAATGAAACATTAAAACAAAAGTAGAAGAAGAGAGCTCGAGGCCCATTCTGTCTTAATATCTATGCATTGATCTTTAGTACTCTTTGGATGAAAGAGTGGTCTTTGAAAGACTGCTATTAACTCCAGGTATGTTATTTGATGTAATTTTCGACTATAGTACTCTGTAGTACTCTGGGACAAGAAAAAAGGTAGATAAATGACTTCAGGTTTGCCATACTGTGTAAAAAATGCTCTGGCAACATTAGGACTTCTGTCAGGGTGTAGATCTTCTCAGGAACATTAATGAAGAGTAAAAACATTATGGGAACTTTGTCCTTTCTCAGGAAAGAACCTTCTGCTGATGTGAAACACTGATAAGGATTTATTCTCTACTTTTAGGCCTCATTAGGCCTTCTGTGTCCATCATAGGGTCTTCAATATTGTACATTCACCTTTAAACACTGAATTAAAGCTTAAAATATTCAATAATGGGCATGAAACCCCTTTAATCCTTCACTAATACTCGTTGCTGCTTCATTGATTGTCTCTGTCTTGTGGAAATGCCGTTTTAATGGTGCTGGAGGTTTTACAGAGTTAAACACTAGTCTTTTAATGAAATATTTCGTTTAACAACCTTCCTAGGCATTTTCTCTGCAATCCCTGGCTTTGAAAAAACTTCCTTTGCGCTACTGTGTCACTAACAGTGACTGTGTAGAAAAGAATGGTTTTCACCATTTGTAACCCTAAAAAAACATGCAAACATGTTAAGAAATCCATGAGGGAGTGGAGGCTGGACGCTGTGGAGGCCTGTGAAAAATGGAGGCGCAGCAGTGAAAACAGTGTCCGCGGGTGGAAAAATGGTGAAAATTGCTGCATAATGGTGGGGGGAAAATCTGATGAAGGTCTGGTGGAGAAATGCTTCTGAACCGTCCGATTAGATCTGATGGTGGTGATCGAAGGTCATGATTTTCCAGAGGAGTGGCTTTAGAAGGTCATATGGAATGAATAAACTTTTTAATGTAAAACATAAAAGTTTAAACTTTGGCGAAATACAAAGGGAATCGATAAAAAAAAAATTGAAATGGGGCTTTAGATGGTGGGACCGACATGGGTGGAGGGTGATTGAGTGTGGACCGTTAGATCTCAGGAGGAGTTCTACAGTTGAGGTCCTCCAATGAAGTCCTTTGGAAGTCTGATGAACAAAATATGAATGACAAATGCAATGGAATGAGGACCGTAGACCTATGTAGATCAACGGTCGGGATCTTCGGAAAGCGTTTTCGGAGGCAGAAGAGGGTAAGTGGTTTTTAGGAGAAAAAAACTGTTTTGGTGCTGCTATAGAGTAGTTTTTGAAATTTCCCAAAAAAAACGCGATACGCCCCCCCGCCTGACACGTGTCCTCTTCAAAACCATCCGTTTCACATTTTTTTAGAGTGTTAACCTTCGGGCACAAAAAAATGCGAAACACAATGGTGTCCGTTGGATGGAAGGCAGAGAGATCCGACGGTGTGGGATAGTGCGCAATATGGAAAGGTGCATGTTCGGAAGCGAGGGGCCAAGTCAGCGGCGATTTTAATGTGGGTCGTCTGATCTATGGAATGAACAGCTCAGATCTAAAGAGGGAAAGTGAAAGCAGAGGAGCCGGTCAATGGGCAGGAAGAATAGGAGCCACTAGATCTCAGGAGATCAATGGTGGGGATTTAAAGATGAGGCGGAGGCAAAAGGGTTAAATTAATGGGCGAGAGAAAGGAGGGTCATCGAATCAAATGGGATGGATGACTGAGATCCAATCGCAATCGGAGAAGGTTGGGGCCAAAATCCCGATGGTTGATGTTGCGATTACATGTGGACCGTTGGATCAGTGAGGGATCAACGGTGGAGATCTGATCAGAGGGGGAATGATGGAAGGCACAAAGGTGGAGTGCGATTAAATCCCGACCGTTGGTTCTTGTGGATTCAACGCCCAGGATTGGATCTCATTGGCGGTGTAACCAGCAAGGGGCTTTGCCATTGTGACCTACGATCAAGCGCTGACCGTACGATCTAACTCGATCAAAGGTGTGGATTGAAGCGGAGGCATGATGAAAAGGGGTGACAGGCGCAATTCGATTAGCGCTGGCCGTCGGATCTGTAAATATTGACGGCTAATATTGCATCGCGGGATTGTGGAACAAATCCCAATCGCATCGAAGATTTTTCCAATTAACAAAGAAAAAACACTTGCAACAACTCCTGATTGCGATTAGTGCTTGGTCTTGGCACCCGGTTATATGCGCAGAAGGGCTGAGGGGCTTAGGCCTGATATATGTTAAAAGTGGGTTTTTTAGGCCGAAAACATAGTTTTTTAGGCTTTAAAAGGGGTTCCGATAGAGGAATAAAGGGATTTTTTCACCAAATGAAGGGGTTCACATGGTTTCAAAAGGAAAATTCGGTGATCTAGAAGGCTAAGGAGGGGATTTTGGGGAAATTTAGAGAAGGGAAAAAAGGGGTTAAAATGGGAAATTTGTAGGGATAAAAGGGGCAGATGTAGGCTTTCTCAGCATAATTTGCACAAGCAGTGAGGCCTTTTTTATGGAAACAACAATGAATATATTTTCAAAGGCACAAGACACATAGAGGCTTGAAGAATGAGATATGTTCAAAGGAAATGTATCTCTTGAAGGCTCAGAAATAAATTTAGCCACCTATTTGCTCTATCAAAAATTTATAGGTGGCGAACATTGGCCCCACATGGGGATGGAATCTTCTTGAAGGTATCAAGAATTCAGAAAATAATCTTTGGGAGTAGGCTAGATGCCTGGTACTTGACACATATTTCTTTCTTTAATCAGCTTCCACAACTCATGAAGACATCATATCAGCAAAAAACATTTCCCAAACAATCTACCTACCCATCCTACAGTCCTAATATTTTTTCTTCAAGGTGCATTTAAATTTCAGACCTTCTTCATCATTTTTTATTGAAAGTAGAGATCAAACTAGTCTAATTCTACCCTTATTCCTCCATGAGACCAGATTAAATAGTTGGCCTCATATTTTTCTCTACCTAAACTAATATCTGCTAGGATTAAACTGTCTAGAAGATTTCTTTCTCTACATTCTACAATAGAAATTTAAAAACAGTCAAACCAGGATTAGACAGTCTGGTTTGCTATGGATCCATGGCATAAAGGCAGTTGCACATGAACTGAACTTTAAAAAAAATTAGAGCCAAAATTGTGAAGGCTCTGAATTGTGAAACTTTGAAGCATCCTTATTTCCTCTTTGACTCAAGTTTTGAGCTTGTTAGAGTCACTTTCTTCTTCATTTCAGATCTGGTTTTGGGCTTGTTAGAGCTGATTTTTCTTTCTTTCTTTACTGGTTCAGGTTTTGGGCATATTTGAACCAGCCTTCTCCTTTATTTGGCTCAGGGTTTGATCATGTTAGAGCCAATATTTTCACTTCAGAGGTTCACGTTTTGAGCATGTCTGAATCTCTCTTTCTATTCTTTTTTGAAACATTTTTTCGTTTTCTTTGAAAACAAAACACAACAATGGTATTTATAATGGAAATGAAAACTCTAAACTGGAAATCAATCAGTAGTAATGCTTGATCATCCTGCCATTGACAGGACCCCCAAATAGATCTGTACCATCTAGCTCTTGTAGAAAAAAGGTATTTGGACCAATGGTGGATTGGATGATGTAAGGACCCTGCCACAAATTGTCAAATTTTCCATGCTTTCCTTTGTCCTCTCTCCTAGAGTCCCACTTAAGTACCTTATCTCCAATTTTGAAGTCACAAGCTTTTGTTCTCTTATCAAATAACTTCTTTATGTTTTCTTGCACTTTCAGAGCTCTGTTGTAGACTTATTCTCTTTTCTGTTGGAGATGTATTGTTTGATTTATCCTCCTTACCATGTTGTCCTCTTCTGTCTATATCTCTTGTACCAATTTAATCATTGGTACCCCTAGGCTAGTAGGAAACACTGCCTCTATTCCATAAACAAGCTGATATGGAGACATCCCAATGGATTTCTTTGTTGTTAACTTGTCAGCCCATAAAGCATGGACTAACTTGTTATGCCATGATTTCTTATTCTCTTCAAGCAACTTTTTGATGATGGTAACCAAAATTTTATTTGATAATTATGCTAGCCCATTACCTTATGGGTAATAAGTAGTAGAATGACCAAGTGCAATCTGATACCTTTGAAAAAAATCAATCATCTTCTTGGATCCAAAAGTAGCAGCATTATCAGTGATTATCTTTCTAGGGCAGCCAAACCTAGAGAGGATGTGGTCTTCAAGGAATTTAATGATAACAAAATCTGTGGCATTCCTAGAAGGGATGGCCTCTATCCACTTTGTGAAATAGTATGTGGCTGTGAGAATCCACTTGTGTTGGGCAGATGAAGTAGGGTGGATCTCCCCTATAAAATCTAGGCCCCACTGTTGAAAAGGAGCTTCAACAGTTATAGGTTGTAATGGTAAAGGGAGGAGTTTCCTTTTGCCCTCAAAGATCTGGCACTTATGGTAGGAAATTATCATTTTGTGGATGTCATTGAAAAGTGTAGGCCAGTAATAGCCAGCTCTGAGTATTTTTTTAGTAGTGGATTTCCATTTTAGGTGGCCCCCACACTCTCCTGCATGGAATTATTATTTAATCCTCTCTGATTTAGCTTTGGGCAAGCATTTAAGCAGCAAACCATTTGAATTTTTCCAGTATAAACATTCATTTAAAATTCAATAGTTTCTAAGCTTTAACTTCAGAAACCTTGCCTTAGTATTTGATAAGTCAAGAGGAGCATTAAGATTTGCAAGCACATACAGGATGTTAGAATACCAAGGAGAGTTTTGAAATTGTTCTTCAACAGTGGGATTAGGCAATCCTTCATGTTCATCCAGGGCACCTACCATATTTATGTCAAGGGCTTTCAAGTTAGATTCAGCCATTAGTTGAGCTAAGCCCTGACCTTTGATTAGTTTCGTGGGTTTGATCTCCAGATCATACTTTAATATTATAGCAATCCATTTTCCCCTCTTTCCATCTAGATCTTGGGACAAAATGTCTCTTACCACTATGTTAGGCATGTAGGCAATGGTGTGAGAATGCAGAATATACACCCTGAAGTCTTTCAAGGCCTTTACCAGGGCATAGGCCTGTTTTTCCATTATGTTATATTTCAAGGGTGCATCCCTCAATGCTTTGCTGAAGAAAGCAATAGGTTGCTCCTGTCCCTCTAGATTTTTCTGCAGCAAGACTGCAGCCACTGTATGCTCTGATGAGAAGGAGAAAATAACGAAATCTTTTGAAAAATCTGGGCTGATTAGGACTGATGCCTGGGTGAGTGAATGTTTGACTAATTCAAAATATTTTTTGGCTTCTACAATCCATTTGACTCCTACTCCCTTTTTTAGCATGTTCGTCATATTTCTGAGGAGCTCTGCGAAGTTGGGAATAAACCTCCTTAAGAATTTGATTTTCCCAATAAAGGACTGCAATTCTTTTATGTTCCTTGGGTGACTAATCTGTATTATTCCCTCAACTCTTTTCGGGTCTATTTTAATTCACTTTTCAGATATAATATGGCCAAGAAGCTTACCTTCTTGAAGGCCAAATACAGTCTTCCTGGGATTTAATGACAGACTGAACCTTCTACATTTCTCAAATACTCTTCTCGTATGTTTAAGATTATCTTCATCAATTTTGGAATAAACTGTTATGTCATCAAGGTAGATTACGATGAAGTGACCTATTTCCTCTGAAAATGCTATGTCCATAGCTCATTGGAAGGTTGCACCAGCGTTCATTAGTCCAAAATGCATTTTTACGTACATAAAAGTGCCCCATGGAGTGGTGAAAGATGTCTTAAGTTGGTCTTCTGGCAACACTAAAATTTGGTTATATCCTGAGAAACTATCTAATAGGGAGATCCTTTTTTAGCCAACTACCCTTTGTAGGATGTGTTCCATCTTCGATAAGGGGTAATTATCTTTCAGTGAAGCTCTGCTAAGGTTTCTAAAATCAATGCATAGTCTGATCTCACCCATCTTTTTGCTCACAAAAACAAGGTTTGAGACCCAATCGGAAAACGTCACAGGCACTATGATTCCTGCCTCATACATCTTCTTGATTTCCTTTTCAACCAGATGCAGTTGTTTTGGGTTAATTCTGCACAATTTATACCTAAATGGTTTTTGGTTTTCTTTTAAGGGGATTTTGTGCTGGATGATTTCTATATCGTAGGCCTTTAAGTCCTCATAGCTCCAGGCAAACACATCGGAAAACTCTTTAAATAACTCAATGTATTTCCTCTTAATGTCTGCTGGCAAGGACTTATATAGTTTAATCATCTTAGGCTTATCTTCAGTGCCTATGTTGCATTCCTTAACATCAGACTTTGTGTGTTCTATAGTGGGTTTCTTTGCTACGTCGTTAAAATCAAAAAGGTCCTCTAAGGGTGCCAGTCCTCTAGGTATATTCTTATCTTTGGACTGCAGCACCTCTATTTCTTCCATTTTTACATTCTTGTATTCTTCAGTTTGAGTTCGAAGTTCTTTAGTTGACATGTTTATTTCTACATTATGGGGTAATTTTTCTTTATCAAGGGGCTCTTCACTCAGGCATATTTCATCGGATTTAGAGTCTGAATTAGAGAATTCAAACTTATTCCTGCCAATCAGGAAATCCTCTATCTTCTTGTCGCCCTCAAAGACCTACCAATATTTCTCATTATTTGGCACTGGAGGTCTATATTTTTTTTGAATGATGATTTTTTTGTCCCTAGGAGATTTCTGGTATGAACTAGCAACATAGGCTAATCCATTTGCTATAATGTTCTAACCCCTAGGAACAAACACCAACTCGTATTCTACAAAGTTTTTCAGTAAATCCATAGCATCATTTTTGTATGCCCTCAGTCTAGGATGCTTTGCATTGTACTCTCCATTCAGTTGTCTGATTACCAGCTCAGAGTCTCCATGTACAACTATCCTTCGGGCTCATAGTTTTTTCAATAGATTCAATCCTAGGATGACAGCCTCATACTCTGCGATATTGTTTGTACATTTAAAGTCCAGTTTGAAGGCATGACTCTCAGCATAGTCACACTCAGTGTTATGTAACCACACTCCTGCTCCTATATTCTTTCTAGTGCAAGACCCATCAAAGTTCATCCTCCATAAGGGATTCCTTTCAAGTTTATCATCATTTTTACCCCTAATGCTGGGTTCACCATTATGTTGTATTATGGGGTCTGCACCATGGTGTGGAATGCTTTGTTCATCATGATGTGCATGGAGTTCAAAGTGATGAGTAATTTGTGGATTGCAGTCTTGGTTTTGTTCATTCTGAGTTTTTGTTTCAGCACACTGTTCTAACATTTCTCTCTTGTTCTATTCTATATCTAGAGTGTCCATTATGTTAAAATCAGTGGGATCTACTCTATTGTTTGCATCTTTGTCTTCTATTTCTGGCTCATTTATGGATTCATCATTGAAAAGGATAAAAGAGTGCAGATCAATGTGGACAGAGACCAGAGGTGAATTTTCAGGTTTTTCAGGGCTGCTAACCATAAACTTCATTTGTGCCTCTCTATACATTCTCCTCAGCTGGCTAAAGACAGGGATTGTGGCATATGACCCATCCATCTGCATTTTACCTTGCAGCTTGGCACCCCATGACCTTGGCAACAACATGCCCTACTTAGGTGGCACATCTGCCACTACAACATCCATAACCATGCATTTGGCTGGGATTTGAGTCAGATTCACAAGTAGATCTTTAATTAGGACAAGGCACTTCAATCTGCTAGAGTCAAATGAATATAAATCCTTATAGGGTCACGTTATCTCTAAGCCTAACTTTTCCATAACTACCTTAGGCATAAGGTTTTGCGAAACCCCAGAGTCATGCATAGCATTATGAAGGATTTTTTCATGGATATTGAGGCTGACATAAAAAGGAGGTACTACCCCTTCTTGAAACTTCCCTTCTATCTTTGGACCAAATAGAAGGGCTGGTTGATCATCACTTAAATTGACAGTGTCACTGTTTTCTCCTATATTTAGAGCTTTAAAAATTTGGCCTTTATATACATTCGGAGTGGCCACCTTAGAGAGTGGGACAAAAATTTTAATTTTAGCAATCTCACTCTCCAAGTTGAAAGGAGATTGACTCTTTGTAAGGCTCAACTCTGTTTTATTAGCCACTATTTTAGTGGCAAAATTAGATTGCTGATTCTTACTATGTACAATGTTTAAAGCTGTTTTATTAGGAGCATTAGCTACAATGCTAGTGCTGCTAGTTTCTTGACTTTTTTATCAATATTTTGGTTGTCCTTTTCTTTGTTCTTCCCAGAAATCTCAGCTGCTAATTTATTACTTTCAGCAGTCACCTTAAGAGTTTTCTTAGGCCTTTTCTTAATGGTAATCTCAGAGGCTTTGGGTTTGGAAGTCTCTAAGCTCTTTTTGCTCCTGAGTTCATACTGTTCTTTGACCTGCATGATGGAATTTTCAAATCCCAACCTATAATCCTCAGATTTTAACCTTTCCTCATTCTAATGGGAGTATGAGGTCTGATTATCTTCTATGGAATAGGTGTGAATTTTGTTTTCTACTTCCACCATGTTTATTGTGCTTCCCTCGGACTCTTATATTATCCCCTCATCTTCATCAAGGAAATTATCTTGAAATGGGGGTATGAATTGTTGATCAGAGTCTCTCTGTCTGTTTGGGCGATTGTTTCTCCTATAGTTCCAGTTCTGGTTTTGATTTTGGTTTCTGTTTTGATTACTAACTGTGACAACCATTTTCTCCATCATTTTCTCTAGCCTTTCCACATTTTTGGCTAGACTGTCATACTTGGGATCAGATGTGGAAGCTAATGTGTCATCCCTATATGTTACCTTTTTCTCAGTCCTCATTCTGGCTCTTTTTTCTATCAGGTTTGCTTCTACGCTCACTGCCCCTTTTTCCATATCTTCCAATGTGTTATAATCTCTCTCCCTAAGCTGATAGGCCATGTCAGCATCAAATCCTTCAGGGTATTTCACCAAGGCCATTCCTTGGGGAGGTTTCATGTGTGGAGGAAGAGCGTTGTAAACACTGTTAAACATTGTATAATAGTCATGGACACTCTCTCCTATATTTATTTTTTCGATTCTTGTATTCTGCTAGTATTTGGAGAGGGTTGGTCTTGACTTCCCATTTGTTTATAAAGGTTTGATGTAATGAGGGAAGATCATGGATTGTATTAGGAGGTAAACCCTTAAACCAATTCTTCACCTCTCATCCCAAAATCTAGGCAAGTATCCTCATCTTAATGGTTTCATCTTCAATTTCCATGTAGTCAAAGGCATCTTCCATCCTGTCCACATGATGTTGGGTTGTGGTGGATTTATTTCCAGTGAAGTGAGGGATTTTTTATTGATAATAATTTGGTAGTGGAGCTAAAGGTTGTGGTAACACTAGAGGTGCATACCAGGTTGCCATGATGGTGTTCTGAGGAGGTAAAGGATTGGTTTTTGCAGCATGTATATGAATGACAGAAATTCTAGGACCAACAACAGATTGTTGAGCCGATTTAGGGTGATAGAGGCCCAAGTTTTGAATGAAATGAATATCAGGAGGTGTAGATGGAGGGGTCTGTCTATCCCTAATTTTTTGATCACTATGAGATGGTGAACTTGGAGGCTTTAAGTCAGTCTGGTCTATAGCACTGAATGATTGTGTTCTTGGTAACTGGCTTAGTAAATCAAAGTAAAATTGAGTGTCTAATAGAGCTGCAAGGTTCTCAGGTGCTGAATTAGCTCTATTAATGTGTTTGGAAATGGTTGATTCTTAAGATGGGAGAGACTTCCTAAGAATACTCTCTAGATTATCAATTATTTCAGGTGGGTTTGGATTAGGATAAGCTCTTGTATGAATGGTTCTTGAAGCCAGTATGTTTGTCTTCAAACAAATAAGCTTAATCTTATGTGTTTCTTCTAATATGGTTGATGTTGTAATGAAATCTGGTCTCCCAGTGGAGTCTTGTGAAAACCAAGATAATCAGCAGTCCTACCGATCACCAGTGGAGTCTTTTAATCATTAAGGAACTGTGGAGTTGCCAGGTGGAAGGTTTAGAATGTTTCAAGAAGTTTTACTATCCAGCACAGTGATTAGCTACCAAAATCAGGGTAATATGGTCTTCTTTGAGTTCTTAGAATTATTTAAGGTGTGTTTTACTCAAAGTTCCCCAGCACAGTCGCCATTATTCTGGGGTTACTATGTTTTGGCAAGTTTGGCAATACCAAAAGATAAGACAACATCAAAACCACTTTGGGACCTCAGGATCTAGCCCTCCTGGGTCCAAAGAGGGATCTCTCTATAAGGCAAAGATATATATGTCTTTGAAGTTTAGTTTTAAAGTATTAGGCTAGTTATGGGCAAAAGGGTTGTTGTTTTGTTTGTTTGGTTGGTTGGTTGGTTGTTTGGAAACATGAAAGAAAGGGTTCGATGTAAGACAAAGATGTGAGCTAAGAGGATTTTGGAAAAGGGGAGATCATTCAGAGAACACTCGAGTCCATTGGGAAATGGAGTCACAAAAGGGTTTACTTGCTATTCAATATCCAAGGATTTCAAGTGGGCTAGTCATCTAAAATAGAGGATATTTTAAATATGATAGTATGGGATGAAATGAATAGGAATCAAGGTGAATGACAAGGAAAACTCCAAGGTGACCACTTAGGAAGCAAATCTAGGGACAGGGCATGCCATAAACATGTATGATCAAACTCCTAAGGGGATAACTCTTCAGACAAGGGAAAAATTAAAGATTTAACACAAGGTGAAGCCTAAGATCAGAGAGAGGATTTGAACTTTCAATGCTTTGAAATTCAACTTAAGGGAATTTAGAAAGGTTTAACAGTTAGAAAAGGACCCTAGTGAGATAGAATCAGTTCTAGATCTCCCAGTATCCCAATTCTTTCAATTAAACCAGACAAGAACATCTAAGAACAAATCCTAAATTCATGCGTCAGTAAGCAGGGCATAACCAACTACTATACTGGCTAAATTACCTTGAACTAGTTCTCAGATTACACAATTAGTAGAAAAAATTAAGGATAAGAAGAGCAGGAAGCATTAGGGTACCATGCAAAGGTATATCCTAAGCCATATTTCTTATTCTTACCAGAGAAATGAAATGTAATGAATCACATAAGGAAAACAAAGAAAAATATAGAACACATCACTACTACTTTAAATCAGGATCCAAAGAAATTGCTTGTCATATTAAAGAGCAACACCAGTCATATACAAAATTTTCCAACAGCTTGATATTCAGTTTGAAATCATCTCCTCAGCCTATTTTACAACTGATACATAGAACTCTATCTCAGAAAAATAGCTTACAATCCGCGGTTATCCAAAAAACAACCTTTACAATGTTTTTTTCATGAGTTTTATCGCTGAAAGAAAGGTAGAGGAGGTATATAGAACTTTAAATGAAACATTAAAACAGAAGTAGAAGAAGAGGGCTCGAGGCCCATTATATCTTAATATCTATGCATTGATCTTCAGTACTCTTTGGATGAAAGAGTGGTCTTCGACAAGCTAATATTAACTCCAGGTATGTTCTTTGATGTACTTTTCGACTATAGTACTTTGTAGTACTCTGGGACATGAAAAAAGGTATATAAATGACTTCAGGTCTGCCATAGTGTGTAACAAATGCTCTGGCAACATTAGGACTTCTGTCAGGGTGTAGATCTTCTTGAGAACATTAATGAAGAGTAAAACCATTATGGGAACTTTGTCCTTTCTCAGGAAAGAACCTTCTGTTGATGTGAAACACTGATAAGGATTGTTTCTATGCTTTTAGGCCTCATTAGGCCTTCTGTGTCCATCATAGGGTCTTCAATATTGTACATTCTCCTTTAAACACTAAATTAAAGCTTAAAATATTCAATAATGGGCATGAAACCCCTTTAATCCTTCACTGATACTCTTTTCTGCTTCATTAACTATCTCTATCTTGTGGAAATGCAGTTTTAATGGCACTGGAGGTTTTACAAAGTTAAACACTAGTATTTTAATGAAATATTTCATTTAACAACCTTCCCAGGCATTTTCTCTGCAATCCTTGGCTCTGAAAAAGCTTCCTTTGTGCTATTGCGTCACTAACAGTGACTGTGTAGAAAAGAACAATTTTCACCATTTGTAACCCTGCAAAAACATGCAAACATGTTAAGAAATCCATGTGGGAGTGGCGGATGGACACTCTGGAGGCCTATTAAAAATGGAGGCACAACAATGAAAACAATGGCCGCGGGTGGAAAAACGGTGAAAATTGCTGCATAATGGTGGGGGGAAAATCTGATGAAGGTCTGGTGGAGAAATGCTTCTGAATCGTCCGATTAGATATGATGGTGGTGATCGACGGTCGTGGTTTGTCGGAGGAGTGGCTTTAGAAGGTCAGACGAAATGAATAAACTTTTTAATGTAAAACATAAAAGTTTAAACTTTGGTGAAATACAAAGGAAATTGATAAAAAACAAATGAAATGGGGCTTTAGATGGTGGGACCGGCATGGGTAGAGGGTGATTGAGTGTGGACCATTAGATCTCAGGAGGAGTTCTACGGGTGAGATCCTCCGATAAAGTCCTTTGGATGTCCGATGAACAAAATATGAATGACAAATGCGATGGAATGAGGACTGTAGATCTATGTAGATCAACGGTCGAGATCTTCGGAAAACGTTGTCGGAGGCAGAAGAGGGGAAGTGGTTTTTAGGATAAAACAACTGTTTTCATACTGCAATATATTAGTTCTAGAAATTTCCCAAAAAAAACGCGATACACCCCACCGCCTGACATGTGTCCTCTTCGAAACCGCCCATTTCACATTTTTTTAGAGTGTTAACCTTTGGGCACAGAAAAAATGTGAAACAAAATGGTGGCCGTCGGATGGAAGGGAGAGAGACCCGACAGTGCGGGATAGTGCACGATATGGAAAGGTGCGTGGTCAGAAGCGGGGGGCCAATTCAGCGGTGGTTTTAATGTGGGCCTTCTGATCTATGGAATGAATGGCTCAGATCTAAAGAGGGAAAGCGAAAGCAGAGGAGCTGGTCAATGGGCGGGAAGAATAGGAGCTGTTGGATCTGAGGAGATCAATGGTGGGGATTTAAAGATTAGGTGGAGGAAAAAGGGTTAAATGAATGGGTGGGAGAAAGGAGGGATGTCAGTTCAAATGGGATGGATGGTTGAGATCCAATCGCAATCGGAGAAGGCAGGGGCCAAAACTCAGATGGTTGATGTTGCGATTACATGTGGACCGTTGGATTAGCGGGGGATCAACGGTGGAGATATGATTAGAGGGGGAACGATGGAGGGCACAAAGGTGGAGTGCGATTAAATCCTGACCGTTGGTTCTTGTGGATTCAACAACCAGGATTGGATCGCATTGGCGGTGTAATGGGTGAGGGGCTTTTCCATTGTGACTTGCGATCAAGCGCTGACCGTAGGATCTAACTCGATCAACGGTGTGGATTGAAGTGGAGGCATGATGAAAAGGGGTGATGGGCCTGATGCGATTACCACTGGCCATCAGATCTTTAAATATCTACGGCTGATATTGCATCGCGGGACTGCAGAACAAATCCCAATCGCATCGGAGATTTTTCCAATTAACAAAGAAAAAAATGCTCACAAAAAATCTTGATTGCGATTAGCGCTATGTGGCTTAGTGGTTGGTATTGGAACCTATTTATATGCGGAGAAGGAATGAGGGGCTTAGCCAAAAGGGGCTTAGGCCTGATATATTTTAAAAGTGGGGTTTTTAGGCCGAAAAATGAGTTTTTAAGGCTTTAAAAGGGGTTTCGATAGAAGAATAAAGGGATTTTTTCACCAAATGAAGGGGTCCACATGGTTTCAAAAGGGAAATTTGATGGTCTAGAAGGCTAAGGAGGGGATTTTTGGGAAATTTAGAGAAGGGAAAAAAGGGGTTAAAATGGGAAATTTGTAGGGATAAAAGGGGCAGATGTAGGCTTTCTCAGCATAATTTTTCACAAGCAGTGAGGCCTTTTTTATGGAAAAAGTAGTGAATATCTTTTCAAAGGCACAAGACACATAGAGGCTTCAAGAATGAGAGATTTTCAGAGGAAATTTATCTCTTCAAGGCTCAGAAATAAATTTAGCCACCTGTTTTCTCTGTCAAAAATTTATAGGTGGCTAACAGAAGGTCATTTGGCATAGGTTTGATTATCTTAGTAAATTAATTTATGTAATTGATAAAATTTTGTGAATTAGTCATAATCCTAAGTTTGAAGAGTCCCACTGTTCATGTCATCATAGTCAAATCCATAAAAATCCACCAAATATCTCCATATATCGGTTCAAATTTCAGTTTATGCCAACTGTCTGTGTTTTCCTGAATCCACAACAAAATTAATGGAAAACAAATTGTTTTCGCTATGGACTCACCTGACTAGTCCATAGAGAATCTATCATAATTATAATGGAAAGTGCTATGAAATCATGTTTTTCTGCACCAATAAAGGAAAGGGTGAGTTGTCAAGTATTTAGAGGTTAGCGGTCAATCGGAGGTCATGTAATTAGTTAGAAGAGCTATGAAACATGCGTAATCATCACTGGTCATTCATCATTTCACTTACTCTCACTTATTTTTCTTCATCCCTTTTCATATTTGAAACTTACCTTTTAAATCACCCTCAAGAGTTATTGTTTGTCATCTTTCCCTCTTACCTCTAAGCCTACTTATTTTCGTCATGCTTAGAAAGGTTCAACTTTGTTTGCAAGCTTCTTGTTGTGCAATTCTCTTCTTTGCAGGTGTCATACTATCAAAGAGGCCAACGCAGTGTTAAGAGAGATGGCCATGCAGAAGAAGACCAATCAAGGGGGCTCGGGGGCTCAATTTTCAGGTATGAGCCCATGGATTTAAAATTTCTCAATGAGGATCCTATCTTTGCAGCAACTTCACCAGTGTTGGCTACATTAAGTTTTTCAAGAAATTACAATTTTGTCATGCCTAAGTTTCAAAGGACTTTATAGTGAATTTCGTGGACATTGCATCAAAGGTGGGTGTGTCGAGTTTTGTAGTGTCTCCTGAAACAATTGACCAAGCTATAGAGATTTTGAGGATGGGAGAAGAGTGGTTAAAAGCCACTAAATTCAAATTATAGAACTATGATGAATTCAGGAAACTAGAATGCATTGAAGTGGATATTACATCTGGGATCTCAAGGAACTGCCTTAAAGAGAACTACTCCAAACTACTGCTTGTAATTCAAAAATACTTCACATGTGAAGGAAGGTTCCATATGATTTATCAGTATCATTTCAGACTCTTGCTAGATTTCATTGGTAAGAAGCCTCTATACCTTCCATTTTTCTTATTTAGAAGCCTAAGCAAGATGTCAGAAAAAGTTCAAGCTAGGCCAGAAGGTAGTGAAACTTAAATTTTTCATCATGGATTGATTAAGCTACTAGTTTTGGAGGAGTTGAAAATGCTGAATATATATTGGGCCACATTCTTGTTTCTTAGTGGTTATGAAGTAGATCCATTAACACTTAATAAGACACCTAAACCAAAATCCATGTAGGTTTTTACCCTGAACATAAATTACCTACACACGAATCTTATAACATAAAATAAACAATAGCGAGAGCATAAAACATAAAACAGATAAACACAGAGATTTTCCCCTGGATCCCAAATCAGGACGACCAGCTTGATTTTTCATTATGTTCCTTTTAGTGTTACAACACATATATAGACATGCCGGAGCATACATAAACCCCAATCCATTAACCCTGGATTAGAACATAACCGTAGTTCCCTTGACCGGATCTACAAAAATACCAGGGGCCGAAAACCATCGAACCCCAAAAACCATGTGCAAACTCATGCACAAAACATGGGTGGGTCCACCTATGAGTGGGACCGCACACCAAAAATCGCCGGTGCCCGCCCCTGTATTTCGGTGTAAATGTACAACGCATGGGCCAGCCTAGTTAATGATGGGAACACATACCCAACATTCTCCCACTTCTTGTTTTCTTTCCACAAGGGGCCATAAGAGAGCTTAGTCATTGGGCCAATTCTTCAACACCCATTATTTCTCTAAACCAAGAGAACTTCTGAGTGCTCACAGACTTCATCAATGCATCTGCAACATTCTTCAAAGTGTCCACCTTTACCAGAAACACCATTTTAGCTTCAACCATATCTCTAACAAAGTGATATTGAACATCAATGTGCTTTGTCTTTGAATGATAAGCAGGGTTCTTAGCCAAGAAAATTGTACTTTGGCTATCATAGTCTATCCTTATAGCTTGCTGCACCAACCCCATACTTGAACACAATCTCTGCAACCAAACTACTTCCTTTCTTGCATGAGTGGCTGCCATGTATTATGCCTCTATAGTTGAAAGAGCCACTACAGACTGTCTTTTACTTATCCAACTGACTGCACCTCCAAATAGGCTAAAAACATACCCACTTGTAGATATTCTTTGGTCCAGATATCCAACCCAGTCTGCATCAACAAACCATGAATGTCCAACACTCTTTCCAATCCTGCTCTTCCCTGGTAGCACAACCCATAATCACTAGTGCCACGCAAAGATCTGAAAACCTGCTTCACTATTGTCCAATGCTCCTTCCCTGGGTTTGACATAAACCTGCTCAATACTCCCACCGCATGTGTAATGTCTGGTCTATTACATATTATTGCATACATCAGGATACCCACTGCACTTGCATATGGAACACGTGACATATTCTCCTCTTCTTCTTATGTCTTGGGACATTGTTCAGTAGACAAATTTACACCTACAGGAATAGGAACTTTCACCGGTTTACTATTCTGCATATTGAACCTCTGCAATATAGTCTCGACATACTTCCTCTGGTTTAACCAGAGCTTCCTCTTTGCCGATCTCTCTTAATTTCCATGCCTCATTTTTGTGCAAGGATGCCATTTCATCAACCATGGCCTCCTTCCAGAGTTTTCCATCCTCTGAATCTACTGCCTTCCTGACAGTTCTAGGATCATCATCAGTTATAGTTAAGGCAAAACCTGAACAGAAAGCAGATGGACTATGCCTTTCTGGTTGCCTTCTTTCCCGAACTGATCTTCTCAAAGCTGAGGTTTGTGGCTCTTCCTCTTCTGAATCTTCTTCTGTTGTAGAGTCTGATTCATACTCCTTTAGCTCAAACTCTATCTTCTCAGGTTCCTTTGGTATGACTTCATGTGTGACAACATCTTTCACCTCTCTAAACACCACATCTCGGTTGTACACAACCTTCCTTGTTTCTAGGTTCCAAAGCTTGTAACCATTTAAACCATCCTTATACCCAACGAAGATGCACCTTTCAGATTTATTATCCAACTTGGTCCTTTTCTCCTTTGGAACATGTACATATGCATCACATCTAAATACCCTTAGATGTGAAAGAGAGGGTTTCTTACCAGTCCATACCTCATGTGGAGTCTTATCCTCCAACACTGATGAAGGGGATCTCATCAATGTGATAGAGTGCATTTCCACCGCTCTCGCCCCACTCTTGTCCTAACCCCACTCCACCGAGCATGCTTGGGCTTTCCATCACTTGTCATTTTCTAGCACTCCCCGTTTTCCGCTGGTGTGTATGGTTGCGCCTTCGTGCTATACCACCTCTAATTTAACTCTTCAAATTCCTTCTTATAGACCCCCACCCATTATCTGTCCTCAGCGCCTTTATCTTCTTCTCTGTCTGGTTTTCCACCAGAGCCTTAAATTCTTTAAATTTGTCAAAGACTTCAGATTTCTTCCTCAAGAAATATATCCATGTATTCCTTGAGGAGTCATATATGAACGAAACATAGTACACAGACTTTCCTAGTGATGGAACTGACACAGGTCCAAACACATCACTGTGCACAAGTTCTAATATCTTGTTCACCCTCTAGCACTAGAAGGAAAACTCACCCGATTTTGCTTCCCATATACACAATGTTCATAGAAATCGAAATCCAGAGAGCAATTAGACATACCTTCTACCATACCATTTCTATGCAGTATCTGAAGGCCCTTCTCTCCAATATGTCCAAGCCTTTGATGCCATAGCATGGTCTTTTCTCCAAAGATAGCTAGGCTTTCCGCTCCACTTTCAGGAACCACAGAACTGTTACACCCATCAATAACAGTGCTACCTTGTAGCTTGTACAGAGTTCTAGTCCGAACTCCCCGCATTAATACCAGTGCTCCCCGAACCATCTTGCATCTTTTCGAACACCGTTTACACTCCGCATCATAACTCTTACTTACGTAAATCAGACAAGCCAATGCAGAATATGCAACACTAGGAAGTGTTCTTAACCTCCTTCCACCTGCAACTTCAGCTTGACTCCTTCCCACGTCTGCCTTCCTATCATCCCCTGTGAAGACATCACCAGACATCACCTACCATCATATTTCACATATTGCTAGAACCACTCCTATGGGGAGTGAAAGGATGCACCCGAGTCAATCAACCATGACTCATGATCTACATGTGTAATTTCAAGAAGAAGCCAAATACACATCCCCACCTTCATCCGAGGTGGCTTTATCATCCTAAGGAGAGCATCATCAGATCCCTTCTCAGAGCTTAGATTCAGACTCCTTTGTGCCCTTCCTTTCCGCATTTCCAGCATACCTTTACAAAATTTCTAGGAGATTTAGATCTCCCTTTAGATTTATATCTCCCACTCGAAACCTTATTCTTGTTTCTGTTTTGGGACCTTCCTCGTACAGATAAGGCATCTCCATTTTGACCCTCCATATTTCTTCGTCTCATTTCCTCCGACAACACGGCTGAGTTAATGTCATCAAAATTAAAGGTAGTTGTTTTGCTACCTGTTGCAATAACCAGACTGTCCCATGAATCTGGTAGAGAACACAACAAACTGATGCACTTATCTTCATCTGAGATTTTAATATCAACAAATGACATCTGACTTACCATAGTATTGAAAGCGTTGAGATGCTCTGTCACTGAGTCTCCATCCTTCATGCTCAATTTATACAACTTTTTTCACAGGAACAACTTATTCACTAGAGACTTAGATTGGTACAAAGTCCCAAGTTTTTCCCACAAATTCTTCACTGTAGCTTCCCCAGATACATTCAACAATACTAAATCTGAGACACACAATTGTATTGTGCTCTTAGCCTTTGGAAAAATTATATGAAAAACCCTCGGCCTCAAACAAGGTATTTCTTATGAAACGACTATTTAATATGAAGATGTCGGAAGGTGGATCTATTGCAGACCATTTAAATGATTTTAATACAGTTACCAGTCAATTAAGTTCTGTAGGGGTAAAATTTGATGATGCAATTAGAGATTTTTTATTCTTGCACTCATTGCCAGAGAGTTGGAATGGTTTAGTAATGGCCATTAGTAACTCTGTCTCTGGATCTAGTAATTTAAAGTTTGATGATGTTGTCGGTGCTATCCTTAGCAAGGAAATGCGACAGAAAATCTCTGGTGAGACATCAGGTAATGCTTTGAGTGCAGAGTCTAGGGGAAGAAGAATGGAAAGAGGAAAGAGCTCGGGATATCGCAGTAAATCAAGGAAAGGCAGATCCAAGTCCAGCTCGGGGATAGTGTGCTGGAAATGCGGAAAGAAAGGACACCTAAAGAAAGACTGTAGATCACGGAAGGGAAAAGAAGGAGATGCACAACAAGAAAATAATCATGAATCAAATGTGACAGGTGATGTTACAAGATGCTTTTATTCTTTCTTTCGAAAATTTTACTGATTCTTGGGTTGTAGATTCAGGGGCTTCATTCCATGCCACACCTGATAACAAATATTTTCATGACTATGTTCAAGAAGATTTTGGACAAGTTCATTTGGGTGATGATAAACCATGTAAAATTGTTGGAATGGGTAAGGTTCTTGTAAAAAAGAAAAATGGAAACCAATGGCTATTAAAGGAGGTAACGAATGTTCCAGATCTAAAGAAAAATATGATTTTAATAGGGAAGTTAGGCAGTGAAGGTTGTGTTACAACTTTCACGGATAAAACTTGGAATGTCACCAAAGGAGCCCTGGTAATAGCGAAAGGTAAAAAGGTTGGTACATTGTATTTATGCAATGGTATTTATAATTCTGTTAATGATTTAACTTCCCGAGGAGCAGATGCAGCATTATGGCATCATAGGCTCGGACATATGAGTGAGAAGGGGATGAAGATTCTTCACTCAAGAAATTTTTTGCCAGGTTTGAAGAATGTTGATTTGGATTTCTATGAGAATTTCATTTATGGAAAACAAAAGAGAGTCAAATTTATCAGATTTAGGAAAGAAAAGAAGAGCGAAAAATTGGAGCTTGTGCATACAGATGTATGGGGACCTGCTCAGGTATCATCTCTCGGTGGCTCTCGTTATTATGTTACGTTTATTGATGATGCAACTAGAAAACTTGGATTTATTGTATTCAAAATAAATCTGATGTATTTGATACTTTCAAGAAATGGAAAGCTTTGGTTGAGATTGAGACAGGAAATAAGTTAAAGTGTCTCATATTAGACAATGGAGGTGAATATTGCAACAAAGAGTTTGATAGGTACTGTTCAGAGCATGGAATTCGTAGAGAGAAGATAGTTCCAAGAACACCACATGAAAATGGTGTGTCAGAAAGGATGAACAAAACAATCATGGAGTGTGCAAGGTGCATGAGATTGCATGCAGGATTGCCTTTACAATTTTGGGAAGATGTTGTAGATACTGTTGTTTATCTAATAAATAGAGGGCCTTCAAGTTCCTTGGATGGTGGTATTCCAGAGGAAGCAGGGACAGGTAAAAAGGTAAACTACTATTTTTTAAAGCCATTTGGTTGTGACGCCTTTGTCCATATTAATAAAGAAAAAAGAACAAATCTTGAGGCAAAATCAAATAAATGTACCTTTATTGGATATGGTGCTAATGATTTTGGTTATCACTTATATGATTATGAAAATCACAAAATCATTAGGAGCAGAGATGTAATATTCAATGAAAAGGTCTTATTTAAGAATTAGTTGTAGGAAAAGAAACAGGAAAAAGAAAGCAAGGAATACATGGTTCTTGATGAGATAACTGAAAAAGTAAAGGTGCCTGAAAATGATAATAATCAACAACCACAGCAGCAGCAACCACCACAATAGCAATAGGCACCTCAAACACTTGAAAGTGGTGTTAGAATATCTACCAGGATAAGTAGACCCCCTGAACGATACTCTCCTTCATTATATTATTTATTATTGACTGATTCTGGTGAACCCGAATGTTATGAAGAAGAAATGCAGGTTGAAAGCAGGAAGAGGTGGGAGCTAGCAATGGATGAAGAGATGGACTCCTTAATGCATAACCAAACTTGGGACTTAGTCAGGTTTCCTGTAGGTAAAAATACATTGTAGAATAAATGGGTTTACAGGCTGAAGGAAGAAGATGGAGGAAAACAGAGGTACAAAGCTAGACTTGTGGTGAAGGGATTTGCACAGAAGAAAGGTATTGATTTTGATGAAATATTTTCTCATGTTGTTAAGATGACTTCAAACAGAACTATCTTAAGTCTTGTAGCAGTGGAAGATTTGCATCTTGAACAGTTAGATGTAAAGACAACATTTCTCCATGGAGATTTGGAGGAAGAGATATACATGCAGCAACCAGAAGGATATGAGGTCAAAGGGAAAGAAAAATTTGTGTGCATGTTAAATAAGAGCTTGTATGGCTTAAAACAGGCTCCAAGGCAGTGGTATCTAAAATTTGACAAGTTTATGTCTGAACAAGGTTATACTAGATGTCACTATGATCATTGTGTTTATCTAAAAAGGCAAAATGATGGCAGCTATATTATATTTTTATTGTATGTAGATGACATGTTTGTTACAGGATCTAACATGCAGGAAATAAATGTGCTCAGAAGAAAATTGGAAAATTCATTTGCAATGAAGGATTTGGGAGCTGCAAAACAAATCCTTGGTATGAGGATAACTAGAGACAGGAAAAATCGCAAATTAACACTGTCTCACAATGAGTACATAGAAAAGGTGTTGAAAAGATTTAATATGCACAATGAAAAACCTATTAGTATGCCTTTTTCTAGCCATTTAAACTTAGTAAGGAGATGTGCCCAAAGACCTAAGAAGACATGAATTATATGTCTAAATTTCCATATGCATCAGCAGTTGGAAGCTTAATGTATGTAATGGTCTGCACAAGGCCTGATATTTCACATGCAGTGGGAGTTGTAAGCATGTACATGAATAATCTAGGAAAAGAACATTGGACGGTAGTAAAATGGATTCTTAGATATTTGAGAGGTACCACAAATCAATCATTATGCTTTGGTGGTTCAAACATTTCTCTACAGGGATATGTTGATGCAGATATGGCAGGTGATAAAGATAACAGGAGGAGCACTACAGGATATGTATTTATTGTAGGTGGAACAACTGTCAGTTGGGTTTCAAAAATCCAAAGTGTTTTTGCACTTTCAACAACAGAAGCAGAGTATGTTGCTACTATAGAGGCTAGTAAAGAAATGATTTGGTTACAAAGGCTTCTGGGTGAATTGGGTAAGAAGCATGATATGGGCACGTTATACAGTGATAGCCAAAGTGCCATTCATCTTGCAAAGAACTCAGCATTTCATTCTAGGACTAAACACATACATATCAAGTACCATTTCATACGGTCAGTATTGGAAGATGGAGAGTTGAAGCTGGAAAAGATACACACTAGCCATAATCCTGCAGATATGCTAACAAAAGTTGTAACCAGGGAGAAAATGAAAATGTGCTCAGTTTTAATTGGTCTTCAAGGATGTTGATGAAGATGAGGAATAGCTAGGTCCAAAGAGGAGTCATTGTCCAACAAATGAAGTAGCGATGGAGTTGCTACAATCAGTCTCCAAGTGGGAGATTGTTTGGGTGTGGAGCCTGATTTTCTTCCTGATTCAGAGATCCTTGTTTTAGCTGGATGTATACCCCAGGAAAATTGTACACCCTTGCATGCGAGGGGGGGTGTGGGGGGGACTTGTCCCCCCTGTGGGGTTCGGGGGGGCCAACCCCCCTGACTGGGGGGTCAGGGGGCTAGTGGTCCCCTGGTCGGGGTTTTGGGGGCAGCGCCCCCGAAGCCAAAAATAGATGTAAAATTGCCTTGTAAAAGTATAGTAATTTCTAGTCAATCTGGGCCGTTAATTAGGCATATTATCTGACAGTAGAAGTTATGTTTAGTTTAGGGTTTTTTTCCTTAAAAGGAAACCCCTCGCTTTTATGAGGGTATTGTATTGTGGCTATGTATTGTATGTGTATTCTCTGAGCGGGAAATAGATAGGGAGGCTGTGAAAGACAACAGAGGATATTACATTGGATCTGCTATAGGTTTTGTATCCTCATTTTTCTGGATAATAGAAAGGAAGGACTGGCTATTCGGGGTGGACGTAGCCCAAACTGGGTGAACCACGTATATCTGTGTCTCTCTGGTTTTATGTGTTTTTTGTGCTTGTATTTTCCGCATATTTTATGTGTTGCATCTCTCTGTAATATTTAATTTTCTATCCTCCATCTTGAGCTTCCATAACTCAATGCTCTGACCATTACATTTCTCGATCTCTATCTTTCCGCCGCTCGCCATCTTCTTTCACAGCAAGAATCGATCTCGCAGATCTCCCACTGAACACGGTCTACCTCAAGCCCGGGCAAAAAACCCTCAACAACAAAGGCGTCACCTTGAAGCCGAAACAACTCTGATACCAAATGTAGGTTTTAACCCTGAACAGAAATTATCTACACATGAAAGTTGTAACAAAACATAAACAATAGTCAAAGCATAAAACATAAAACAGATAAACATAGAGATTTTCCCCTGGATCCCAAATCGGGACGACTAGCTTGATTTTTCATTATGTTCCTTTTAGTGTTACAACACATATATATACATGCCAAAGCATACATAAACCCCAATCCATTAACCTTGGATTAGAACATAACCATAGTTCCCTTGACCGGATCTACCAAATAGCAGGGGTCGAAAACCATCGTACCCAAAAAACCATGTGCAAAATCATGCACAAAACATGGGTGGGTCTGCTTATGAGTGGGACTGCACACCAAAACAATTTTCGCCGGGGCGCTGTGCCTGGTGCAATGTACAACATGTGGGGCTAGTCGTGGAAATAATATGACACATACCCAACAATCCACTCCTTCAAGCAAGAATGATAAACCTATAGCTGAAGTAGAGGGTGTAAATGAAGAGGAAGTAGAGCCCATTCTACATCCCATGGAGGTTGAAATAGAACATGCACAAGAAACATAGATGCCTCAACCTACACCTGCAAGTAGCAAGACAAAGTGCAGCAAGAAAAGTCATGGAAAGATAACAAGGAGCCAAACAATGGGGAAAGGTATCCTTTGTTAGAAAATTAAATATTACAGAGAAATGAAACACATAAAATATGTGGAAAACACAAACACACAAAACACATAAAACTAGAGAGACACAGATATATGTGGTTCACCCAGTTTGGGCTACGTCCACCACGAGCAACTAGTCCTTCCTTTCTATTATCCAACAAAATGAAAAGACACAACCCACAGTAGATCCGCTGTAATATCCTCTGTTCTCTTTCACCGTCTCCCTATCTTTTTCTCGCTCCGAGAATACACTTACTACACACACCCGCAATACAATACCTCATACAAGCGAGGGGTTGCCTTCTAGGGAAAAAAAACCTAAGCTAAACATAACTTCTACAGTCATATCATCCACCTAATGAATGACCCAAATTGATTAGAAATTACTATACTTTTACAAGGAAATCTTACATCTGTTTTTAGCTTTAGGGGCGTTGCCCCCAAAACCCCCCGCCAGGGGGGGCTCCATAAAGTCGCAGTTGCCCCCCCTGGACCCCCTAGGAATCATTTAATTACGGGCGGCGTTGCCGCCCCCATTAAGGTACAGGGGTCCAACACTATGATACAAAATAAAAAAGATAATTGGGCTCCACACCCAAACAATCTCCCACTTGGAGACTGATTGTAGCAACTCCATCGCTACTTCATTTGCTGGACAATGACTCCTCTTTGGACCTGGCTATTCCGCATATTCATCAACATCCTTGAATACCAATTGAAACTGAGCACATTTTCATTTTCTCCCTGGTTACAACTTTTGTTAGCATATCTGCAGGATTCTAGCTAGTGTGTATCTTTTCCAGCTTCAACTCTCCATCTTCCAATACTGACCGTATGAAATGGTACTTGATATGTATGTGTTTATTCCTGGAATGAAATGCTGAGTTCTTTGCAAGATGAATGGAACTTTGGCTATCACTGTATAACATGCCCATATCATGCTTCTTACCGAATTCACCCATAAGCCTTTGTAACCAAATCATTTCTTTACTAGCCTCTGTAGCAGCAACATACTCTGCTTCTGTTGTTGAAAGTGCAAAAACACTTTGGATTTTTGAAACCACTTTGGATTTTTGAAACCCAACTGACAGTTGTTCCACCTACAGTAAATACATATCATATAGTGCTCCTCTTGTTATCTTAGTCACCTGCCATATCTGCATCAACATATCCCTGTAGAGCAATGTTTGAACCACCAAAGCATAATGCTTGATTTGTGGTACCTCTCAAGTATCTAAGAATCCATTTTATTTCCATCCAATGTTATTTTCCTGGATTTTTCATGTACCTACTTACAACTCCCACTGCATGTGCAATATCAGGCCTTGTGCAGACTATTACATACATTAAGCTTCCAACTGCTGATGCATATGGAAATTTAGACATGTAGTCAATTTCTTCTTGGGTCTTGGGGCACATTTCCTTACCAAGTTTGGAATGGCTAGAAAAAGGTGTACTAACTGGTTTTGCATTCTGCATATTAAATCTTTTCAACACCTTTTGTATGTACTCATTCTGAGACAGTGTTAATTTGCGATTTTTCTTGTCTCTAGTTATTCTCACACCAAGGATTTGTTTTGCAGCTCTGAATCCTTCAATGCAAATGAATTTGATAATTTTATTGTGAGCACATTTATTTCCTGCATGTTAGACCCTGAAAAAATCATGTCAACTACATACAATAACAATATAATATAGCTGCCATCATTTTGCCTTTTCAGATAAACACAATGATCAGAGTGACATCTAGTATAACCTTGTTCAGACATAAACTTGTCAAATTTTAGGTACCACTTCCTTGGAGCCTGTTTTAAGCCATACAAGCTCTTCTTTAACCTGCACACTAATTTTCCTTTCCCTTTGACCTCATATCCTTCTGGTTGCTGCATATAGATCTCTTCCTCCAAATCTCCATGGATAAATGTTGTCTTTACATCTAACTGTTCAAGATGTAAATCTTCCGCTACTACAAGACTTCAAATAGTTATGATTGAAGTCATCTTAACAACAGGAGAAAATATTTCATCAAAATCAATACCTTTATTCTACGCAAACCCCTTCACCACAACTCTAGCTTTGTACCTCTATTTTCGTCCATCTTCTTCATTCAACCTGTAAACCCATTTATTCTGCAATGTAGTTTTACCTGCAGGCAACCTGACTAAGTCCCAAGTCTGGTTATGCATTAAGGAGTCCATCTCTTCTTCCATGGCTAGCTACCACTTCTTCCTGCTTTCAACCTGCATTGCTTCTTCATAACATTTAGGTTCACCATAATCAGTCAAAAATAAATAATATAATGAAGGAGAGTATTGTTCAGGGAGTCTACTTATCCTGGTAGATCTTCTAACACCACTTTCAGGTGTTTTAGGTGTCTGTTGCTATTGTGGTGGTTGCTATTGTTGTGGCTCTTGATTATTATTATTTTCAGGCACCTTTACCTTTTCTGTGATCTCATCAAGAACTGTGTATTATTTGTTTTCTTTTTCCTATTTCTTTTCTTGCAACTGATTCTTATATAATACCTTTTCATTGAATATTACATCTCTGCTCCTAATGATTTTTTGATTTTCATAATCATATAAGCGATAACCAAAATCATTAACACCATATCCAATAAAGGTACATTTTTTTGATTTTGCCTCAAGATTTGTTCTATTTTTTTTATTAATATGGAAAAAGGCCTCACAACCAAAAGGCTTTAAAAAAGAGTAGTTTACCTTTTTACCTGTCCATGCTTCCTCTGGAGTACCACCATCCAAGGAACTTGAAGGCCATCTATTTATTAGATAAACAACAATATCTACAACATCTGCCCAAAATTGTAAAGGCAATCCTACATGCAATCTCATGCACCTTGCACGCTCCATGATTGTTATGTTCATCCTTTCTGACACACCATTTTCTTGTGGTGTTCTTGGAACTGCCTTCTCTCTACAAATTCCATGCTATGAATAGTACCTGTCAAACTCTTTGCTGTAATATTCACCTCCATTTTCTGATCTGAGAAACTTCAACTTCTTTCCTGTCTCAATCTCAACCAAAGCTTTCCATTTCTTGAAAATATCAAATACATCAGATTTATTCTTAATACAATAAATCCATTTTTTTCTAGTTGCATCATCAATAAAAGTAACATAATAATGAGAGCCACCAAGAGATGATACTTGAGTAGGTCCCCATAAATCTGTATGCAAAAGATATAATTTTTCTCTCTTTTTTTCTTTCCCAACTTTGAGAAATCTTACTCTCTTCTATTTTCCATAAATGCAATTATCACAGAAATCCAAATCAACATTCTTCAAACCCATCAAAAAATTTCTTGAGTGAAGAATCTTCATCCCCTTCTCAGTCATGTGTTCGAGCCTATGATGCCATAATGCTGCATCTCCTCCTTTGGAAGTTAAAGCATTAACAGAGTTAGAAATACCATTGCATAAATACAATGTACCAACCTTTTCGCCTTTTGCTATTACCAGCGCTCCTTTGGTGACCTTCCAAGTTTTATCTGTGAAAGTTGTCACACATTCACTGCTTAACTGCCCTGTTGAAATCATATTTTTCTTTAGATCTAGAACATGCCTTACCTCCTTTAATAGCCATTGGTTTCCATTCTGTTGTTTTACAAGAACGTTACCCATTCCAACAATTTTACAGGGTTTATCATCACCCAAACGGACTTGTCCAAAATCTCCTTGAACATAGTCATGAAAATATTTCTTATCAGGTGTGGCATGGAATGAGGCCCTTGAATCTACTACCCAGGAATCAGTAAAATTTTTGAAAGAAAGAATCAAAGAATATTGTAACACATCACCTGTCACATTTTCTTCATGATTGTTTTCTTGCTGTGTGTCTCCTTCTTTTCCCTTCCGAGATCTACAGTCTTTCTTTAGGTGTCCTTTCTTTCTGCAATTCCAGCACACTATCCCCGATCTAGACTTGGATCTACCTTTACTTGATTTACTGTGATATCCCGAGCTCTTTCCTCTTTCCATTCTTCTTCCCCTAGACTCTGCACTCAAAGCATTACCCGATGTCTCACTCGATATTTTCCATCGCATTTCCTCGCTAAGGATAGCACCGACAACATCATCAAACTTTAAAGTATTAGATCCAGAGACAGAGTTACTAATGGCCATAACTAAACCATTCCAACTTTCTGGCAATGAGCACAAAAATAACAGAGCTCTAACTTCATCATGAAAGTTTACCCCTATAGAACTTAACTGACTGGTAACTGTATTAAAATCATTTAAATGGTCTGCAATAGATCCACCTTCTGACATATTTATATTAAATAAACGTTTCATAAGAAATACCTTGTTTGAGGCCGAGGGTTTTTCATATAGTTTCGCTAACGCCTTAATCAAACCCTCTGTTGTTGTTTCTTTCGAAATATTGAAGGCTACCGACCACGTGAGGCACAACCGTACTATTCTGAGTGCCTTTCTATCAAGAATATCCCATTCTGCATCTGTCATAGTTGTCGGCTTCTTTGTTTTTCCTCTCAATGGTAGGTAAAGATCTTTCTGATACAGATAATCTTCCATCTGCATCTTCCACAACAAGAAGTTTTGGCCGTTAAATTTCTCAACCCTAAATTTACCATCTTTCGTCATTGATCCCACTCAAACTAGGAACCCTTCTTTCCTGCGAGTTTATCAGCCAAATAGGCCTTCGCCTTTGATACGAGTTGTTAGAAAATTAAATATTACAGAGAAATTAAACACATAAAATATGCGGAAAACACAAGCATAAAGAACACATAAAAGTAGAGAGACACAGATATATGTGGTTCACCCAGTTTGGGCTATGTCCACCCTGAACAACCAGTCCTTCCTTTCTATTATCCAGCAAAATGAAGAGACACAACCTACAGCAGATCCTTTGTAATATCCTCTGTTCTCTCTCACAGTCTCCATATCTGTTTCTCGCTCCGAGAATACAAATACTACACACAGCCACAATACAATAACCTCATACAAGCGAGGGGTTTCCTTCTAGGGAAAAAAACCCTAAACTAAACATAACTTCTACCGTCAGATCATCTGCCTAATGAACGACCCAGATTGACTAGAAATTACTATACTTTTACAAGGCAATTTTACATCTATTTTTAGCTTCAAGGGCGCTACCCCCGAAACCCCCTGCCAGGGGGGGGCTCCATAAATTCGCAGCTGCCCCCCCTGGACCCCCCAGGTAGTGTTTAATTACAGGCGGCGTTGCCACCCCCATTAAGGTACAGGGGTCCAACATTGTGATACAAAATAAAAAAGATAATCAGGCTCCACACCCAACAACCTTGAGGACATTCTACAAGCCATAGACATAGAAGAGACTCCAGTGGTCAAATTTGTGGATATCAAAGGAAGCAAGAAGAAAAAAAAGGGTCTCACTGCCAAAAAACTTGACTTCTTAAGAGAAGATGCAGGTTTTGTATTCCAACCAAGAAAACCACTCATCATGTTGTAGCCCACCAAAGGTGTCATGGCTAATAAAAAGCATGAAGTGAAAGACAAAGGAAAACAACCTATGGTAGAGGACATCACTGAATTATCTCCAGCAAAGGAAGAAATCATTATGCAGAGGAAAGGTAAAGAGAAATTTATTGAAAAACCTGAAGTGCGGATTTTAAAAGAGGAGTTAAGAGAATCCAGGGAGGAAGTTATTGAAACCAAGTTAGAATTGGAGGAAGGCAAGCTAGAAAGAAAAATGGTGGAGGATTTCAAAGAAAAATTCAATGAGCAGATTAATCACTATGATGAGGATTTAACCAATGAAAATAAATTGTTGAAAATAACCCTTCCTCTATGTAGGGTAATGAAACATACAAGAAAGAGGAGTATTTGGTTGTAGGCATAGAGAAAGAGACTTAAAAATCAAGTGAAAGAGTTAGAAGAGATGGAAATGATACAGTCAGAGCTCAAGAGAAAAGGTTTAAAAATAACAGTCATAGATGAACCCGTGGAAACTGAAGCCTTTGTTGCCAAAGGTGAAGCTTCTAAAGTTGAAAAGTGGATAAATAACCTTTTTGATATTTTTTGTATCATTTCAAATCATCACTTGTAAATCCATGGGAAAATTTTGAAGAATAAAAGCATAATTTTCAATTCTGCTACCAATTAGGCAATTTCGTAGCATATCTCAGGCTTGAAGCCCAGAAAATGCTATGAACTTGATGTAGGTTCTTTTTGGTTATGAATCACAAGTATTATCATAAAGGAGGCAGGTAAAAGCTTCTATTTAGTTATTTTGACTCATTAAACAACCTTATATCAGCGAAGGGATAAGATATTTTGCAGAGATGCTCTAAGTCAAAGGTTCTACGAACTCTTGCTACGGACTTGCCTAAAGTCTCCTGTTTTTGTAGTGAAGGAGTTTTTGAAGATATTTCAAGTTTTGATGGTATTTTTTAGACAAACCAACCACATGGAAAGGTCAGATATCATTAGATGAATTTTTTTAGGAACACATGCTCTTCGAGAAAGACTTTATATTTGCCATCTCATCATGGAGGATTCATCAACCATTATGACACCATCTCCTAAAAATTTGGAATATAGGTCTCCCGACTCAGTGGGAGTAATTATGTTTTGATCATGGTTAGTGTCACCTTAGTCATATGACCTTTCTCGATGTAAATATGCAGTTTTAAAGTTTTCTGATGTAATAAATATGTTTTAGAGTCCTATTAGGTTTCTAAGTCATGAAAATAACAATTGTCAGTTTTATCTCCTTTTCATTAGATTAGGTGTCAACAAAAGCATTTGAAGGCTCAGCCTTGTTATCAGAATCAATGTAAAGATGCCTAAGCCTATTAATAGGAAAATTATTGAAGGAGAGAGGGTTGAATGATGTTTACTCCAGACCTACTATTGTAAAAAAAATTCATCAGTAATATACAGTGGCAACTTGCTTCTCTTCACTTGAGATTCACTGATGTTCTCATGAGTGTTTGTCTTATGTATTCTGCAATTTTATCTTCAGTATTGTAATGTTTTATTACTTAGAATTCATGTATTACATGCTCTAACTTCCTTCAAACACTTAGAATATTGTGAATATTATCTTTTCAATAGAACATCTATATTCCTCAGCTTGCATAAGAGTAGTTCACATGTCATTGAGTTCTTTACATCAACTCCATATACCTAATGGTAGTGATTTCTCCACATCTCTCACCTGCATAAAAACACACTTAAAACTCTATTTCAGAGTTACCATCTATTGAGCTTCATTTACATAAAAATATTTTTATATTTGAGAGAGCCCTCTCAATATGGAAAGACTAAGTTTCAACTCAAAGTAGGTTTCAAATAGTTACTCTTGGTTGACTGTTGAAGTAGCCCATCAATATTCAATTTAGTGAAAACAATCTCGTTGCTATATTGCAGCGGAATTCCAGGTTAACTTAATAGAGTTGGTGAGCCCTGGTCTTGAACCAAGAATTTTGTAAGTCCCATAGGTTGCCCTAATTTACTTTACCAACTCGGGGTTCATCCAAACTTGGAGGTGACAATGCTATATACACAACAAATGCATTCTACTCATGTCATCCTCTTCTGAGCTTTACGAAGGGGTGCTACTTCTAGAGTTTCTGGATGAAGTCTGTCACACTTCAAAAATTAGGCCTAGGGATTAAAAAGATTCAAAGTCACGGTGCTATCAGCAAGTACAAAACTACACTACAACAATCAAGTACATCTAACTACTTTGCAATGAAAGAAATCTACATATTAAGCTATGATAAGAAATGAAGCAACCTAGGCATCTTGAATGAAGTAAATTTTTGAATTGAAATGGCATAATGGAAACTAATATAATCACACTTTGTTGGGCCAAATTGATAAACACACTCTACTTTCTCTATTCTCTATCTATCATTCTTTTAATCATGCAACTACTTGTGACCTAACTATGCTTGTAAATGTGTTTTTTTGTAGCTAGGAGAAGAAAGTACTAAGGTGGATTATGGAAGGCTTGAACACATTGGGGCAAGGTTGAATGTGCATGACTGGTTTTTTTAGGTCTAGGGGATGTTGTTGGTGAATTTTGGGCTTAATGAGGTGCCCACTAGTGTTATTTCAAGTGATGTTGTAGGTTTCCTGTAATGCTACAGGAAAGTCTTGAATTTCTACAGGAAACAATCTGAGGGCTATCTGAGGCCAAACATAGGTGTGAAAAGGATAGGGAAGGTGGAGTGAAGGTGGATTTGGATGAGTGGAAGGTGGCACACCCATTGGCCAAGCTTAAACCTCTTGAGGGGCATGTCTTGCACCCCTGGGGTTTGCTCATGGTGTAGGGATGAAAAATATGAAAACATGGCTAATGGGGATTTTGATGAACATACAACTGATGAGGGGTGAAATATGAAATTGAAGGTGGTGGTGAAGCTCTCCTTGGTGTTGATACCTGTACCTTCAAGAAAACTACTTGCTCATGCAATAAATATGGACAAATTCATGATAAATACAATGGAAAATATGACTTGAATTTGTAAAGTAAATCTACTTTAATATAAAAATAAAGATCTAAAACAACATTCTAAGCATATCCATGGAATGACAACAACTAATATTATTCATTCCAAGAAATCATAAACTCAAAATAAATTTTGGTCTGTGGGGAAGGTCTACTATCCTAAAGCTCCAATGAAAGATATGAGAGGGGGGGTGGGCCTTGACTCACAATTTTTTGAAGTTATAACCTATTCTACCAACATGTAAGAAAGCCTAAATATATAGCGAAATACAAATAGAAGAAAAATAAAATAGTAAATGAAAATACAAACAAACTAGCTAAACACTCATAAACAAAACTAGCTAAATGACATGAAAGTAAAGAATGATTACACAAGAGAGACTAAGGCACATGGATTGGGCCCTAAATCACAAGCCTAGCTCTCTGAAAATAGATCAATAAAACACAATCTGAATACTCATTTAATTTTCAAAGATAGTCTCATTACATCAACATAATAGTCTTAAAAATTATCACAAGAGAAAAAAGCCTAATGGATTTCTCCAAAGTTTGAATCCTAATGAGCTTTTGCTCAACCCTATTTAACCTAAATGGTAGCTACCAACAACTACCTAAAAAGTAGGTGATCAGTCCACTTAACTACAAGTGAAGTATGGCTTTAGTGCACTTGATCTTTGAGTTTTCTTGGATGCCTTTGATTTCGAGATGTTGGAGGGAATCTTGAGGATCCCTTGGCTACCTTTGGGATTTAAGGAGGGTGGAAAACCCCCTAGAATCTCTCCTTGTTTTCTATTTCAAGTCTTAATGACAAAATCTTTACAAAAATGAAATATCTTCATGATTTTCCTAAATTTAACTCATGTTAGGTACTCGAAGTATGATAAACCTCAATCACCATCTACACTAGAATTATAAGAACATAATATAATTAAAACGAAAGAAAAAATAGACTTAATAACACAAAAGTGTGACCATTAACCCCTCCGAATGTACCTAATGATGGAGCTCATCATCACCCCCTACTAAATGGTCTCTCATCCTCTGAGAAACTATTCCTCCTTTTGCATCTCTTTTAAGGCTTTGATGGACCCTTTGACTTCCCAAGGAAGAAGTGTGGGAGTTACTTCAGGAGGGTATGAAAATTTATTCTTATATGATTCCTCCCATTCTCTATTATGCTCATCTTTGTCCTTTCCATCACTCAACACAAACAACAAGGGTGGACTAATCTTGAAGCCAAGCCACTGAATCGTTTTGGCCTACATGGCCCTCTTGTACAATGGTGCTCTATCCAAGGTACCCCTCAATATTTCTGGTGTGTGGTACTCAATGTTTCTAAGGTTGTGAGGGAGGATGTTCCATCTTATTTCACTAGCCGTTATGAACTCGTCTCCCAACAAGCTATAAAAATCATCAAAGTGAGCCATTGGTTGAGATTGTGTATGGAGGTATCTTTCTGCAAGTTCAGGATCCTTTTCAATCTTTAGATGATTATTGATGACTCCCCTAGGGCTAGAAAGTTTCGCCCTAATGTGTAAGGGTTCTCTGTCTTCTCTTCTCATGACCCTTCTTATCTCTTGTGCTATTTTCTCCTCATTAACCATCCATGATGCCAAAGACATTAATTACATATCCCTGACCATAGGATTGGGGTCCCAAATATTTAAGTCTGTTAAAAAAAGGTTATGCATGTAAAACTCTACCATTTTCGCCTTGTCTTCCATACTTTCTTGATTGAAAAAATCAATGAACTGTCTAAAATTTTGGAAAGGTAAGGATCCATGGGACGCTAATTATTTAATTTGAAAGAGGAGCCAATGCTCCTAGAGCTAAATTGCATATGAATATGAAGGATATATGTGTTGAATGGCCTCTATGCACAAATATTCCATGGTGGCCACTTTTTTACTGTTTTTCTGAAGCTTCTCTTGTAGTGCTACATTCTTTGTCTATGCCTTCTGAAGCTTCTCCTTCAAAAATGACTCTCTAAGCCTCACATCAAATAAATCCTTCCCCAACTCAGCTACTTTCTCTTCCATGAACCCTATGTCATACACTCCTTTAGATGTGGCACGCTTCATCCAATGATGAGTGTGTGCCCTTTCCTCCTCCAATTGACAAAACAAAGGGATTGTGAACTTTTGAAGAATTAATCTACCCCCTCAATGTATGTGTAGTAAGAGATAAGATTGGGTTGAGGGCTAGGGTTTGGCACTATTGCTACATCTTTGAGGACTATTTTTTGTGAGGTGGCCTCTTCCTCATAATATTTTCCTCACTCTTTTTCATCTTGTTTTTCCTATTGTTCCTTATCCTTAGGTTCCTTAACCTCTTGCCCCTCCGTGGCTGTCTCTTCCTCCTAAGCCAAGGCCTTTTTCTTCAAATCTGACTTGTTGGAGTTTCCTATAGAAAAAACATAGTTTTGTGTAACAATACCTATTTTGTTTGTTGAATACCCTCTTTTCCTTATTTATCACTCTTTTCGGTCCTTGGAAGGTCTGTGGTGGTTGCATGAGGTGTATGGGATGCCAATCTAGCCGAATGTCTTCTAATATATGTTACCGGGTTCTTGATTTCGGAAGATTTCCATAACCTGAGGGTGTTCCTTAATTCTCTTAATGTCAGTAGGATCTCTTTTGTTGAATCCCCCTCCCATTTTAATGGTTTATATGAAGGTGGTGAGAGGTTTTAGAGTTATGTCTTAGAAATGGAGGTATTGAAACAAAATGAAAGAAAATTTCTTTTACCCTTTAACACTCAAATTTACTTTGCTGAGTGTGAATTGTATGGAGAAATTTCAGTGCTGGAGGATCGCAATCCAATTACCTTGGTCGTCTTCTATTTCGGTTTGAGACATGGAGGCTTTGGGAATCCAATTCACTTGCGAGTGACTCTGTGTTGCCTTATAAACACTTATTGATATGCTTTTGAAGTTGTTTGTAGTAAAAATTTGTTTCCTGTAGCACGATGGTGCATGTAAGCTCAAACCTTGATGTTTCTCTTATTATGGCTCCCACTTCTCTCCTATTGTTGCTTCTCTTCGAAAGGCTCAACGCAATGGTGAAAATGAGACAAATATTACCTTTATTGGATTTTTAACTAAATTTGGAGCATTTTGGTGACTCGTACTTAACACGAGTTTCCTATTTGAGACCGTTGGCTCCACTTCAGTTAATCATTACTGAGACTCGTGATCACTTCCCTTCGTACCCATCCACTCTTAATTGACTTGATTTGACTTTCCTAGGTGGCATGCACTTTCACTTTTCCTCCAGTTTCACTTTATGAAGGTGGCCAAGTTAACTGCCACCTTTTTTCCTTTTAAATTTATAAAACACGACATTCAAGTATTTTGGCCATTATGGATTCATAACGAGAGGTGAGAGGCCATACCTGAGCTAACCTGGTTTTGGTGAGATTCTAAAGGAGTTGGTGGTATCAGTATTAGTCTTATTTTTTGTGTCTTAATTTTTTAGTTGTTTTCTGCATGAGTTGCTTGACTTTTATGAGTGAGTTGCTTACCCTTTTCTTGTTTTTTTTTCTTTTGAAGGTACTACATGGAGGTATTCAGATGGCATGGTTGGTGTGATTTCCCTTTTGGAGTCTGTTGGAGGTCTTCTGGAATCAACGTCATCATCTTTCCTTCATCTTTTGGCCTTGTTGTGCCATGCACATTTTTTCTACAGGAAACTTTCTGATACCTATAGAAATATGATTCTTGCCTCTTCTTGCTTCAGTTTTCTAAAAAATGGATGGATATTGTTCATGGCGGATATGGAGGAAGTCATGGAATGAATGGAGTGGAGGATAGGCAAGTGAAAGGGGTCTCATGCCAAGTTTCCAAGGATTTAGCTGCTAAAGGTTCAACATAGGGTTTAGATAAGGAATCCATGTGCATGGGGTGAAATAAGGGTTTGGGAATGGTAGGTATATGAAAAAAATGAATGATCATACCCTTCTTGAAGTTCAAAAATCCATAGGCAACATTTTTCCTTCATGAATGAGTATCCTATTGTTGCAATGAAAATTTTCATATTGACATTCTGCTATTTGTATGAGCTCATTATCGCTCTTACTTCCTCCTTTGCAAGTCTAACACATCATTTCCTCATGTCAAGCCTTAAAAATAAGAGAAAAGTTCTCAAAAATATCTTTAACTCTGGTATCGCACTTTCTCTTTGTCTTGCCTGCGGTCTCGCACCTAATTTTCATGACTCCTGCATACTTGAATGCACATTTTCTATGTTAAGGGTGTGGACCCCTGTAAAAGATTAAAAAGGCGCAAGTAAACTCAAAAAGCTCACTTTTAGTAATTTCTAGAAGCCTCTAGAAGGAATCTTGCGGTGGCAGAACCGCTCTTTTGAGGTTCATGTATACCTTACCTTAAGGAGCTAACCCCTTGATGTGAGGAGCTTATCCCTTTGAAGGAGGATTCTATCCCTTCATAGTTGGAATTGAAACCTCCTCTTTTGCACTATAAAAAGAGGCCTTGGGTAGCCTCAAAGGGTGTTCAAGCTTTAGAATTATTTTAGGTAAAGTGCTACTGGGATTCAGACTCATTTAACTGATATTTTGTGAGGGAAGATCACATACCTCTATCTGTCTCGATTGGAAGAGTGCAAGGCTTGTTAGAGTAGAGGAGATTCCTGCTTTGGACCCCCGGAAAGCCTGTTCAACATCAAGGCTAAGGTTGTAAGGTTTTCTTTATTCAAAGTTAATACAAATGAATTCATTTTTCTGAATAAGCTGTTAATTAACTGTTTATTTCATGGATTCCTTGATCACCATGATAGGCATGATTTATAATATTTACTATACAGGTGCTATTTAATGTTTTCTTGTTTGTGACTGCGGGTATTTAAAAATAACTCCTTCTAATGACCAAAGGACAACTACTTCGAATAAGCATTGGATCTACGGTAAGACCTTAACACCTTTATAGTATTATTTTGTAAATCGCATATGCTTACAGAAAGATAGGTTTATTTGGCTGTTTTTTGCTAGATTACATTTTGGTACTAAGGAGATCGATCTTGTCCACAAGATTGATTTATCCGGTCAACAAATTGGAAACTCCACTGGGGATGGTTTCTTGTTTTTGGTTTTCCTTTGTTTTGACTTGAGAAATGATTTTTCTGGTTTTTGATTGATGGATACTCGCCTAGTTAGCTTAGGTTTACTTTTCTTTGAAAAGTTTTGAAGTATTTTGTGTTTTTCTTGAACTTTTCTGGGGACTTCACTTTGTTTTGTTGCACAGTGTGGGCAGTTTCGCACTTTCCTTGAGTAACCAGTGCGGGACCGCACCTGTTACTTCTAGGGCCTGCGGACCCTGTTAAAATTTTTGAAAAAATTCAGATTTCTTCTTC
Organism: Pinus albicaulis; assembly: GCA_034641835.2. Lineage (NCBI taxonomy): Eukaryota > Viridiplantae > Streptophyta > Pinopsida > Pinales > Pinaceae > Pinus > Pinus albicaulis. The sequence goes on along the minus strand of CM076579.1, from coordinate 375,534,246 downwards.
CAGTTTATGTTTAATTTGATTTAGGACTTCTAGTATCTGCCCAGATCTATATTTTTTCTGTCAAAAGTCCTTTGTGAGTGAGTTCCAATAGTATTTGTGTTTTGAGTGATTTTCTAGAATTTTTTCATACTTGGACGAGTTTTCGCTTAGTCTCTGTAGTGACTCAAAGATTGGAAGCTTGAAATACCTCAGATCACATTCGTATTTTTTTCTTCTTGATGAGTCTGACTTGGTTGTGAAGTCCATCCTTTTTGAGAAATAGATCTAGTTTTCTCTTTGCGGATCTTTGAACAAATTTTGTTATAAGTTCTTAATTTCATTTTTACAAAAGGAAAAATATCTGGATGTTTTTGATTTGTTTGTTATTCTGGGAAAATGAATTCTTAGTTTACTGAACAACTAAGAAAAACATTCTCAAAAAAAAATTAAAGCTTTTATTCAATTAGATTTTCAAAGTTTGTAGATCTCAAAATTAGTTTTTCGTAGTTTTGAGTGCTTTTTAGAACTTGTAGATCTCTTTTGAAGGAAAATTGTTTTTTGTAGTTTCAAGTTTTGAAAGTGAAAGGGATTTATTGTGAGCATTGATTATTTGTCTCGTTTTGAGTTCTTATTGAAAAAAAAAAAATATTTTCTTTCCATTTATTCTTCATGTTCAAAGAAAGAATTGTCTCTTAAAGGAATTGCATTCTCGAACTCTTTCTTTAGTTAGGATTTCATTGAAAGAAAAATGATCTGTTTATCATTTTAGGTGCATTTTTAGTGTGTTTGGAAGTCGAGTCTTCACACCATCACAGTTTCATTTCCATACCTATTGACTTAAAGAACAACCCATAAAAACAACGCTTAATTAAAATTGATCTAGCAATCTTTTTTGTTTCTAGGGATCTTATCACCAATATAGCTTAGGCTAGTATCTTGGAGTAGGGAGTAATTAACTCTCCAAGATAGTAAAAACAAAAAATTAGATAAATCTTGTGGTAGGAAATAAATCCAATTGTAATTGGTACAATCTGGGAAGCTTCTTTTAAAGGAGTTAATCACGAGATCATGTCCGAACCTTTTAGACAATCAATTCTGCTTCATTGGGAAATATAGGAGATCTGCGCTCATTACAAATGGTAAACCTCGGATTAACCATTGTCGAGGAGCCTGGGGTCACTTGTCAGTAAACCTTGGATTGACCATGTCAAGGAGCCTTCAAGGGGATTGAACTTTGTTACTCTACCCTTGCGTCGTGAGTCGGATCGTAGACTGTTCCCCCAGTTGTATTTGTTACTGTTGGTAACCTTAGTTTCCATAAGCTTAAGATTATTTCCTAAGGTGATGGTGAAGGAAAGATCTCACTGTACCTGGAGCAGATGTTGACTAGACTCACTTGGACTCTCTGGGCAGTTCTCTTCACTCGAGATGGTTTTGTGAAGAAAATTGTGCCAGTCTGTTTCATTAAGTAGGTTGTCGGGGTAACTGTTTCAACCGCCCTTTCTGTATTAAACTTCTACCAAGTTGGATTTCATCACCAACTAGTGTTTTTAGTACGAGAAGTTATTGTTTGTGCGTGGTTTGAACTCTTAGATTTTTTTTATTTTTTTCTTAAGGGCGTGTGATTCAACTGTTTGTTTCTTTAGAGAATTTAGGTGTTTTTATTGAAATTTACTTTGTTTGTGTGTGATTGATTAATATTTAACTATGGCAGAATTACCGAGATAGTCCCAGAGACTTCAGGGGAAGCCCCTTGAGTTTACACCAAGTCAGCTTGAAGGGCTGCGTGCTCTAGTATCATCTAGTAGCGGTAGAATTAGATCAACAGAAGTCGAAATTTTATCTATAGTTGTTCATCCTGATTATCAAATACCCATGACAGAACATATCCAAGACCGATTTCAGTTTCTGAAGTTACTGGTAGTATTTCTACTTCCAGTGAATTAGCTGAAGAACCTAAAATTTCTAACCCTGACATTGAACCTTCTGTTTTGGAAACATCCTCAGGATTTATTACTCCAACCTCTAGCGATCCTGGTTCACCTAGGGTAAGAAATATTGTTACTAAAGATCTTCCATCTCGCCTCATTTCTATTGAAGAACTTGCCAGTCCAGACGAAGAGGTATCTCTTCCTGAATCCCCACAGTCTTTGAATCTTAGGGAGTGTAAATCCATTTTCTACAACCCTATTAGGAGTGATGCTTGGTATTTATCTTTTACAATTTTTTTAGAAAACACGGGTCTTTCTTTTTCACCACCTTGAATTCCTTTTCATCCTACGCCCAGAGGTTACTATCCTTCATCTATCATGGCAGGAGAGTCATCTATGTTTTCCCAAACACCAAAAACATTTTTATATGGTGGTCCTTCTATTCCTTCGGGGTACCAGGCTCTCTCTGGTACTTTCTCAGGAGCAACTCCTCGACTGACTGAAAAAGTATTATCATATGGTCTTAATGGAATTAAAACTAAAACATCGAACGCAGAGCAAATCTTTATGATGTTTGGTAATATTCCAAATCCTCGACCTCAGGGTGGTTAGTTACCGCCTGGGGGGAAACCTCAAGGCAGTCAGTTACCTGGGGGGCAACCTCAAGGAAGTCAGTTACCACCTGGGGGGCAACCTCAAGGCAGTCAATTGCCGCCTGGGTGGCAATTTCAGGGAAATTTTTTCCCAGGACAAACTGTAGGACAATATTATTTTGGAGAACAACCTCAAGGACAGTACATACCTCAAGGTTATCAACCTTCAGGACAGTACATACCCCAAGGTCAACCCCAGACTCAGTATATTCCTCAAGGTCCTTATCAACTTCAGATTCAGTATGCGCCTCAGGGTTATCAACCTCAAGGTCAGTACCCAACTCAAGGTTTTCAACCGCCTTCTGGTCAATCATTTGTACAAGGAGTTGGAAATTTACCACTTAATTATCAACCCTACGTTCAACCAAACTATGGTCCTTCATATGTACAACCTTCTACTGGACAATAACCTAGAATGAACATGGTGTGGGATCCATCCCAAATTCAATAGACTATGCAACCTAATGTGCAGTTATCTACTCAACCTAGACATCCTTTGGTTTCTAGTCCAACCCAGCAACCTGTCCAGCCTAGTCTTCAAATCCTTGCACCTGGTTCTATTTAGCAGTCTGGGCCTAGTACACCTAAGAATCCACCTCAAAATTATGCAACTACTGCAACATCTGTTCAACCTATAACACCTATTTCTGGAGTATCTGTAGCTCTGATTTCTTCTATCCCTGCATCCGTGCAAATCCCTCAAGTATCTGTACCCCAGTCAGGACCTACGATTCAGACTTCGGTCCAGATACCTACAGGATAAGCTGGTACAAGTACGATTGTCACAATTCAACCGCAATTCACATATCAACCATACCAGGGACAGTATCAATTTGGTCCCGTTTCACAAAACCCAGTTTAACAGTATCAACCGTACCCTGGCTATACTTATCAACAGCTTCAACAACCACAGTTTGGTCTGGTTAATCCTAGTTTCCTGGGGGGTTATACCATTCCTAATGCAAATTCGATTCCCAGTTATCTTGGGTATTCTCCTCCCGGAACTGCTCTTGTTACTCAAGGTTTTCGCGACCCTAACCGTCAGTTACCATTTATTGCAACTTTGGATTTACCTGATTTTTCACACCTTATGAATGATCCAGTTTACTATCATTCGTATTGGCCCCCAATGCCACATAAGTTTCCCAGTGATATACCGAAATTCAAGGGTAGGTCAGGAGAGGATCCGTCAAATCACGTTATGAATTATTGGTCTTGCTGCCAAATGGTACATTGAGTTACCATGAGGCTCTTTTAATAATTTCAGTCAGTTAGCAACTGCTTTCTTAAATCATTTTCAGTTTCCAGTCAGATACAAAAATGGCACAGAACTTTTGACTTCGCTAAAACAATCCACGTCCACGTATATTTCTGATCATATTCACGAATGGCGACATAGAAAGTGTTTAGTGAAAGTTTTCATTCCGGATCAAATTTTGGTAGAATGTTTTGTTAAATCATTATTACCCAAAATCACTGAAGATGTAGCTAAGGGAGGAGTTGTTACTGAGGAGCAAGTCATTGCTCAAACTCAGTACCTTGACCTCGTCTATACGCAGTCAGGTACTTTACATGAAAATTTCCCTGATCTTCCAAAAAAAGGTCAAATAACTGCAGCTCCTTCAGGGTCACATGCCGCTGATGGTATGATTGGTTCAGTTAATACTAAAAGTAAGAAGAAATCTTCAAAGAATTCTTCTCCTATAATAACTTTACCTGATTCCCCGAAAGGAGAGTCTTTCGCTGAAATTTCTGTCGACATTCATGTCATAGAGACATCTAGGGCCAAATCTAAATCTTGCGGTAAAAAGAAGGGGAAGAATAAAAAAAATAGAATTCAAAAGATAAAATAGATAAAAATGAATCTAATGATGAAAAACTAAAGCCTCGATATCCTTGTTTCATTTGCGATGAGGATCATTTTACTAAAGAATGCCCACATCGAGCAGAGTTTTCAAAGTTCGTTAAAGGTTCTCAACAACCTGCTGTCTTGAAGAATCCTTTTCCCAATCAAGATAGTAAGATGATTGGTTCCACCTAGAACACCTCAGAAGAACTTGTTATGATGATGTCTCATGTCAGGAATGTGACGCGATCACAAGATTATTGTAGTAAAAGTCCTATTGGTGATAAAGAAGCAAAATCTTCTAATTCAAACACATCAACTACATCTCCTCCTGTTTCTGATCCGCTACAGATCGAGAAACCCAATTCAGACTTAGTAATCAAACCGCCTACTAAAGGTGTACTTCGTAAATCAGCTTTCAATCCACATGTGAGAGCTGCTCAGAATTACAACATTGTTGAGGACTTAGCTATTTCCCCTTCAGCAATGTCAGCTTTGGAAGTGCCGCAATCGTGCCCAGCACAACGTAAATTAATTTTGTCTGCCATAGGAGCTGTCGATATTCAAGATTCAAACCAATAATATTTGATTTAGAGAATAGTACACCCTGCCTACCTCATCAAATGGCTTTCCAGTTTCCAGTATTAGTAAAAAACAGACCAGTATTTCGAACTATGATTGATGAAGGGGATTCTACGTGTATTATGTCGATCTAGTGTTGGAAATCGCTTGGTTCTCCTACACTCAATCAGTCTCTGAAAATTTTAAAGGCTTTTGATGGCCGAGGGTTCCATCCTTTCGGTATTTTGTAGGATTTACCTATAGGGGTCGAAGGAAAAACCGTAAATCTAGATGTGGAGGTGGTTGATGCCCCTCTAGATTACAACCTTCTCCTGGGTCGTAGTTGGTCTTATGCTATGACTGATGTTGTTTCATCAGTCTTTTGGCTTATCAAGTTTCCACATCAAGGAAAGATCATTACAATAGACCAGCTCACTTATTTCTCATTCGATCCAGCCTCTACAGAAATTATCCAGCACGTCGGTAAAATAGCTATCCCTTACAAGGATGTTGGCATAGGTTTGATTAAATATTCTGGTTTACTAGGAACTTTTTCCTTTCTCACTCCTAACGCATCGCCTGTTATCGCAAATATTCATATGATGTCATTGAATACTATTACTTTTGATGATCCTTGGATCGTACCTACCGATTCCGAGGTGGATTCATTTGATGGCACGATGCCTTTAAGTCCCTTTGAAATTTCATATCAAGCTGTACAGTCATTTTCTGATCCTTCTTCAACCAAAACTGATCCAATGAATGTGATCCATGAAGAATCACTTTCTATATCTAGCTCAGCCACAACGACATTTCTCGATCATGTTCATACCGATGAACAGATTCGTGAACTTTTGTCTGTTGAAGATTTACCATGGGAAGATCTACATCATCGATCTTCGTTTTTACCTGAGCTGGATAATTTTGAAAATGATTTCTCTTCTATTTTTACTGCTGAATATGTCAAAGAACCACAAAATCCATTACAAAATCTTGATTCTGAGTTAAATTTGGAGCATATTTCTTGAATAATTCCTATTGAAATTTCAGTTAAGCTTGGAATAATTGAAAACATTCATATAAGTGCTTGTTGTACAGCCGAAGAAATCCAAACTTATAAAGCCCTATTTCAAGAATTCAGTGACGTGTTTGCCTACTCATATGAAGAAATGCCAGGAATCGATCCGTCAATCGTTGTACATGAAATTAAGACTTACCCAGATGCACAACCTGTCCGACAACGTTTACGTCAGATACATCTGAGAAAACTGCTGCTATCAAAGCCGAAGTTGAGAAATTACTTCGTGCAGGTTTCATTTATCCAATTCCTTTAACCGATTGGGTATCGAATATTTTTCCTGTTAACAAAAAACAAGGAAAGATAAGAGTATGTATCAACTATAGGGATATTAATCGAGCTTTTCCTAAAGAAAATTAACCAACCCTCTATATCGATCAAATCATTGATGATTGTGCCGGCAGTGAAATGTTCTCCTTTATGGATGGTTTTTCTGATTACAATCAAATAAACATACTCCCTGCTGATCAGCCTAAAACAACTTTCATTTGTCCGTGGGGAAAATTTTCTTATTGCAAACTACCCTTTGGATTGAAGAATGTTGGGGAAAATTTTCAAAGGGCTATGTCTTACGCATTTCATGACATTAAGCACATTGTGCAGCATTATCTTGATGATTTACCTACTCATTCATCGTGTAGGGCTGACCATCTCACTCATTTATGAGCTATCTTTATGAGATGTAGGCATTATCGAATTAGGTTGAATCCACACAAATGTGTTTTCTGTGTATAATTGGGTCGCTTACTGGGATTTATTGTTTCGAACGCAGGCATTCGCATTGATCCGTCAAAGGTCGAAGCTATTGTCAATCTACCTCCTCCTTTGACTCTGCGCCAACTCCAAAGTTTGCAGGGGAATGCAAAATTTTTACGTCATTTCATTCATAACTAATCTGAGTTAACAAAGGGTTTTACCCGGTTGTTAAAACAGAACGTTGCATTCTTTTGGGATGAGATCTCTGATCGATATTTTGATGCACTCAAACACACATTGACCCATGCACCGTTATTGCATCCTCCCAATCACAACTAGGATTATTTTCTGTACCTTGCCGCTTCTCATTCCACCATTGGGATGGTTTTAGTTCAGGAAGATGAATTCAACAATGAGCATGTGATTTCCTATCTTAGTCAAAATCTGCATCCGACTGAGATCAAATACACGCATGTGGAAAAATTGGCCTTGGCAGCTTTTCAAGATGTCCAAAGATTTCGTCACTACATCTTATTATGCAAAACCATAGTAATTTCTGACTGTAACCCGATGATGTACATCTTGACCAAAAAATTGCTAGGGGGAAATTATTCCAAATGGATAGTTATCCTGTAGGAATTTCACTTGGAATTTGAAAAATCCAAGGCAAAGAAATCTTTGGTTTTTGTCGAACTGATGTGTGATTCGCGTCTACTGATACTGAAACTGTGGCAGAGCAACCCATTGTGGAAGAATCCTTGTTTCTTATCAGTACTCTTGATCCTTGGTATGGGGATATTATTTTTTATCTCCAAACCCAATCTTTTCGGCCTGAAATCTCACGATCTCAGCGATGGAAAATACATTTACAATCCCAAAAATACAATATTATTGGTGATACACTCTATCTTCGTGGAGTGGATTCTATTTTCCGACGCTGTCTTACTCATGAAGAAGCTGAGAAGGTTCTCAATGACTACCATTCTGGAGCATGTGGCAGTCATATGTCTGGGTATGCCAAAACCCAAAAGATATTGTGCGCTGGTTATTTCTTGCTATCCTTATTCAAATATTGTATCTATACAGTCCGGAAATGCCACAATTTCCAGGTCTTTGATCGTAAAATGTGTGCACCACCTACTCCTCTTCACCCTATAATTGTTGTCGGTCCTTTCGAAAAGTGGGGTATTGACTTTATTACATGTAACCCTCACTCAGTTGGGGGGCATGCATATATTATCCTAGCAGTAGATTATTTCACTAAGTGGGCCGAGGCGATGCCTACATTTTCGACAGACGAACAAACTGCTGCAAATTTCGTGTTCAATCATATAATTTCTAGATTCGGTGTTCCTCAAGCCATAATTACAGATCATGGAAGTCATTTTCGAAATATAATGATGACTGAACTGACAGATCAACTTGGCCTGCACCACGATAGTTCTACTCCATATTACCTGTAGGCTAATGGTCTGGTTGAAGCTATCAATAAATTTTTAGTCACTATGATTAAACGAATCATTGGTATTCATAAGTCAAATTGGCATTCCATTTTATTTTCAGCACTTTGGGCATATCGAACCTCAGTAAAAACATCAACTGGTTTCACTCCCTTTCAACTGGTTTATGGTTTGGAAGCTGTGTTGCCTATTGAGTGCGAAATTCTATCATTGAAATTAGCCATAGAATTACTCACAACTACGTCTGAAGAGGAGAAAATTTTTTTGTACTTGTCTCAGCTAGATGAGAATTAACGAAATGTTGCATCAGCAAACGAAGCTCATGTCAAACTAATAAAAGCTCAGTACGATAGAATGTTACACCTCGTAATTTTTCAGAAGGAGACCTAGTTTTAGTGTACGATCAAGCCAATGATAAGCCAGGGGCTGGAAAATTTGTGCCTATGTGGCATGGTCCTTTCATTGTTAAGCGAAAGCTGGCAAAAGGGCCCTATGAGCTAATAGAATTTGACGGTTTCCCTTTAGATAAACCCAGAAATGGGTTTTATCTGAAGCGATATTATGCTTAAATTTGGTGTGGAGATTTTTTATTAGATTAGTTTCTTTACTGTTGGTGTGTCTTAGATTAGAAAAGCGTGCCTAGTTTAGAGTGTGTTCTTATCACTATTCCTGCTTATCTGAGTTTTACTCGTGATATTGCAGAAGTCGACGTCTCTTCAAACCTACATTGGTTTTGCTGATGGCGCTTGTCGTAGTACACGAAACATTTCTTCCATAGCTTGGGTTATCTATTCACCCTCTGATGAGTTAGTGTCCATGCATGGGGTAAGCCTCGGTCAAACAACGAATAACATTTCAGAGTATAGTGCAGTGATTGAGTTATTATCTGAATCCATATCGTTTGGAATTCGGAGTTTGATTGTTAGGTTGGATTCTAAAATTACTGTATTACAACTTAACAAGGTTTATGCCATTAGAAATCCAGTGCTATTATGGTTATTTTTAAGACTTCGTTTCTTGGAACGTGAATTTTATTACATTGAATATCAACATATTCCAAGACATTTAAATACATTAGCAGATGCAGTTTCTTCTAGTATGATAAATAGACATTTGCAATAATCAAAATAGTAAATTAAACAACATTTGATAACATGTACACAGATAGCCGATAATAGTGATATATCATAGCATAAAAGTTTGTTTCAAAATATACATCGTCTTCGATCATAGGTTGAAAAAAACCTTATGATCGGCAAAAATTATAATACAAAAGGTCAAAAATGTTATGAGTCTACAAAATGATCATCCTATCCCTGATGATGATCATGATAAGAGACCACTGCTCGGGCCACCCTACATAGGAACCTCCTAAATGTTTTGGGACACCAATCACATATCTCTATAATATGAGTGGAATATCATCTATATCGGTCTCTGGAATGTCTAGAGTCAATTTCTCTAGGTGATGCTCCAAATCAGACAGGATCTCTGCTGATTGGCCCTGTGCGGCTGGTGCTGCTACAGTTAGATGCCTCCTCTCATATGGTTGGAGATTAGATGGTTGTCATGGGCCCACATTTGCATTTAAACTTTTGATTATTAGTTTTGGGACGATTAAAATAATAAAAAAATTGGAACTTAGAAATTGTTGAAAATGATTTTTACCTGAATCATCCCACTATGCTCCTATTGGGAGAGATATCTCTCGGTCGCCACGAAAGTTTATCTCGGCGTATGGAAAGTCCTCTATAAAAAAAATTTGGTGTTCCATCCAACGAAAATATGTAGAAAGAAATCGAACAACCTCGATTCCCTCAGCATGATGGGCCATCAAAGCAACCCAACGAACCATCCTAGGTTCTCGAGGTCGACCAGCATCGACAGGAATGTGTTGCGGAGCTAACATGGGGATCCTCTCTAGAGAAAAGGTAACTACAATGGATCCATATCCAAATTTTTTTAGTTTTCCATTATTTTCTCTCGTTATTTGGCCTTTCACATTGGCCAACAAAGCTTTGCACCAGTTGAAAATGGTGCCTCAAAAACAGTCTACAGCAATACGCATCTGGGAGCCAGTAGCCACATGCAACGCTGCACTCCCGCATAGTTTGGTGACAATAAATGCAATAAATTTAAGCTCAATATAGATGATAGTTTTTATGTCAATCCATTTGTCCCTAGGGTCTGCCCGATCATCGTATTAGAACAATCTTGTTTGAAAAATTTTGGGCGGAATTTGAGAAATTTAAGTTTGAAATTTCATTGCGCGGGGTCCGCACCATATTTTCATACACAGTGTGTAGGTATGCACGGGAATTGTGAAACAGTTGTGTTCCCAAGACTTTTTTCTATGTAGAAAAAATTTAGGGTTCACAGGGCCCGCGTGTTGCACCTGCGGACCCCCGCAAGAGATTTTTTCAACCTATTTTTCCTTAAAAAATGAAATTTAAAGCCTAAAAATGAAATGTAAATGGATGAAATGAAAGATAAGGAGGACGTGGATTACCTGGAGCTAACGGCTCTCAATTTCACTGAACGGATTTTCTAGAATCTTCACAGGAACTTTTTCACCCAAAAACTCTCACTTTTCACTCTGAACTCAAATGGTAAAAACAAAGTTAGAAAAGCCATTTTTATAAGTTTTTTCGAATAAATGAATTTTTAATTTGTTTATTTTTCACTTTAAAAAGGTAATTTTTGAAAACATTTTTATTTATCTTAAACAGGTATGTGTAATGTTTCAAGTTTTTGTGCAAAAAATTGGATTTTTCGGGAAAATTGATCGTTTTCAACAAAGAGCATACTTTTATCACTTTTTCGGACTCTTTCAAAAATTTACGAAAAAGCGAAAACCTGGAGTCCTCTTTTAAGATCTTTTCAAACTCTCGAAAATTGAAAAGATTGTCGAGCACTTGATTATTCAAACTCGTTAAAATAAATGAATGATCGTCCTTTCAGTATAAGTTTACCCCTTTTACGGACTGAAATGGACTATTTACGAAAAAGGTATACGTTGACTAATTACAGTCAATAGAGTTCTCTCACACATTATTTTATCATTTTTCAGGCTCGAGAGACTAAATTTACGAAAAAATACACCCATGGAGTCTTCTTAAGTTTTTTCTTCTGACTCCCTAAAATTGAAAAAACACCGAGTTTCTCCTATACTGGACTCGTTAAAATTTAACAGTAAAGGACCTGTTCAATTTTAAAACAGGAACAAACCACTCCTTCTTAGGGTTCGAATCTTAAGCTAATTTGGACTAATCCGAAGGATGAGCTTATAAACAAGCAAATGTTATCCTCCTCAAGCTTGTAAAAAATAAAGAGGTACTTTCCAGAAATGGTGGGGGAAAAGAGAGAAAAATGAACTCGTTTTTTGTATTTTGATTACTCGAAAAGCCATTTAACCACTCTTGAACACGACACTTTTGTTCACTTGGGTTGGGAAATCCTTTGCCTAACAGTTAATCAAACCATTTTGAAAGTCTTCAGCCGGTTTTTGGGTATTAGCTTTGGGTCAATTGTCACCAAGCCATCTGCAGTGTTGTTATGTGTTCAAGAGGACAGTTCAAACAAACCATTCATCTGCAAAAAAAAATTCTTCCATTTTGACCATCCCTGAGTCAATCCTTGCTAGTATATTTCTTCAAAACTTGATCTATGATTTTGTGTAGTGGGCTTGCCTACGACAAATCACTTCCTATCGACGATAGCTCATTATCTAGGAATTTGATATAGAAATCGTCAGTACCTTGAAATCTGTATGCCTCAATGACAGGTTTCTCGCCTTCGACCATAGGTTGCATCATTAACTTTCGATCGAATGATTCCGTGACATGTTTGACTTCAGCTCATTCATTCACATTTCATGGATTGTACTGAGTACTTTGAGGGCCATTGACATTACTGGTGGTTACTCTCACACTTGTTAACAATATATATTATTGAATGGTAATCAAGTGGTTTCTACCATGTTCGACTTCGACACATTTATTCACATGGATAGAATCGTACTAGTTTGAGAAACATAAATCAAGACCCTGGATCTAGTTTCTACCATCCAGGTTGCGAGGAATTTTGTTATTCATTTATATAGTGGACTATTTATAAACAGATGGCTGCATCCATACTGTGTCTACATATGTCTATACTATTGATGTATTAAAAATCATTCCTGTATTAGAACAGTTTAAATCAGTTTTCTAAGTTAGTTTTGATCTGAGTATGGGAATGCCTACCTCAGCGATGATATATCTACATATATATATATTTTGCATTGAATGTTTTTACAGGTTCCGACTAGGGTGTCCATAGGATGATCCTGGAAATGATAAAGTACTTCACTCTTCATAAATGATAGACTTCATCTTCATTTATTCTAGACTTTGCACTTTAGGGGGCAATTTGTTGCACTGAAAATTGTCATCTTGATATTTTTCTATTTGTATAAGCTCATTATCACTCATACTTCCTCCTTTGCAAGTCTAACACATCAGTTCCTCATGTCAAGCCTTAAAAATAAGAGAAAAGTTCTCAAAAATCTCTTTAACTTTGGTATCACACTTTCTCTTTGTCTTGTCTGCGGTCCCGCACCTAATGTTCATGAATCCTGCGTACTTGAACGCACATTTTCTATGTTAAGGGTGCGGACCCCTGTAAATATTAAAAAGGTGCAAGTAAACTCAAAAATCTCACTTTCAGTAATTTCTAAAAGTCTCTGGAAGGAATCTTGCGGTGGCAGAACCACTCTTTTGAGGTTCATGTATCCCTTACCTTAAGGAGCTAACCCCTTGATGTGAGGAGCTTATCCTTTTGAAGGAGGATTCTATCCCTTCATAGTTGGAACTAAAACCTCCTCTTTTGCACTATAAAAAGAGGCCTTGGGTAGCCTCAAAGGGAGTTCAAGCTTTAGAATTATTTGAGGTAAAGTGCCGTTGTGATTCAGACTCATTTAACTGAGATTTTATGAGGGAAGATCACATACCTCTATCTATCTTAGTTGGAAGAGTGCAAGGCTTTTTAGAGTAGAGGAGATTCCTTCTTCGAACCCCGGGAAGGCCTGTTCAACATCAAGGCTAAGGTTGTAAGGTTTTCTTTATTCAAAGTTAATACAAATGAATTCATTTTTCTGAATAAACTGTTAATTAACTGTTTATTTCATGGATTCCTTGATCACCATGATAAGCATGATTTATAATATTTACTATACAGGTGCTATTTAATTTTTACTTGTTTGTGACTGCAGGTCTTTAAAAATAACTCCTTCTAATGATATAAGGAAAACTACTTCGAACAAGCATTGGATCTACATTAAGACCTTAACACCTTTATAGTATTATTTTGTAAATCGCATATGTTTAGAGAAAGATAGGTTTATCTGGCTATTTTTTGCTAGATTACCTTTTGGTACTAGGGAGGTCGATATTTTTCCTTCATGAATGAGTATCCTATGGCATTTATAGGAGTTTCCTGTAGTGCTACAGGAATCCTGTAGCTAGCTGATTTTCTTATAGTAATTAGAGTTTGGGGAAAAAAATGAAACGGTTCCCTATCTGATGGGTGAAATGGATGAAGGAATATATGATGGAGTGGCCTATGGAGTGTGCAAGCAGAGAATATGAGAAAATGAAGATAAATTTTTCCTCTAGATCCCAAAAATCATCTTTAATCAATTACCTGCAAAGAAAAAAAAAAACACATAACTGCATAAGTATTTTTCTTCTTTTTGATTTTTTTTTTAAGGAGACTTGGCTGCGTCCACAGGGGTTTTGAACGCACATGCCTGCCTTGAGCACCGCAGAGAGGTTTTCACCCATGGATATTTTATTGTCTATTTTCACTTCTTTTTTCTTGCTCCAGGACTGCTTGATGGAGGTTTTCAACCTTGGAGTTGGCCTAGAGTGCCTCCGAGAGGTTTTTACCAATTCTTCTTTATTATTATTTTTTTCTCTTTTGATATTTTTTTTCTTGGAGGCACTGGAAACTATGGATTTTCCCATGTCATGCACCTCCTTGTTTATGGAATTTATAAATTCTACCCTAGACATGGGTTTCTTGTAAACCTTGAGCCTATAACCATTGACAATTAGGTGAATTCCTTCCTCGTCTATGGTTATGATATGAACTGAGTCATTATCATAGCATATTTCACTTTGTAGGGTCCCAACCATCTTGTCATCAATTTGCCTTTGAAGTGCTTAAACCTTGAGTCATATAATAACGCCCAATCTCCTTCTTGAAAGGTATTTTCCTTAATGTTCTTGTCATGCCATACCTTCCTTTGCAGCTCAATTACATCTATGTGAAGAAGTGCTTGCATCCTGAACTCATCCAATCCATTTAATTGTAGAAAAATCTCTTTTTTGGCATTTGATAGATCTAGGTCTAACTTAGCTACCATCCTTAAGGTGTTGAATTCAAATTCAACTGAAAGAAGAGCTTTCTTGCCATAGACCAAGTCATAAGGGGTGAATCCTATTGTTATTTTCCAAGTAGTGTTGTAGGCCCAAGTAACTTTTACCAATATATCTGCCCAATATTTCTTCTTGTTGCTCACAAACTTGGTAAGGATACTCTTCAAGGCTGTGCTAGTCACTTCCACTTGGTCGTTCTCTTGAGGGTGGTAGGCAGTAGAAGTTTTATGCTTTATCTTGTGCCTCCTCAAAATATTCTCAATGAGATTAGATGTTAATTTTGCTTCCTAATCAGTGACTACTTCTCTGGGGCATCAAAATTTTGAAAACACATTCTCCCTTAGAAATTATGCTACCTTCTCCTCAGTTTCTACCTTCATAGCTTTTTTCAGCCCACTTGTTTAGGTAGTCATTGCTAACTATGATATACTTTTTTTGTCCAAATGGTGGATCAATAGGTCTAATGAAGTGCATGCCCCATTTTTCAAATGGCTCAAAATATAACTAAGGGTGAAAATGCATCTCATCCCTTTCTGTAGGTTTCCCCATCCTTTCGTACTGGTCACACCTACTAGTGTATCTTTTGGAATCCTTGTGAAGGGTAGGCCAATAGTATCCTGCCTGCAAAAATTTGAAGGCAGTCTTTTTTGCAGCAAAGTGGCATCCACAAGGGCTATCATGACATGCATAGAGGATATCAAAAAATTCTTCCTCCCTCACACATCTTCTGAGAATTTTTTCAGGGCCTACCTTGAAGAGATTTCCCCCAATCCATGTGAAAGGGGTGCTTTTTCTAATGATCTTTATTTTCTAATTTAATGAAATATTAGGGAGGAACTTTCCATCAACCAATTAGTTAGCTATATCAACAAACCATGGTGAGAGTGTTGATATTGCAAAGAGATGTTCATCTGGAAACTGGTCATCCACCATTCCTTCTTCATCTACAGATAGAGCTATCCTGGATATTAAATCCACAACAACATTCTCCTTTCCAGGTTTATCAACAATTATTAGGTCAAAATTCTGTAAAAGTAGCAACCATCTAATTATCCTAGCATTAACACATGGTTTTTTCATTAAATATTTGATGGTTGCATGGTCAATGTGTACAAAGGTCTGACACCCAGTGACATAATGTTTAAATTTGTTTAAACCATGGAAAATGGATAACATGTCTTTCTCTGTGACAGTATAGTTTAGTTTGGCCTTAGACAAGTTATTACTAAATAAATAGATTGCATAAGGTAATTTGTATTCTAACTTCCCTAATGTTGACCCCACAAATTTGTGTTGGAAATGTTGTCATTGATGGCAAAGGAGGCAACACTCAGGCAAAGGAGGCAGCGCTGAAGCAAAGATAGACAAAAGAAGCGGCGAATACAATGGAGGCAGCAAAGAAGCAAATGAAGGCAGAGGAAGCAAATATAATAGAGGCAGAACCGTTATCACAACGACAGAAGCAGCAGAGGAAGAGGCAGAGCAATTATAAAATTCTGAGAATCATACCCCAAGCCGGGTGTTATGCATATAATACAGAATCATATTCTGGGAATCGCACACTCCAACCGACATTATACATAACACAAATATTCTAGGCATTGCACATAACCATATTCCGGGAATCGCTTAACCCCAAGCGGCAAGGCACATAAATTCTGGGAATTGCCTACCCCGATGGAGGATACATATATATATATATATATATATATATCCACTACAATACATATAAATGCCGCGCATTACATATGTTGCAAAGGTCCAAAGCATGTATATTATAAGTTTCATATTATTAATCCCGAAAAAAAAAGAACCAAAGGTCCAAGGCATATATATTATGGAGTGCATAAAACAAAGTTTTATAAGGTGGGACCCCTCCCCAATCGGATCGGAAATGTGAAGAGTCCAAAGGTGGAAGCACATTACAATTGCCGATTGGAGATTTCCGATTGGAATTGCATCGGAACTTTGGAGGTTTGAAATTGAAGAGCGCATTGCAGTTGCGATTTCCGATTTCCGATTGAATTGGATCGGAGCTGTGGAATTGGAGATAATCAAGTGATATCAATTCAAGCGATTGGTAATTTCTGATTGAATCGCAATCGGAGCACATTGGAGTTGCAATAGTTGAGTGATATCAATTCAGGTGATTGGCGATTTCCGATTGAATCGCAATCGGAGTCAAATCGGAGCATCGAGACATGCAAATGGAATTTGTGATTGCAATTAATCGCAATCAAAAGAACTTAAAAGTGATTCAATCGCATTAGAGTATTTGAAGTTGCGATTGCGATCAATCGCAATCGGAGCAGGAGCGATCAATTGCAATCGGAGCAGGAACGATCAATCGCAATTGGAGGAGACTCATTGCATCGAGAAGCGTGGCAAGTGGGCCTAAAAGGAGTTGTTATATGCTTAAAGAATTTTTATTATATTACGTCAAGAATTGATTTAAGTCATTTCAAAAGGAAGTTTGTATGTATGCCGAGAGTTGAAATTACATTATATGTATATATAAAAGGGTGCTATTATATATATAGATATAACATGGTTGCGGTGGTATTAAAGTATGCCGCGTGGTCTGTATACCCACGGGCCTCGGCTCAAGGTGGAGGGCGATTATTAATGTAATACAATTGTGATATATGTCTGTTCCAACCTACGGAACTCACCACATCAACAAGACACTCGTGGCACGAAAAGGATTGGAATTGCCCTGTTTTAAAAGTCTGCAACTACATTTTATTTATTTAAAAGGCACTGTTACACGTATGCAACAATTACACCACAGAAGAGGACAGAAAAGGATACAAAGCAGAAAAGAGTTAAAACACAATCACAGAAAAGACAAGCACAGTCAAAGAAAAGCCAAAAGACTAAATGAGTTGAACTCGAATTCATTTTGTAATTCGAATGTAATTGTTTTAATTGATTTTTATTGTTTGTGATGCATTGGCAAGTGTCCGAGAGGAAAAAAAACTCCCACTGTAATGTTAAAATTGACACCTACAGTTATAATTCCTGAGTAAGCAGATAAAAGGAGTGAGAAGGCAGAAGGCAAAGAGACATGACTGTCCATTTCAAATTCCAAGTAGAATACAAACAGTCATGAGAGGAAATATATAAATAATATCATCTTGATATTCAAAAAAAAAAGGGGGGGATTAGAGAGAGTAAATTTAGAGAAGGAAGAATACAGAAGAGTGAGGCAGAGAATATTAAGAGAATAAGAGCAGAAAGAAAAGCTACAGAATAGAGCTGATATTTGAGGTAAATCAGCAAACATTCAGTTTGATAAATTGAGGAAGTTGGAGCTTCCCTATCAAGTTGCAGCTTGATAGCTGTCAGTTGTAGCTGACTAAGGTTGGAGCCTCCTTTAGGTTGGTGCCTGCAGAAAAACAATGGTGAGAGGGAGTAGGAGCTTGCCTTTGCATCACAACAATAATAAGATGTGGTTTTCTCCCATTATGGGTTTCCACTTATATCTGGTGTCTCTGTGCATGATAGTTATGTATTGAATATGATATGTATCATCTTCTTAATGTCTGCAACTCTCATATTAAGTCTACTGCTATATTAAACTAATACTTGCTGCTTGCATTCTAAGATTACTTGCACATTAAATTGGATATGAAATGAAGGTGTAAATATCTTAATGAAAAGTTTTAAAAGATCAGGAATGCATTAAACTGATTCACCCCCCCTCTCAGTTTAATTAAAGGTTCAACAATTGGTATCAGAGCAAGTTCCTTGTATATCAGTCTAACAACTGAAAGGAGATCCTAGGCTCTCAAGATGGCAAGTCAAGAAGGAAGCTCAACCAATAAAGCCCCTTTCTTTACAGGTGCAAATTATGCCTTTTGGAAAATAAGAATGAAAGCTTATATAATGTCTTTAGGATTAGAAACTTGGGATGCTGTGGAAATTGGATATGTCACAAAGTCAACTGATGCAGAGAAAGAAGCTAAAGAAAGCTTTGTAGCTAATGCAAAAGCAGTGAATGCAATCTTAAATGGACTATGTGAAGCTGAGTTTATCAAAATAATGCACAGTAAGACTGCCAAAGATATGTGGGACACTCTAGAGAATATCCATGAGGGAAATAAAAAGGTTAAGACTGCCAAACTTCAAGTAAATAGAGCCCAGTTTGAAAATTTAAAAATGAATGATAGTGAAGATGTTGGCAACTTCTTCTTAAAAGTTGCAGAAATTGTTAACAATATGAAAGCTCTTGGAGAAACAATACCAGAAGGTATAATTGTACAAAAGATTCTAAGATCTCTTCCATCCAGATTCAATCCCAAGGTGTCTGCAATAGAAGAAACAGCTGATTGGGAGACCTTGACCATGAACTAGCTACTAGGAAATCTTACAGCATATGAGATGAGGCTCCCACAGAAGAAGCCAAGTACAAGGGAGGCAGAATTCAAAACAGAAAAGAAGAAAGAAGAAAAGGAAGACATATGCTCCTGCTCTGATGAAGAAGAGGCTAAATTTGTCAAGAAATTGGATAGAGGCTCAGGTAGATAAAAAGGTAAACTTCCTTTTAAATTCTTTAACTATGGAAGAGTTGGACATTATGCTGCTAAATTTCCTCACAAGAAAGTAAGAAATCAAGCTCAAGAATCAGAGAAAGACACATCAAAGAATTGGCAGAAAGGAAATATTTTCAGCAAAAAATCCTTCTATGCTCAGCAAGAGAGTAGTGCATCTGAAGACTCAGATGAACCCTCAGGAGAAGAGGGAACCTCTAAATTTTTACTGATGGCCATAGAAGATCTTGAAGGAATCTTGCTAGAAGAAGAAGAAGAGGGGGAAGTCGATCTTAAGGGGGAGCTAAGAAGTGCTCTGGAGGAGATTGACAGACTCAAACTAAAATGCAAGAAAACAAAAAGAGATTCTCCTCAAATGTGTGAAAGAAGATCAAAATTTAGAAGTCCTCATGCAGCTGAAGGTAAAGCTTGAAGAAGCCAAGAAGATAGAAGATATGTTACTTCAGCAAATCAAAGATAGAACTCGAGAACAAGAGAAGCTGGAAGAAGAAATTTTGTGTCTGAGAAGGGAATTAGAAAGTGCTCAACAGAAAGTCTCTATATACCCTTTTCAAATGACAAGTTCTGGTAAGTTGAATGAAATCTTGGATGCTCAAAGATCTCCTCTAATAAAAAATGGGATAGGTTATGAAGGAGAATCAAGTAAAGGAAAAGAAAAGGAAAACAAAAATATAATTTTTGTGAAAGTAAAGAAGGCTGATGAAGCAGCTCAAATAATTCCTACAAAGGAAGAAACATGTAATGAGAAAGACAGAGACCAGAAGAAACCTCTAATAACAAATATTGTAACAAATACTAAGACAACAGAGAAAGGATCATATATTCCTGATTATATCAAATTTGGAAGCCATCAAAGGAGATTCTTGCCTCCTATGAAGAATGCCACCTGTTATGTCTGCCACAAGCCAGGACACATTACTGCATATTGTCATGCAAGGAGGAATGATTCAAACCAACAAAAGATGCAAGCATGGAAGAGACAACCTTACATCAGGTATGCAAGTAATTTCTATGGTTATTGTTTTTATTGTAAGGATTTTGGCCATAGAATTATTGAATGTAGAAAGTATGGACAAAGATTGATGTTCAATACCTCAAGGAGGTTTATGAGTCAAAGCAATTTTTTTCATGCTCACAATTCTGCAAAAACTATAATCAAATGTTGTATATGCAATCGAGTTGGACATATATCTTCCAAGTGTTCTCTAAAAGGATATAATTCATCACCTCACAAAAGATACCAAACAAAAGGGGGCCTCTAGTGGATAAAGAAGGTGAATAAATGTGACTTGGCTTTAACTGCTCAAGATTTGAAGAGTCAATGGTATTTGGACAGTGGCTGCTCTAAACACATGATAGGAGACAAAAACAAGTTTTTAACTCTTGATGAAAAGAAATCGGGCAATGTCACTTTTGGAAATGACAAATCAGGAAAGATCAAGGGAAAAGGATCAGTCAACATAGACAATGGCAGAGGAAAGGCCCAAGATGTATTATATGTAGATGGGCTGAAAGAAAATTTACTGAGTGTCAGTCAGATGTGTGATAAAGGCTATGAAATTCTCTTTAGAGCACAAGATTGTGTAGTCAGATCAAGCACAACGGGTAAGACTCTGCTCAAGGGTGTTCGAACAGAGAGTAATGTTTACATTGTGAAAGAGGGAGATGAAGCATGTCATCTTAGCAAGCTAGAAGAGTCATGGTTATGGCATAAAAGGTTGGGACATCTAAGCTTCGATCACAGCATCAGACTAAGTAAGAAGAAAGCTGTCAGAGACATGCCAGAAATTAAGAGGCCTTCTAATACCATATGCAAATCTTGTCAATTGGGTAAAAAGACCTGCACATCCTTTAAGGCCAAAGAGGAGTTATCAAAAAGAAGACCACTCCAGCTTGTGCACATGGATCTGTGTGGACCTGCAAGAACTAAGACACCAAGTGGAGAATCCTACTTCATGCTGATAATAGATGATTTCTCCAGAATGACATGGGTTGCTTTTCTCAAGAACAAATCAGAAGCACTGGAAAAGTTTAAGATATTCAAAGCATTAGCAGAAAATCAAACTGGATGCAAGCTAAAATGTAATAGATCAGATAGAGGAGGAGAATTTACAGATTATGACTTTGCTGACCTATGCAATGAACATGGCATAAAACAACAATTCACTATTGCAGGAACACCTCAGCAGAATGGAGTAGCAGAAAGACAAAACAGATATGTTCAAAAAATTTCCAGAGCCATGATGCAAGAGAATAATATTGCTCAAACCTTCTGGGCAGAAGCAGTGCAAACAACAGTACATATCCTTAACAAAGCTCACTTAAGGCCAAGCAGTGACAAGACTCCCTATGAACTATGGCATGGAAAGCCAACTTCAATAAAACATTTCAGAGTCTTTGGTAGCAGGTGTTACATAAAGAATAATGATGAAAACCTTGGGAAATTTGATGCAAGAGCAGATGAAGGGATTTTTCTAGGATATGCTTCCAAAAGTAAAGGGTACAGGTGCTACAACAAGACTCTTCGGAAAATAATTGAATGTATTGATGTGAGATTTGATGAAGAACTTCCAAACAACACAAGAAATATAGACTGCTACAGTCCATCAAACAACCATGAAGAGG
Organism: Pinus albicaulis; assembly: GCA_034641835.2. Taxonomy (NCBI): domain Eukaryota; kingdom Viridiplantae; phylum Streptophyta; class Pinopsida; order Pinales; family Pinaceae; genus Pinus; species Pinus albicaulis. Next base: position 375,512,445 of record CM076579.1, on the reverse strand, counting down.
AAGACCAGAATGATGATGAAACAAGCAAGACAACAGAAGATGCAGAGCTCAACTCGAAAACCCCCTCAAGATACACTCAGAAGAATCATCCTGAAGATCAGATCATAGGAGACAAGGAAGCAAGAGTCTAGACAAGAAGGTAGCTAACAGAACAAACTGAGGAGGTATACATAGCCATGCTGTCACAAATAGAGCCAAAGAAATTTGAAGAAGCCAACAAGGACAAGTCTTGGGTAAAAGCAATGAATGAAGAATTAGAAAAAATTGAAAAGAACAATACCTGGGAACTAGTTCCTAGACCTGCTGAGAAAAATGTCATAGGCTCAAAATGGGTATTCAAAAATAAAATGAATGAGGAAGGACAGGTAATCAGGAATAAATCTAGAATTGTCTGCAAAGGATATTCACAAATTGAAGGACTGGATTACGATGAAACATTTGCTCCTGTAGCCAGAATGGAAGCTATCAGAATGTTTCTGGCATTTGCATGCTACCAAAACTTCAAAGTATATCAAATGGATATAAAATCTGCATTTCTGAATGGAGACTTAGAAGAAGAAGTCTACATGGAACAACCAGAAGGCTTCTCCTTGACATACAAAGAAGACTATGTGTGCAGACTGAAGAAGGCCCTATATGGACTAAAACAGGCTCCTCGTGCTTGGTACTCAAGACTGGATAAATATTTGCAAAAACAGTGTTTTAAGAGAGGTGGAGTAGACATCAATCTATATATAAAAGCCCATGAAAATGAACTCCTGATTGTTGTAGTGTATGTTGATGATATTATGTTTGGAAGCAACAAAGATGAACTAGCAAAAGGGTTTGCTGATGAGATGAAAACAGAGTTTGAAATGTCTATGATTGGAGAACTCAGTTTCTACTTGGGACTGCAAATTCAGCAAAAGAACACAGGTGTAGAGCTATAAAAAGGGTCTCTTTCACCTCTAATTACCTCACATTAATATGTCAACCCGAGAGCGTTTTGTCATTACAAAGAGTGACTCAATCCGAGGCTCATTTGTCAGAGTAATGCTAGTAGTACAGTGCTTAAGAAATACAAGAGTAAACGGATGCTTAACTGAAATCAAATTACTTTAAAGAAATAAATTACACACTCAGAAAACTCAATAACTTATCAGTCAAGGGTTCGGCAATGATAAACCATCTCTTCAGAAACTGATGAAAAAGGAATTAAAGCATAGATCACAAGCCTGGGAGCTAGACAGTAACTGCTACTGCTCACTACAACCTTAGATCCTCTTTCACAACAAACCAACAACTGCAAGTAAATGGAACAGCAAAGCGAATAAAGGATTGAACCACAATTCTGAAATGGAACAACAACTCTAAAATGGAACAGCAATTGAATAACTAAGTCCCGCGGGTTATAACCAAACTCAATCTATACACTCTTTGCAATCAAAGAACATTCTGTCACTCTAAAGGCGATTTACACAGATAACACTAATGGAACAACAATAACAACAAATGAATTATGGAACAGTACTGGTAAATTAGAAACGCACACCACACGAACGCTTAGTACAACAGCTCTGTAATATAACAGTAAGGATATGCGATTAACTCTTGAAAGGATAAATAACTTGATACAGAGTCAACATACAATTCTATCTGTAGAAACTTCAATGATTCAAACTTGAACAGAGCATATCATATGAACTTGTAAAGCATATCAAATGATCAAATAACAAGAATAAACAAACCACACAGAAGTGAAGCTGTAATGGTACAGAAGCAAGTGTCCTTCGGGGCCGGGCCCTTAGCCTCCAAGGATACACCGCTTTAAGTTAACGCAGACGTGAAGATGGAATAATCACCAAGCTTTCATTAATGCATTGATCAAAAATACATCGAACCAGTTCTCAACAAAGCTTAATAACCAAAGCTGATGTCTTACAGAAGATTACATAAAAATGTATCCTATCTCGCTATTATCTATATCCCAAACTAACAGTGCTGTCTCTTTTTATAAAGACGACGGCGGAGATGTCCAAGCAACTAGATAAATAAAGCAGCGATCCCTCAGGATCTCCGATCCTGAGGGATTCGCCAAACTGTTAACTCTTCATCATGTCTTTGCTGTTGCGCTGAGCTGGTGTCCTCTCCTTCTTTCCCGAGCCGATTTACTTTGATCTGTTTCCCTATGTTTGCGTTCGGTTCTCGTCCAGAGAGACAGCAGTTATCTCCACTTTGTCTTTTCCTTTGGAGCAACAACTCTTCGTTTTCTCCCTTTCCTGTATAGAAAGTAACCATTATCAGTGGCTAAGTTATACACATCGATTCTCACATGTTTTGTTATAGTTCCTTATTAATTTCCAAATTCATGATACAAAAGGTTCACAAATTCTATTCAAAAGTCATTGAAGTAATCATCAAAATCATACCTTTTTAGTACTCCACACACCCCCCTGCTTACCTTGTTTCATGTCCTCATGAAAACATTGTAGTTGACATGTAATGCAGTGAGAGAGTATGCTGGAGAAGGAGTCTCATGCGGAGGCCTACAACCATGTTGAGTGATTAAATAATCAAAGAACTGACCTGCTTGCCCCTCAGGCATATCATACAGGGCCTGGTATCCAGGTGCAGGATGCCAAATAATTGGAGCGCGAAATCTATATCCTAACCAATATGACCCTGCTTTCAGAATGCTCTGGCCATAGAGATTCAAACGGTCAGCAGCTAACTCAAAGTTCTCATACTTAAATGGTTTTCTGAGCTGGATGTGTGGATCAGAGATTCGATATCGGAATTTGGCTGCAGTAATGGCCAAGTCTTTGATAGAAAGGAAATACTCTAAACTCTCTTGAATAAGTGCCTCATGCATAGGCCCTAATGTTACAATGACACCCAGAGTCCTTATGTGGTTTATATGAGCTGTCCATAACTGTACTGGGTTCCTAGGCTCAGCCCTAACTCGTAAATCTAGACCATTTTCTTGACTCTGGAAGGTATCATAGGCTTTTAGCCACTTAATCTGATTAACCCCGAATGAAATGAATGCTTGGAATTGGATATCGCCAATGGAGGGACTAGGGTTCAATTCAGTCTCCTGACTTAGCACAAGGTCGTGTAAATAAAGTTCACACAACAATCTCTGGACTTTCACTCCATAATGTTTACAACAGTCTATAAAATCATTGACATTGTTGATCTGTATAGGGGTGCCTGCCTTAACAGCTTTTATTTGTAATTGTAAATATCGTTCTAATAGAAACGAGCATAGTTTTTAGCAGGGGCCCTACATGCTAAAACATTATTATATAAAGAACACAAGTCATTCATCTGTTTGATAGTAGTATCTAGTTTACAAGTTACCTGTGTGACTTCCTCTTGTTCCTTCATCCATCCTTCAAAAACCTGTCTTTTATATTGACTGACATCCCTTAGTTGCTGCTGCAACTCTTCATATTTTTCTAGGGGAACCGTTTGCTCTTTAAGTTGCTCCACTTCTTGCTGTGCTTGTTTCATCATCTTGTGCAAGGATTTTGTCTTTGGATCTTTCTTCCATAGATCAGTGGAGGCCGGGAGTTTTACCTGAACCTTCTTGTTATGCTGTTTGGAGTTCAGAACCCTTATTACACCTGAGGGCGGTGCCTCTGTCTGAATTTGCTTATCATCCTTTTCTATTTTAACACGAACCTCAGCATCATGTGGAACGGCAGCTGGATCCTCAGGGTTTTGGACAGCAGGCCGTTTGTTGGCCCTCTTTTTCCTCTTTACCTTCTGGTTCTTTTTCAGAATCCTAATTTGTTGTCTGAGCTGGGTTATCGTATTTAACAATTTAGTTCGTTCCTTCCGCAACTTCTTGATTTCCATTGTTTCATTTGAAGGAACGACAGTCTGTCGATGGTGGACTGGATCATGACCAGTTGCTAACTCTTCCTCCTGGGGTTGTTCCTCACTGCTCTGCTCCGGCTGTTCTGGGGTATGCATCTCGACTGGTTCTGATTCTTCCTGAGCAAATGCTGTTTCTGCTCCTACTTCCTCTAAATTTCCCTCTTGTGACATGGGAACAGATTGTTCCCGTTCAATATTTTCCTCCTCTTCATCATGAACAGGCATGTTCTCTTCCTGGGGTTGGTCGTGGGGGTTCTCTGAACTAGAAGGTTGACCATACTTACTCATATTGGCTAGGATGGCGGCCAAGTCATCTTCTCCCAGTAGGTCTTGTAATGGGCTATCTTCCTGTTGTTCTATTTCCTCCTCCTGTTCAGCCTCTACCCCCTCTTCGGACTGTTCGTCCTCAATTACTACCGGTTGGCTGGCGCTTTCCTGGAGCTTCTCCAGCCTTCCTCGTATTCGAGCCAACCGGGCTAATTTTCTGGGCTTATTTATGCTTCCTCTCGTCTGAGCTAACCGAGCTGATTTCCTAGGTTCCTCTGGTTGCTCGGGTGAATCAACGACATGCTTTCGCTTTGCCGATTCTTGGTGTGTCTCTGGTTGTTGTGATGTACTAGCAACATCTTCTCTGCGTTTTGTCGGTTGTTCTGGTGGGTTTATAGAATGTCTACGTTTCGGGGATGGTTCTATCGATCCCCCTTCAATCATTGCAATGAGCTCTTCCCAGCTGCTCTGCTGCTGGGTAAGACTATAACTAACAACAAGTCGAATCAACCCGTGGTGACTAAAAATTGCCTCTACGTGCTGTGCCCTTTTCATACTTTGTGCAGCATCATGCAATAACGAGTTTAAGAGTGCCGGTAAATTCACAGAGCATTTCTGTTTTAGAACAGCTAGAAGTTTAAGGTGTCGTGGTCTTACCACGTCTTTTCTTCCTTCGCAGGTAATGTAGCTCTGTACTATTCTTGCTAGCTCCGTCCACGGTTCTCCTAGGGTCGCTGGCAGAACTCCCTTTCCTTTAATTGTCAAATTCTGGCCTTCGTCCTGGAACAGTTCCATGACCTTCTGTAATCGTTCCTTTTTGAATGTCCATACCGGTCCGGTAGCTGGTAGTCCTGAGACTCCTGCAATTATGGCATCAGTGACCGCTATCCGTTTCCCTCTTACTGTGGAGTGGTCATCTTGTAAATTCTGCAAGAACTCCATTGCTACTGTCTCATTAGCCTCTTGTAAGCGATTGAAATAGTTCAACCATCCTGCCCTTTCCAGGATTTCTCGGGCAGCAGCAGAGATCGTTAGCTGTTGAGGCTCACTTCGAATTGCCTTTCCCCCCATGTTTTCACTGTGATTTCTAAATGGAACAGCAAAAACGTTTTCGGTTTGAAACACGGAGAGCAAGGTTTCGCGAAAGAAAACACAGAGTATGCAACAGTGCAGCAAAAACAACTTGTGTGAAAATAAAAATAAAAATATGCCATGCCGTGAAACCATGCCAAACCGTCGTAAACTAATTGTTTCGAATGGTGAATTGACACGTAATACAGGGAATGATGAGGTTAACCTCCCCCCCCCGCAGTGTGATAGGCTGTCCCAGCCGGCAAATAAAGGAGCGGCACCCAGTCTGCAATCAGGTCAGAAAGGAACAACATGTCGATTTATGCCATGTTGAAAAAGGACAACAGATTTCCGAAATCGAGGCGGAGAATGGATCGCGTGTTATATAAGAGGCTGCTGTGTGATGATTTGAGGCTGATGGATAGGGCATGTATCGTACTTGCCAATCTTAAGCAGTCATGGTCACCTCCGTTGCCATGATTGGTAATGATAAATATTCATGTGGTGTATAAATCGGGAAATAACATATGATTAGTGCCTAGGATATAAAAAACAAAAGAGTGTTAGTATCTTACCTATTGGTGTAAGCAAGGTGACTTCGATACCATTAACATTACTCTGCTGCCAACAAGTGTCCATAACCTTGGCAGAGTTGTTTTTCACCCTCGGAACCATGATCCTTTGTGTATACCTAGGAATGTTGTTATATCAAAATGTAGACCATTATGCTGGCTTGGTGACCAGTTAACCATAATGCCATTCACGAGGAAAGAGCGAAACGTGGGCAGGCCGGCTCGTGATGAGACCTCCTGTTCCAAGGTTTGTTTATTTGATATACCTTTTGGACCATATCCCTAGTGTGGTGGCCAGAATGGGAATGCCACTTCACTTCCATCCTCATGATCATGGTAGGCTGGCTCTCGATGAGACCCCCTATCCTGCATTTGACATTTGACATGCTTTTTCTTTTTCATAGAATTCTTTTTCTTATTTATACACAAAGGGTGGTTCAGCACTCCTTAAGAGTAGGAATGGTGGAAGAAGTCTTATTATCTCAATAGGAAGATATAAACTCTTTGCTCTTATTCCCAAGTACTAATAAATTTTTTTAAGGGAATCAGCATGATAAAGATAACCAATCAGGGCAAAATTAGTAAAACCATGTCAACAAAAGGTAAGAAATAAGTATGTCCTTCCATTTGTCCTCTTATTAATGCAGAGCCTTATAGATATAGCGATTTATGATTTGCATATTTCGGCATGTTGTTTTTATATTTCATTGCATAAATACATAGCTGAAGCTTGAAGACTAGAAAGAAGACGGGCAAAAAGCATCTTCAATTTAAATCAGCAAAAGAGATCAAAAGTATGCTAATGGTGTTCCGTTGGAACAGAGACAACGATGGATAATAGAAAAAGGAACAAAAATGCAAATGCCGTTCCTTTGGGAAAAGGAACGGCAATCATACTATAAAACACTCAATATGCCATTCCGTTGAAAAAGGCAAAACAGCAATAAAAGAACGCTGTTTCTTTGAAGGAAAAGGAACAGTGGTAACCAAAAGGAACAGCGAGAAACATAACAATATCGTTCTTTTGAAAAAGGAACAGCAGAGATCCGAATGCTGTTCCTTTAGAAAAGGAACAGCAGAACAAGCAAAACCAACATAAAAACACATGCATATGCTATTAAAAGAGCAAAAATCAAACTTTGTGGAAGAAAAAGGAACAGCAAAAAATGACAAGAAGATATTCAAATCAAACTTATGTACAAGAATCACTTAAAAAAACAAGAACTTTATGTACAATTTGCAAAAAGAAATAGACCCTTAATGAATTACAGGTGAGGAAGATTTCTCTTCCTCTCCTAAGATCTTCAGATCAGTATCTCGGCGTAGCTGCTGGCAGAAGGATTCCCGAGTAAGTGGTTTACGGTAGAGACGGACTCGGTGGCCATTTACTTTGAATGCATATCCAGAACCGTCAATGGTGATTAGAGTAAGTGTTCCATTGTCATGTACCTTCTGGATTTCATATGGTCCCAACCATCGAGTCTGAAGTTTTCCAGGGAAGTCCTGAAACCGGGAATCGTATAACAGAGCCCAGTCTCCCTCGTGGAAGACTTTGTTCTTGATGAGCGCATCATGCCATTTGGCTCGCTGTTGTTGAATTAATGCTGTATTTTGTAGTGCAGAGAGCCGAATTTCGTCTAATTCATTGATCTGCTGTAGTCGATTGAGTTGTGCCTCAGTTAATTCTAGGCCAACTTCCTGTGATGTTCGCAGTGTTTGGATTTCGAATTCTATGGGAAAAATAGGTTGTTTTCCAAACACTAGTTGATAAGGTGAGTAACCAGTGGTGCTCCTCCATGTGGTGCGATAGGCCCAGAGTGCTTCAGGTAGTCGGGTAGCCCAATCACGCCTATGTGACGCAATGGTTTTCGTTAGGATTGATTCTATTATCTTATTGCTATTTTCTACCTGCCCATTCGCCTGTGGGTGATATGGAGTAGTGATCTTATGCTGGACATGATAATTGTTAAGTGTTGCAGCTAATTTATGCCCAACAAATTGTGGTCCTCCATCTGTAATTATTTCTCTGGGAAGGCCATAACGAACAAATAGAAGGAACAAGAACTGTATGACAGAGTCCTCTGTGGCTTTTGGCAATGCTTCTGCCTCAACCCATTTGGTGACATATTTTGTTGCCACCAAAATATATGTTTTCTGATTTGATGAAGGGTTGATGGGTCCAACGAAATCCAGAGCCCACCGCTCGAATGGTTCGATGACTAACTGTGGTTTCAGAGGCATCTCATCAGCTTGACCAGGTCGTCCTGCTCGCTGGCAGCTGTCACAGGCTTGGACAAACTTCTTTGCATCTTTGAAGATCGTAGGCCAGTAATATCCTATCTGCAATACTTTATGTCCAGTTCTACGCTCAGCGAAGTGCCCCCCACACGGTCCATCGTGACAGGCTTTTAGGATGTCAAAGATTTCATCCTCTCTAACACATCGCCTGATATGCATGTCTGCTCCTGTGTGAAACAAATAACCTCCAATCCACGAAAATCGAGAATTTTTCTGAATAATCTGCTTACGCTCATTAGGAGTTAAATGTTATGGTAATTTACCTACTGCAAGGTAGTTGGCAACATCAGCATACCAGGGTGTTTGAACAGCAACAGCAAACAGGTGCTCATCCGGAAATTGATCTTCCACTGCTGCTGCATCGCTTGATTTTGGTATTCTTGAGAGAAAATCGGCTACAGGGTTTTCTTTGCCAGGGCGGTCCTTGATTGTGATGTCGAATTCCTGCAATAAGATTAACCATCGAGTTACTCTGGCATTTGTGACAGGCTTATTTGCTAAATATTTTATAGCAGAATGGTTTGTATACAAGATAACAGGGTAGCCTGTAATATAATGTCTAAATTTATTGACGGCATGTATTACAGCTAGGAATTCTTTTTCAGTAACAGTGTAATTCAATTCAGCAGGGGATAAATTCTTGCTAATGTAATAGATGGCATATGGTTTTTTATCCTCTTCCTGCCCAAGGACTGCACCAATGGCTGTATCTGAGGCATCAGATGATATCTGGAATGGTAGGTCCCAGTTTGGTCCTCGAAGGACTGGGGCTGTGGATACAAGCTTTTTTAGATCCTCGAAAGCATGGTCACATTTGTCTGTCCAAAGGAAATCAACGTTACCAGTCAGTGCATATAAAGGAGCGGCAATGTGTGAATAATGCTCTATGAATCGTCTATAATAACCTGAAAATCCAAGAAAACTGCGTACCTCTGTTTGAGTAGTAGGAGTGGGAATAAGCAAAAGTATTTGGATTTTGGCCGGGTCTACCTGAATGCCGGCTGCTGAGACATAGTGTCCTAGGATAAGTCCTTCGGTCATCATCAAGAAACATTTTTCATTGCTTAAGCAAAGTCTAGTAACAATGCAGCGTTGTAGGACTTTCTCTAGGGTGTCTAGAGCTGGATCAAAGTCATCTCCGTATGGTGTAAAGTCATCCATGTAAACTTCAAGTCCATCATTGATTAAATCTGCAAAAATACTAAGGATAGCCCTCTGAAATGTGGCAGGAGCATTACATAAGCCAAAAGGTAAAACTCGATAGGCAAATGTTCCCCGGGGGCAAGTAAAGGTAGTTTTATCCTGGTCTTCAGGGGCAATCTGAATCTGATTGTATCCACTGAAGCCATCCAGGAAAGAAAAGAACTTCTTCCCTGCTAAAGTGTCCAATACTTGATCTATGAAAGGAAGGGGAAAATGATCTTTTTGTGTTGCTTTGTTAAGTTCCCTATAATCCACACAAATTCTCCATTTCCCATTCTTTTTTGGTACCACCACAAGTGGAGAGACCCATTTACTATCAGAAATAGGGTAGATAAAATTCACATCTAAAAGCTTCTGGAGTTCAGTTTTTACGACGTCTTTTAGATGGGGATTAAGTCTCCTTTGCGGCTGACGCACAGGTCTGGCATCCTTTTCTATGTAAATGTGGTGTGTACATAACTGGGGATCGATTCCTTTCATATCAGGGTAGTCCCATGCAAATGCTTCTTGATACTTTGTTAACAGATGGATGAGCTTTGTTTCTTGTTCAGGTGTGAGATTAGCATTGATGTTTAAAGTTTTCCCCGGTGCAATTTCCACAGTTTTACTATTTGCAACAGAAGTAACAGGTATTATTTGATCATGAATATCTTTCAGGGGATCTTCTTCTAATTCATTATGAAATGCTGCTTTTATCATGTGACATTGTGTGCGAGGTTCAGTTTGAGTAATGAAATTATTAATGGCATCGTCTTCTATTTGATCTTTGAAATCAAGTGCCTCTTGTATAGTTAATGGAGATCTGATGTTGTCAGTAAGATATGATACAGGGTGCTTGTTAGTTTTAATCATTGTGACACTTGGCTGTGCTGGAGGATATAGAACTAGATTTTTGCTATTTGGTCCTCTGGTTATGGTCATATTTCCCTGCCGACAGCCAATGTAGGCATCAGCAGTAGCGAGCCAAGGTCTACCTAAAATTAGCGGGTGTCCATCAAGTCGGGTTTTTGGATTAATTATCAGGAAATCGGTTGGATACTCCCAGGATTCTACAGAGACCATGACATCATGTAGAGTGCCCTATGGTCTAACCACAGATCGGTCAGCCAATTCTAACAGAGTAGAGGTGGGTTCTACAGATGTAATGCCGAGCTTTTGGCAAGTTGTGGTTGTTAAAATATTAATTGCAGCCCCTAGATCAACTAAGGCATTAGGCAGGGTCTGACCATAAATTTGAACAGTTATAATTGGGTTCCCGGGGTCTTCATATTTAAGGGGCGTTTCTCTTCCAGACAATAGGTCAGATAAGGTACCGACTACTTGGACTCTTGGATTATTTGTTATATTCCTCCTTGGTTTCTTTATGCACAATTCTTTTATAGTTTTGGCGTATATGGGAATGTATTGAATGGCTTGGAGGAATGGAATTTTTATGTACAGGTTTTGTAATTCTCCCAGAATGTCAAAGTCAGGATATTGTATGGATCGAGGTATGGCTAATCATTCTGGGAATGGAGGAGAGGATGTGGTTGCTTGATTATGAGTTTGTTGCTTATTTACATCCTCTTGTTGTGACTGATGTTCTCTGGGTAACTGATCTTCGATATGAACTGTTTTATCTCCCTCAGTTTCAATTATACGCCCAGATATTAACTGAAGGTCATTGCACTCTCTTAAGTCGGGTCCTGCTTCTGGTGATTCTATGATTTGAATAGATTGGACCTGCCTGTTATTTGGATTGGGATCGGGTTGGGCTGGGAGTTGCGGCCTCAAGTTAGACTGGGGATTTTGTTGTAAAGCTGGCAAAGTAGGTTGAGGGAGCGGAATAGTTCCAGCTGGGTGGTACATCGGTCTTTGCCAGCTTGTCTGCCAGGGTGAACTTTGTGAAATAGAGGGAGTCCATTGTGAAGGATACGGGCCATTTTGCCAATATGGTGGAATGTAAGGGAAATTCGGCCAACCAGTTTGGCTTGTTTGATTCAGCCATGGATTTGAAGAAGGAAATGATTGTGGTGACCAGTTTGTAAATGGGGTTTGAGATTGATTTTTCCACATACCATATTGTTGAGCATTATATTGTGGGTTTTGAAAGAAAGAGGTTGGGTCCGGAAACATACCAGGTTGTCTTGGCTGCCACGGGCGGCGCTGGTTGATCGAATTCACCGATTCTGGTTCTTCTTCTACTTCCTTATATACCGCTTTCAATCCAGGAAGTGAGGGGCAGCTCTCCGTAAGGTGATCTTTTGTACAGATGGCGCATGTTTGGACTTTATCTAATGGACACTCCTTGTGGCTATGTTTCTTTCTGCATCGGGGGCAGAAGATTGCCATCTTCTGTTCTGCCTCCAGCTGCTTCTGTTTAGCCTGCACCATATCAAGTTGTGTAGTTAGTGTCCCCATAATATCAGTTTTAAAATTTTCTAATAAATTTCCAATTTCTGCACGTGTTACTCCTTCTGCTGATACTTTGTTATCTCTTGCAAACCGATCATATTCTGTCAGTTTTATTCTTGTGCTGCCTCTCGAACTCCTGACACACAAATCAATAATGTCAGAAAAATTCTCTTGATAAATATCCCCTTTGTTCATAATGTTTAATGTTTCAATCCATTGTTCCTTCATGCCCCTCATTAATGCAGTTTTTAACACATTATCAGGTAAAGGTAGCGATGCATAAGGAGATCTTTGTAAATTATACTGAAAACGTTCCACATACTCTTCTAGTGTTTCATTTGGTCTGGCTTACATTTGAAATATCTCGTCTTTTAATTCTCTAGACCTACAATAATCCTGGTATTTCTTTAAGAAGGATTCTTTCATTTGATCCCAATTGTTGATAACCCCGCCACCTAGGCCCATAAACCATCTTAAAGCGGCCCCTTTCAATGTAGAGGGGAATAATTTCAATTTTTGGGGATCGGTGGTGTAATCGTATCCCCGACATAACACATCGAATTCGAATAGGAATGCATCCGGATCTTCCGATGTGAGTCCGTGAAATGTAGGGATATGCTGAAGAGGGATAGCTTTCATGGGTGCATTTGCTGCAGAATCCACTATAGGATATTGTAATGTAGAGGTTTGAGTGTTTGGCTGGTTTTGAGCGTTTGGTTGGTTTTGAGCCATGGGATCGAATATATGCCAGTAACCTTCTGGGATATCTAGGAGGGTATTCCTAGGTTGGGTGGGAAAGGTTTTGACAGGGATCTTTTTAATAGCGCTTCCTTTATCTGGAATAATGGGAATACCAGGTGCTTGAGGAGATTGAATCTCTTCAACAATGACTTTCACAGCACTCCCCTTATCTGGGCTATCTAATGGCTGATTTGTTTCAAGAGGAGATTTTGGTTCCTTGGTTTCCCCTGTTTCTCCTTCTCCTTCGCAAAAGTTGCTAGAGTTCCCTTCCTGCAATAATTCTGGAGTGGAATTTTCAGCTTCTTGAAAGTCCTGCTCCTCAGTTTGACTATGCACCTCAGCACAGGCTACAGATGGTGATCCTGTGGCCTGAAGGGAACTAGTAGGTGGTTTGGAAGTGTTTTTCTTGAAACCTACTGATGGCTGAGATTCTGTTTTCTTATAGATTTCGTCTATGAAGGTCGTTCGGCCAAGGGTCACCGGCCCCTTAGCTTTTTCAGGTTTGGATGGGGGTTTGATATTCTTTTCCGATTTTTTCTGCTTAGTCATGCACTCAAAAATAAACTACCAACTTCTATTTAAACAAACAAAAACAAATCTGTTAGGAAAGCGGATAATGAGCAGGTATTTTACATGCTCTGCACGTAGGTTCTTACCTTCCGTTTTTAGGATCCATCTCCTCCCTAGCAGGCTTGTACACCACTCTGAAAAAGACAAATGGCTTCACTCTTTCCCCGGCAACGGCGCCAAAATGTAGAGCTATAAAAAGGGTCTCTTTCACCTCTAAGTACCTCACATTAATATGTCAACCCGAGAGCGTTTTGTCATTACAAAGAGTGACTCAATCCGAGGCTCATTTGTCAGAGTAATGCTAGTAGTACAGTGCTTAAGAAATACAAGAGTAAACGGATGCTTAACTGAAATCAAATTACTTTAAAGAAATAAATTACACACTCAGAAAACTCACTAACTTATCAGTCAAGGGCTCGGCAATGATAAACCATCCCTTTAGAAACTGATGGAAAAGGAATTAGAGCATAGATCACAAGCCTGGGAGCTAGACAGTGACTGCTACTGCTCACTACAGCCTTAGATCATCTCTCACAACAAACCAACAACTGCAAGTAAATGAAACAACAAAGCGAATAAAGGATTGAACCACAATTCTGAAATGGAACAGCAACTCTAAAATGGAACAGCAATTGAATAACTAAGTCCCGCGGGTTATAACCAAACTCAACTTATACACTCTTTGCAATCGAAGCACATTCTGTCACTCTAGAGGCGATTCACACAGATCACACTAATGGAATAGCAATAACAACAAATGAATTATGGAACAGTACTGATAAATTAGAAACGCACACCACACGAACGCTTAGTACAACATCTCTGTAATATAACAGTAAGGATATGCGATTAACTCTTGAAAGGATAAATAACTCGATACAGAGTCAACATACAATTCTATCTGTCGAAACTTCAATGATTCAAAATTGAACAGAGCATATCATATGAACTTGTAAAGCATATCAAATAATCAAATAACAAGAATAAACAAACCACACAGAAGCGAAGCTGTAATGGTACAGAAGCAAGTGTCCTTCGGGGCTGGGCCCTTAGCCTCCAAGGATACACCGCTTTAAGTTAACGCAGACGCGAAGATGGAATAATCACCAAGCTTTCATTAATGCATTGATCAAAAATACATCGAACCAGTTCTCAACGAAGCTTAATAACCAAATCTGATGTTTTACAGAAGATTACATAAAACGTATCCTATCTCTCTCTTATCTATCTATTAAACTAACAGTGCTGTCTCTTTTTATAAAGACGACGGCGGAGATGTCCAAGCAACTAGATAAATAAAGCAGCGATCCCTCAGGATCTTCGATCCTAAGGGATTCGCCAAACTGTTAACTCTTCATCCTGTCTTTGCTGTTGCGCTGAGCTGGTGTCCTCTCCTTCTTTCCCGAGCCGATTTACTTTGATCTGTTTCCCTATGTTTGCGTTCGGTTCTCGTCCAGAGAGACAGCAATTATCTCCACTTTGTCTTTTCCTTTGGAGCGGCAACTCTTCATTTTCTCCCTTTCCTGTATAGAAAGTAACCATTATCAGTGGCTAAGTTATACACATCGATTCTCACATGTTTTGTTATAGTTCCTTATTACTTTCCAAATTCATGATACAAAAGGTTCACAAATTCTATTAAAAAGTCATTGAAGTAATCATCAAAATCATACCTTTTTAGTACTCCACAACAGGCACATTCATCTCTCAAGAAAAATACTTAAAAGAAATGCTGAAAAGATTCAAAATGGAGGACTGCAAACTTGTGACTACCCCCATGATCACGGGATGCAAGCTGTGTGTTGATGATGGGTCTGCAGATGTAGACCAAAAACTCTACAGATCCATGATAGGAAGCCTACTATATTTGACAGCTTCAAGACCAGACATCATGCTAGAAGTAGGACTAGTGGCTAGATATCAAGCAGCACCTAAACAAAATCATCTTCTTGCAGTTAAAAGAATATTCAGATATCTACAAGGAATAGCAAAATATGGACTTTGGTATCCTAAAGGCAAAAGCTTCATCTTGACAGCATACACAGATGCAGATTGGGCCAGCTGTGTACATGACAGGAAAAGCACAAGTGGAGGTGCTTTCTATCTAGGAGAAAGTCTAGTGGCTTTGTTAAGCAAGAAACAAACATCCATCTCTCTGTCTACAGCTGAAGCAGAATATATAGCAGCAGCAACATGTTGTACACAAGTCATGTGGATGAAGCAAAATCTTCAAGACATGAAGGTAAGCATTGATGAGCGTATTTAAATCAAATGTGATAATACAAGTGCTATAAGTGTATCTAAATATCCTGTACTTCGCTCAAAAACTAAAAATATACCAATCAATTATCATTTCCTCCGAGAACAAGTGGCTCAGAAGATAGTAAAACTGGACTATGTACCAACAAAAGAACAGAGAGCAGATATATTTACTAAACCACTTGCAAGAGAACCATTCGAATACTTGAGAGATAAACTAGGGGTAGTATCTGCAGATGCTACTCTCTGATATAAAGAGAAAGCACAATTTCAGGGGGAGAACAAAACGAAAATATCATTCCTAAAGGAAATCAGCAAACAAGGGAAGCATAAAACAGGTCCACAGGATCAGCATTATCAATATTATCAGCATTATCAATATTATCATCATAATCTCAGTATTATCAACATTCAACATGAAAAAGCAACAAGGACCTTTCAATCGTTGCATACATCATCTCTGTCTATAATCTACCATAGATTACAGGCACTACAAATGAAACACAACTATAGAACATATATCAGCTCACTATATCAGACAGAGACAAAACGTATACTCAAGATCGATAATGTATATCAGCTCACTATATCAAAGTGTTCTCTCAACAAGTTTCATACATCACTCTGGAGCAGCATGGTACAATTTCAGCAGAAGAGGACCTAAATGTAACTTAGAGAAAGGAAATGCAACGATAGAGCCCATACGGAGAGATGAGGTGTCGTCCTTTGCCATTGATGTCAAAGGGGGAGGAAGAACAAACAACAGGAGAAAGAGCAGGCAATCAAGAAGAGCAAGCAACAAGAGAAAGAGAAGGAAAACAGAGAAAGTGGATTGCCATCAATGCCAAAGGGGGAGACTGTTGGAAATGTTGTCATTGATGGCAAAGGAGGCAGCACTCAGGCAAAGGATGCAGCGCTGAAGCAAAGACAAACAAAAGAAGCAGCGAATACAATGGAGGCAGCAAAGAAGCAAATGAAGGCAGAGGAAGAAAATATAATAGAGGCAGAACCGTTATCACAACGACAGAAGCAGCAGAGGCAGAGGCAGAGCAGTTATAAAATTCCAAGAATCATACCCCAAACCAGGCGTTACACATATAATACAGAATCATATTCCGGGAATCGCACACTCCAACCGGCGTTATACATAACACAAATATTCCGGGAATTGCACAGAACCATATTCCGGGAATTGCTTAACCCCAAGCGGCAAGGCACATAAATTCCGAGAATCGCCTACCCCAATGGAGGATACATATATATATATCCATTACAATACATATAAATGCCGCGCATTACATATGTTGCAAAGGTCCAAAGCATGTACATTATAAGGAGTGCCTTATTATAAGTTTCATATTATTAATCCCGAAAACAAAAGAACCAAAGGTCCAAGGCATATATATTATGGAGCGCATAAAAAAAAGTTTTATAAGGTGGGACCCCTCCCCAATCGGATCGGAAATGTGAAGAGTCCAAAGGTGGAAGCACATTGCAATTGCCGATTGGTGATTTCCGATTGGAATCGCATCGAAAATTTGGAGGGTTGAAATTGAAGAGCGCATTGCAGTTGCGATTTCCGATTTCCGATTGAATTGGATCGGAGCTGTGGAATCGGCGATAATCAAGTTATATCAATTCAGGCGATTGGCGATTTCCGATTGAATAGCAATCGAAGCACATTGGAGTTGCAATAGTTGAGTGATATCAATTCAGGCAATTGGTGATTTCCGATTGAATCGCAATCGGAGTCAAAGCAGAGCATCGGGACATGCAAATGGAATTTTCGATTGTGATTAATCGCAATCGGAAGAACTTAAAAGTGATTCAATCGCATTAGAGTATTTGAAGTTGCGATTGCGATCAATCGCAATCAGAGCAGGAGCGATCAATCGCAATCGGAGCAGGAACGATCAATCGCAATTGGAGGAGACTCATTGCATTGAGAAGCATGGAAAGTGGGCCCGAAAGGAGTTGTTATATGCTTAAAGAATTTTTATTATATTACACCGAGAATTGATTTAAGTCATTTCAAAAGGAAGTTTTTATGTATGCCGAGAGTTGAAATTACATTATATGTATATATAAAAGGGCGCTGTTATATATATAGATATAACATGGTTGCGGTGGTATTAAAGTATGCCGCGTGGTCTGTAGACCCACGGGCCTCGGCTCAAGGTGGAGGGCGATTATTAATGTAATACAATTGTGATATATGTCTGTTCCGGCCTACGGAACTCGCCACATCAACAAGACACTCGTGGCACGAAAAGGATTGGAATTGCCCTGTTTTAAAAGTCTGCAACTACATTTTATTTATTTAAAAGGCACTGTTACATGTATGCAGCAATTACACCACAGAAGAGGACAAAAAAGGATACAGAGCAGAAAAGAGTTAAAACACAGTCACAGAAAAGACAAGCACAATCAAAGAAAAGCCAAAAGACTAAATGAGTTGAACTCAAATTCATTTTGTAATTCGAATGTAATTGTTTTAATTGATTTTTATTGTTTGTGATGCATTGGCAAGTGTCCGAGAGGAAAACAAACTCCCACTGTAATGTTAAAATTGACACCTACAGTTATAATTCCTGAGTAAGCAGATAAAAGGAGTGAGAAGGCAGAAGGCAAAGAGACGTGACTGTCCATTTCAAATTCCAAGTAGAATAGAAACAGTCATGAGAGGAAATCTATAAATAATATCATCTTGATATTCAAAAAAAAAAAAGGAAGGTTAGAGAGAGTAAATTTAGAGAAGGCAGAATATAGAAGAGTGAAGCAGAGAATATTAAGATAAGAAGAGCAGAAAGAGAAGCTACAGAACAGAGCTGATATCTGAGGTAAATCAGCAAACATTCAGTTTGATAAATTGAGGAAGTTGGAGCTTCCCTATCAAGTTGCAGCTTGATAGCTGTCAGTTGTAGCTGACTGAGGTTGGAGCCTCCTGTGGGTTGGTGCCTGCAGAAAAACAGTGGTGAGAGGGAGTAGGAACTTGCCTTTGCATCACAACAATAATAAGATGTGGTTTTCTCCCATTATGGGTTTCCACTTATATCTGGTGTCTCTGTGCATGATAGTTATGTATTGAATCTGATATGTATCATTTGCTTAATGTCTGCAACTCTCATATTAAGTCTACTGCTATATTAAACTAATACTTGTTGCTTGCAATCTAAGATTACTTACACATTAAATTGGATATGAAATGAAGTTGTAAATAGCTTAATGAAAAGTTTTAAAAGATCAGGAATGCATTAAACTGATTCACCCCCCCCCCTCTCAGTTTAATTAAAGGTTCAACACTTTATCGGATGCATCTATGTGGACGTGGAAAGGCAAAGTCCAATTTGGACCTCGGAGAATAGGGGTTGTAGTTAACTTTCCCTTAATGAGCTTAAAAGCTTCTTGTCAAATACTAGACCAAGTAACTCAGAATATTTCGCCAATACACAAAATAGTGGCGAAGCCATCTTACTGAAATCTTTGATGAATATTCTATAATATCCAACTAACCCTAAGAAGCTCTTGACATCTCTCTAATTTTGAGGAGTAGGTACCATTTTGATAATAGTGATTTTTCTCATGTCCACCTATATTCCTTCTTGGGAGATTGAGTGTCCCAATAAAAATCCTGCTCTTTTCAGGAATTCACACTTTTTTGGGCTTAGGGAGAGATGAATCTCAATGCACCTTCTCAACACTTTTCTCAAATTGGAGAGAGCTTCCTGGAAATCATCCCCATAGTTTGTCAAATCATCCATGTATATTTCAATTGAGTCATGGACTAGCTCAGAGAAAATGCTCAACAAAACTCTTTGGAAGGTACCTGGGGCATTGGAAAACCAAAGGGTAGGACTCTGTAAGCGAAGGTACCCCAAGGGAAGGTGAAATTAGTCTTATCCCGGTCTTTAGGAATGATTTGGATATGGTTATACCCATTGAACCCATCTAAGAAGAAAATAACTTATTTCCTGCAAGCCCATCCAGGACTTGGTCTATAAAGGGAAAAAGGAAATGGTCCTTCTTGGTGGCTTTTTTAAGTTCCCGATAATCAACACAAATTCTCCATTTTCCATTCTTCTTCAGGACTAGGACAAGAGGAGATACCCACTCACTATCTGATATAGGATAATCGAAACTTGCATCCAATATTTTCTATTGTTCTTCCTTTACTATGTCCTTTAGAGTTGGGTTCATCGTGATTTGGGGTTGTTGCACAGAATTTTATCCTTCCTTAAAGTAAATATGATGTCTCCATACTTAAGGATGCACCCCTTTCATGTCCTTGGAATCCCAAGAAAATGCATATAGGTTTTATTTTAGAAGTTTGCATAGTTTATTTTCTTCTTCATCTGAGAGATTTGAGTTGATTTTAAAATATCTAGATGGGCCAAACTATACATCCTTGGTGGTTTTAGAGGTTGAATCGACTGAGTGAAATTCCATCCAAGGTTGTCTTTCAGATTCTTTGACTAGGTTTTCAATTGGACTGTCAGCGAGGGACTGGTTTTGAATGACATGGTAAAATATTTCATCTTCATCAAGTTGCCCCCCTCTAAGAAAAACATGTATGGTAAAAATGGAGGTAGTGTTATTACCTCATCTTCTTCATCCTCCAACCATATAGGTAGATCATGATCAATGTAAGGTTGGGCTCAAGGATATAATACTAGTTGTTTAGACAAGGGCCCATTTTTAATAGTCATGTTTCCAAACCTACAAATGATATAAGAATTGGCAGTGGCTAACCAAGGTCTCCGTAAGATGAGATGATATCCATTGAACTTGGTCTTTGGCTTTAGAACGAGGAAATCTATAGGATACTCCCAAGAGTCAATTGAAACCATAACATCCTCAACAATTCCTTTCGGATTTACTATGGACCGATCTGCGAGTTGCAGAACCATTGTGGTTTTCCTCAAAATCCCTTGGAGGTTGAGTTTCAACATAGTTTACTTGGTCTGACATTGATGGAAGCCCTTAGGTCAATTAGAGTATTGGGGAATATGACACCATCTATGTGCACATCTACAACTAGATTGCCAGGGTCTAGGTACTTTGGAAATATCACCCTTCCCAACATTAAGTTAGGAAAATTTCCTACTACATTGATGGTGGGGGTACCCTTCTTATTTCTCCCAAGTTTCTTGAAGCACTTTTACTTAATGAACCTATTTTAAATAGGGACATCCTTAATGGCCCAGAGAAGTGGTATATTTACACAAAAAAATTCAATTCTCTCAAAAGTTCAGTCTCCTCTAGGGTCTTCCTGACTAGAATGGATCAAGCACTCGAGAAAAGGAGGTTGTTGGATCTTAGTGTTACTTTCTTCCTTTTACTCCTCAACCTCTATAGGTGGATATGGAGGGTGGTTTTCTAGGATTACTCTTCCTAACCTGAGATTAATCTCCTGTATCTCCATAGCATAAGCTAGATATGATGTCTCTCCACTCTAAACTTGTCGTGCTTGTCTGTTGTTTGGGTTCGGATTGGGATGTGCAAGCATATGAGGAAAATTTGGTAGAGCAACATGAATAAGATGAGGTTGATGTTGGGGTGGAGGCATTAGAGTAGGTGGTTGATTATGTTGAGGCCTCCACCCTTGGGATGGATTGTTCCAATGAGGTCGTTGAGGAAAATACTATTGAAATAGTTGTTCCACAGGCTAAGGATGATATGGATGGTTTTAAGGCCAAGTAGTAGGTGTAGGCTAGGATGGAGGAGTAGTGGTGAACCAAATTTGCATGGGTGTAGTCTGATTATTGTGATAGTAGGAGTAAGCTGCACCTTGCATACCCTGTTGATATGACCTAGGGCCTTGAGGCCTTCTCTGGATGATGAAACAAAGTTGCTCCAGTCCTACTTCCCCACCTTGATATATATCTCTGAGTCCAAGTAAGGAGGGACACTTTTCTATGGCATGATTCTCCTCATAGACTAAGCAAACATCTATGAGATTTTGTGGATATTCATTTCTAGGGTGTTTTCTATTACATCTAGGGAAAAATATAGCCAAGGCTCTTTCTCCTTCATCTTTCTTCCTTTTGACTTGCATTGTGTCCATTTTTAAAGAAAAGGTGGGTAGAATGTCACTCTTGAAGTCCTCCAACCTATTTCCAATCTCATTTTTTATGGAGGTGGAAGAGGAAGGGGTATTGATTGTACTTTGGTTGGCTCTGCCTTTCTTCCTAGCTACCCTAAAATGGTTCTTGAAGATAGTTTTCATTCATTCATAAGGTAGTTGGTAGATATATCCTCTTAATAACATATTGAGGGCTTATATCACCTCCCTGATCCCTCAGAGAAGTACTAGTTTAAGTTACTCGAGATCAAGAGTGCAGTTGGATCTATTATATTTTAATTGAAACCTCTCTTCATAGTCTTCTAGGGATTCATCAGGCCCTAGAGTCATCATGAATATATCTTCTTTAGTTTCCTTGGGCCTACAATAGTCACTCTACTTGTTCTTGAAGGTTTCTTGCATCTGTGCCCAAGTAGTGATGTTGTTCCTAGGTAGACCCATGAGCCCGCGCAAGGCTACACCCTTAAGGGTAGATGGGAGTAGCTTCAACTTCTGATCATATTAGGCATAGTCATAGGTCCTTCAGGAAACATCAAATTAAAACATGAATGTGTCAGGATCTTCCAAGTTAAGTCCATGAAAGTGTGGAAGGGCTGAGGGGCTAATTTTTTTCATTTTATTTTCCCCATCTGCCTCTCTAATGGGAAAGGCTTCTTAGGCTTCAATGTCAGCCATGGTTGACATAGCTGAAGAAGGTTCCTCAGGTGAAACACGATCTTCTTCTTCTCCAATGTGTTCTTCAAAATTTTCAGAAGGCTCACCTATGGTTTGTTCAACCTCACAACCACTGAAGAAGAGTGAAGGGTGACTATGTGGTGAAGTGGGGGTTTTAGGTAAAAAAATTCCTTGAGTATCCCTACTCTTACGAGGCATGGAAATCAATTTTTTTTGTTTTTTTTTTCAATATTTTTGAAACAACATGTAAAGGGAAAGAAGAAAAGAATTCTAAAACAAATTCAAAGCATCTACTAGACACCTCCCCAACAAAGACGCCAAAAAGTGGTGAGCCTTGGTATTGCACCAAGAATGCTGCAACTCCCATAGGCTACCCTACTTGACTTTATCAACTCGGGGTTCTTACAAACTTGGAGGTGAGAGTGATATATACACAACAGATGCATTCTACTCATGTCATCCTCTTTTGAGCTTTACGAAGGGGTGCTACTTCTAGGGTTTCTGAATGAAATCTATTACACTTATAAAATTAGGCCTAGGGCTACAGATGATTCAAAGCCATGGCGCAATCAAAAAGTACAGAAATACACTATAGCAAGAAAGTACATATAACTACTTTTCAATGTAATAAATCTACATATTAAGATATGATAAGAAATGAAGCGACTTAGGCATCTTGCATGAAGTAAATTGTTGAATTAAAATGGCATAAAGGAAAATAATCTATTCACACTTTGCTGGGGCAAATGGATAAACACACTCTACTTGCTATATGCTCTATCTATCATGCTTTTAATCATGTAACTACTCATGACCTAACTATGCTTGTAAATGTGTTGTTTTACAGCTAGGAGAAGAAAGTGCTAAGGTGGCGTATGGAAGGTTGGAACACATGGGGGCAAGGATGAAGGTGTATGAGTGGTTTTTGCAACTCTAGAGGATATGGATGATGGTTTTTGGGCTTAAGGAGGGGCCCAGTGGTGTTATTTCAAGTGCTACTATAGGTTTCCTGTAGTGCTATAGGAAAGTCCTGAATTGCTACAGGAAATAGTCTGAGGGAAATATGAGGCAAAAAATAGGTGTGAAAAGGGTAGCGAAGGTGGATTTGGATGAGTGGAAGGTGAACCACCCCCTTGACAAGCTCAGAACACCTTGGGAGTCCTGTCTTGCACCCCTAGGGTTTGCTCACGGTGCAGGGATGAAAAATCCAAAAGCAAGGATGATGGTGATTTTGATTAATAAAGGGCTTATGAAGGGTGAAAGATGAAGTTGAAGGTGTTGGTGAAGTTCTCCTTGGATGTGCTACCTGTACCTGCAAGAAAAATACATGTTCATGCAATAAATATGGACAAATTCATGATAAAGACAATGGAAAAGATGACTTGAATTTGTAAATAAAACATACTTTAATCTACAAAAAAAGGTCTAACACAACATTCTAAACATATCCATGGTATCAAAACAACTAATCTTATTCATTCCAAGAAATCATAAACTAAAAAGAAATTTTGGTATGTGGGGAAGGTCTACTCTCCTCAAAATCCAATGAAATAGATGAGAGGGGGGAGGCTTGACTCACATATTTATGAAGTTATAACCTATTCTAACAACATGTAAGCAAGTTAAATCTACAACAAAAGACAAATGGAAGCAAACTAAAACAGTAAATGAAAATACAAGAAAACTAGCCAAATACTCATAAGAAAAACTAGCTAAATGACATGAAAGGAAAGAATAATTACACAAGGGAGACCGAGGCACATGGATTGGGCCCTAACCCACAAGCCTAGATCTCTGAAACTATATCAATAAAGCACAATATGAATACTCATTTCATTTCGAAATATAGTCTCATTACATCAACATAAAATTCTTAAAACTGATTACAAGAGCAAAGAGCCTAATGGGTTTCTTCAAAGTTCGAATCCTAAAGAGCTCTTGCTCAACCCTATCTGACCTAAAGGATAAATACCAACAACTCCCTAAAAATTATGTGATGATTCCACTTGACTGCAACTGAAGTATGGCTTTAGTGCATTTGATCTTTGAGTTTTCTTGGCTACCTTTGATTTCAAGTTGTTGTAGGGAATCTCAAGGATCCCTTAGCTGCCTTTGGGAGTTCAGGAGGGTGGACAACCCCTAATCTCTCCTTGTTGTCTACTTCAAGTCTTAATGACAAAATCATCACAAAAATGCAATATCTTCATGATTTTCCTGCATTTATCTCATGTTAGGTACTCAAAGTATGATAATCCTCAGTCACCATCTACACCAGCATCATAAGAGCATAATATAATTAAAATGCAAGAAAAAGAGACTTAATAAGGCAAAAAGTTGACCATTAACCCCTCAAAATATACCTAATGATGGAGCTCATCAAGAGCCATCTGGGTAGACTCCTCCACCTAGAGCACATCTTTACCATGTGAGCTTGTTTGCTCTAGTCTCACTCGATTGATATAGGGATTATAAAAACCTCCACAGTTAATCCTCTGGGTGAGGCCCTCTTTACCACGTAATATGTGCCTTTTAAATTTATCCCAATGTTACCGCCATGTAAGACCACTTGTTATAGTGCAGCGTGATGGGAAAAAGGATTTATAAAAGCCGTTGGTTAGACCCTCCGGGTGGGACCTACCTTAAGTCCTTCATTGAATGCTTTTGGCCTTCTCACTATAGCTCGACGAATGAGAAAGGTTTCTATGAAAATCATGAGGTGGGACCCAATTATTAATAAAGCTTCAGGCCCATTCTCTGTCAAAAATAATTACGACTCGTGCACTCTCCTTTATAATAACTTTACTTGTGTGTTCTCGCGGCCCTTGTGTAATATCCCTTTTAACGACATTTCTCCATTTTAATATATATACAAAAGTATGTAAAGAGTTTGAGAAGGATCGGTTATTGAAAATAAACTCCCACTCCCCTTAAAGTTTCTATTTTACAAATGCTTCAACATTATCATATTAATAATCAAGTTAAAACTATCCTTCAAGAGTTTCTTAAAGTTCTAGTAAAATTAGTGTGGGTTGCCATAAAAGGCAACACATAATCATAATACAAATAAAAATATCTAATGATATTAATAATTAAGCAACATTCAATTGGGTAGAGAAAAGTGCAATAAATTATATCTTAAAATCTTAGGTTAAATATTTGGATTTTTCATTTAATATTATGATGCATGGCCTAATAAGAAAACACAAGCTACTAATTATTATAGTCCCTCATGCCTTAGGGCAGCGACTAATAATTGACTTGTTTAAATACAACGATAAGGGAATAGATAAACGTGCATGAGGGATGAAAAGAAAGTCCGAGTAAAGTTTGTAATGGTGAGCTTGGTCACTTGCCAAGCTGATGCCTCTTCATAGATGAAGTATTTTGAAGATATTTCTTCAAGCACATACGTTGATAATATAATTAAGTTAATTTAAATATATTTAATTTAATTTAAATAGATAATGAAGATACGAGTTGACTTTACAGGGCTGCCGAGTTTCAATATGGAAAAGGGTTGATTGGACAACCAATATAATTTAATTGGTATACTTACATATTGTCTCGATCTAACGAATTAGGTAGCTGATGTATGATTCCCATCGAACAACTGGCTATATGTTATTCAATCCACTTTATACATACATAGCATCGGCTTGACTATATTTGTATATTAAATGTTGTATAGATATATACTGTATTTGTATATTAAATGTTGCATAAATAAATATTGATTATTTTGATTGTAATTTGATGCGTTAATTAAAATATTTTGTTTAATGGTAAACTTAGAGAATTTTTCTCTCAACAGGGTTGATAATAGATATTTTTTTATCTCTTACTATAGCTTCTTATTGAGTACATGCTTAACAATATTGTTTAATGAATATATGTTTTATTATTATTATTTTTATAATCACTTATTGAGTACATGCTTAACAATATTGTTTAATGAATATATGCTTTATTATTATTATTTTTATTGATTATAGGCTTAATCATATTGTTTAATGAGTATATGTTTTATTATTTTTTAATGTAGAATTTTAATTATTAAAAATATATTTAATAATATTGATAGTTTGAGTCATCACACGACTCTTTAAATGTTATTGTTAAATTTTGATTTGAGATATTTGTGTTAAGCTAAGATGTATAAGTTTTAAAATTATCTTTATGAGATTAATGTGGAGTTTATTGTTTATTTATTTATTCATTTTACTTTTGTAATTTTTTTTTGGGAGGTGGGTTTTCCTTGTTTTATCTTTCACACTTGTGGAATGGAATCTAGGTTGAAGAGTGGACTTGGAATCAAAATTTATTTTCTCTTCTTTTAAATTTCTTCCAATTTTTGTATTGTGGGGAATTTAGCTAGGGGAAGTGCTATTGTTTGAAGACTTTGTGATTTTCTCTCAAGTTATTGAACATAATGCAAGATCGTCTTATCTCTCAAGTTATTGAACACAATGCAAGATCATCTTATCTTGAGAAAGTGAAACTCGTGAAAGGAAGAAAAATATGATGCAAATCAAAGCTAGATGTGGAGTTGCCTTAGTATGTAGATACTTTGATGGAGCTAGTCAAAGGGATGTTTGTGGTATAGGTATAGTCATTCTCTTTGCAAGCTAGGTATTGATAAGGCACAAATTTTACACCTTCACTCCTTGCTAAGTTGTGTGCCATGGGGATTTTCTTTTGGAAAAGGCAAAAGTATTCAAATTATATGGGGATTCAAAAGTCTTTGTGGATTAGTTCATTTAGAATCTTAGTAAATGAAAATCCTAGCAATATGATATGTGCAAGTTCTTCACATATACATGGAAGAAAATTCCATGGTGGATATGTTATCTAATGAAGCTATGCTATTAGATGTTGGGTTAGTTTCCATCTTAGAGGTATCTAATGGTAATATATTGTCTCTTTAGTTCTTTAATCCTTTTGATATTTTCAAAAAAAATTAGTTAAATTTTAAGATAGATTTAACGTCTAAGATATATCTAGTATTTTATTCTTAAAGTGTTCTTCTATACAACTAAGAATTATACAATATCTTTTTTTATAAAATATGGAAAATATTTTTTTTCTTAAAAATGATTTTTTATTAAATATATATTTAATCTGATTTTCCATAAAATATGGAAAATAAGTTTTTTTCAAAAAAATATTGTTAATTAAATACTTATTTAATTATTATTTTTTTCTTTATAATATATTTAGGTGTGGTTGGACTTTGTAACCTAGTTAATAGTAACGAATATAAAGGAAATAAAAAAGAATACATTATATTTATAAAACTCTTTCCACCCATTTATTTTAGCATAAATCTTAAATTTAAATATAAAACTTTTATAACCAATTTCTATATATTCCATGAACAAGGAGTAAAGTTAATTATTGATTTCACAATAATGCCGAAATCTACTATATACTCTTCTACTTGCATGCCCATTAGGGGAATTTTGAGGTTTAAAATGGGCCTCCTAAGAAAAATGTACAACAAAAACAAAATTTATAAGAACCAATAGGATTCAAGATGATGATGTCAACCATAGGGGATGATTCACCATTTTTTAAATAAAAAGATAAAAAGATTAAAAAATCATAAAATAATAAAACTACTTTTTCAACTCGTATTTTCAACTTATCTCCCAAAGTTTTTACTCAAATTTCGAGCGGGAGTACTCGTTGGATGAAAAATTTAATTCCTCATCCAAGGAGTACCCATATTGCATACTTTTGATGGACCCTGCTACACGAAACATGAGAAATACATAAAAACACGTGATTACAATCACGTTTTTCATGTATTTATCATTTTTTGTGTAGCAGGACCTATCAAAAGTATCCAACATGGGTACTCCTTGGATGAGGAATTAAATTTTGCATCCAATGAGTACTCCCGCTCGAAATTTTGAGTAAAAAATTTGGGAGATAAGTTGAAAATATGAGTTGAAAAAATAGTTTTTTCTTTTTTCCATCTAAAATTTGATGATGTCATCAAATCTTTTTTTATTATTTGTACTATTATTTTATAATTTCCTTAGGAGACCCATTTTAGACCTCAAAATTCCCCTAATGCATTATAATAAGCAGCCATCATCAGAGTCTCATAGTAACTTTAACTTTTGTTAAAAAAACTCTCGAACGAATGAAACATACTTTTGGAAAACAATGTCCACGTACATGCACTGTTGTGCATAATTGTATCTAAAAATATGTATTTATGGCATTTATGGTGTATAAAATGTATTGCAACATTATATATATTCTATCGAATCCTTTATAAATGAGTTCATTTATTCCGGCACTTAAGAAGCACCAGCACCAGCGCTAAATACATCAAGAGACGTTGTTCCGGTCATTAATTTCTATAACTTACTCATTTTTTTTAAAAGCTCTTAAGATTTGTAACACACATTCACTTGGAGCTTTGTGCTGGCGAGGCTTAGATGGTCACCACGAAGGGAAAACGTCGTAGATACTGTCGAAATTGATAAAAAGGATGTTTCTACAAACAAACTTCTAATGATGATAATGGACGTCATGCCATTGGTATAGAGATTCAAAACTTATACTTATATTTCTATTCAGCTGCATTTGCAGCCCAAGTGTTGAGCCTGCATTTCAGGTCGTCGATATCCAGTGTACTTGGCGTTAGAACCTGTAAAAAAATTTAATCATATAAAAAACCACAAATTCTAGATTACCATGGCTTTATTGCGTGGCTGGTTTGTAGACTAGGATAGGGTGTTCACATTTATATATTCCCAAACACTTCTCTGTATCTATAGTGGGTTTGCATTGGATTCCCTAAAAATGAGTAATGAATGAATAGTATAATTAGAGATACCAATTAAAAGAAATGATTGGATAGGTATTTTTGGTATAGGTATAGGGTCAAGCTAGATACTAAATTGGTGTATGAGATTTTTTGTTTGTGGTAGAAAGGACTCACTAGAGTTTTGAATCTGTGCAATTTAAAAAAAATACATGCTCTTAACCATTAAGCTCACTTTAACATAAAAACTGAGATTTAAATTAATACTAATTGACCTACAAAAATCCGTCAAATAAATTATTATTATGTAAAAATATTGATCATATTTTTCCATATCCTAACTACTAACAATCCTGAAAAAATGATATAAACAAACTATGCAATTCTATTCTAAACCCAAAAACCTAATTATATAAGCAAATTAAATAATTAAAAAATCAATATTCACAAAAATTATATCATTTTAAAATAACAAAAACCATTTCCAAAGAAAAACTCAATTTAAATTAATTGAATTAAGTGATCCTAAAATTATAAGAAAAACTAATATTATAACCTACGAAAAAACTAATGTATTTACTGTTTTTTTTTTACCAGCAGAAATATGCAACTGAGAGTGTTTTTAAGTGACATTATAAGTAGAGGCATTCTAACTTCCAATGATATATAGTATTTCATTTTCAGAACACTTAGCCGATTAAACTGTCTACTTAAGATAATGTTATTGACTTCCTTTACACTAAATTTATGCAGAAAAATCAATACCATTTCCAAAGAAAAAAAACGATGCATTTTCATTAATAAAGGAATACAAAATATCATTATTTATGTCCAAAAAAACCAAAGAACAAATTATCCTGAATTGATTGACTCTGTGAAGAAAGAATGAGAATGACTAACACCATATGAGAATGACAGGAGGAAGGAATCTGCAATTAATATTATATTACCTTGACTTGGATGCTATGAAGAACTTTATCATTAGTGGAAGATCTATGGGAATGGAGAACGTCCAGACCCTCCTCTTCCAGCACCTCATACAACCTTGAGGTAACACCTGTAGAGCGCCTGTGAGTCATGATTCGGATCGCAAGCTGATTCGAACCACCTGCCTCGTCGATTCTCAATGCTGGTAAAGTCGACGGTTTCCAATCAATTGATTCCATGCGTCGGCTCCCCTCTGCCATTTTGTTGCAATCTCAGGTCGAACTACCCTTGCTTGTTGGCTTGTTGGGTTCAAAATTATCTCAGAAGATGGAGACCCTGCAACAGTTTGTTATTGTGACATAGAAAAAAAAACGTATACCCATAAACTCAAATTCATGGACAGATCATTTGAAATTCAAATACAGTTAGTCTTTTCTTAAGAAGGAAAAAACGCCGTTACCTCAATGGGCTAAGGTATGCAAACAGCAAAACCTGTCAGTATTGCTATCAGAAAACACTTTCTGAAACTTCTCTCAGATTTCCTATGCTTCTTGGTCGCTGAAGTTGCACAATATATAAAGCTTTGGTAGGTCTATATGTCTACTGCTTAGTAGACAACTTCGTTTGTCTGATGTACGGGTAAACTGCCTTTGGGTTACGGACCACACAAGATTCTCGTTAACTTAGGGCAATGACATCAGTTTTGTGGGAAGATACATTGTTCATTGACCTGTTTCAAACTGGTCCAAATATTATGAGAAAATTGGCATGTCAATGCTATTTTTGTTCGTTAATCAGCCAAGTGGTCTTCTAGTTTAATAGTGATCGATTCTGATCTTCCGAGAAGAGGAATGTAGATTGTGACCAAACAGAAACCGATCGAGATTCCATGGAATGATTTGATGTGACTTTACAGGACTTCGATCGGACCCGACGTACTGACAAAAGAAAAAGAGAATTGGCACCTCATTGACTCTAATAATGGCGCGATGCCCTTCTATGCATTATGCACATGCACATGCAGATGGTTAAATTTGACTAAATTGAACAACATGAG
Organism: Pinus albicaulis; assembly: GCA_034641835.2. Taxonomy (NCBI): domain Eukaryota; kingdom Viridiplantae; phylum Streptophyta; class Pinopsida; order Pinales; family Pinaceae; genus Pinus; species Pinus albicaulis. The sequence goes on along the minus strand of CM076579.1, from coordinate 375,481,687 downwards.
TTAGAGATATTTTCTTCTCAAGTTGTTTGTGTTTTTTAAGATCATTATAAATTTAATTTTTGGTTTAAGAATTTGTTTCAAGTTATTTAAGTCCTCCAAATCACTAGAGATCATACTAATATTGTATTGGGTCACATCAACACTTAATATGATTGAGATGACTATAGGTTTAATTTTTGACTTAAAAAATTCCACTCAAAACATTTAAATAATCAAAATCAAGAAAAACAAATCTGTCTTGGACCACACCAACTTTTAACATGAGTAACTTTTTCCAAAAAATTCCAAATATATAACCTTCCCATCACAAAATAATTTAACAATACATCTATGACGGTCTATTATACACTAAGTGGGCAAGGGAAAGGAAATATCAATGGATGTTTAAATTTTTAAACAGTGACTCTTTTATGGTTCCACCGTTTTAGATGAAGATCTAAAAGCCAAACTCCTAATTTGCCCAATTCCAGCAAAAGGATTTGATCGATCACAGAAAATGTCAAGAGTTCTCCATCAATGGCATATTTGCTCACCATCTTGTTTCTATGGTGTGGCACAAATGGATAAAAGTGGAGACACTCCGCATAAAAATAGCGAGTTCTCAATCAATAGCATCTTCCCACGTTATTGGCATAAAGGTAATGACAATATAACATAAAAGTGTTTCAACTTTGATGTACACATGAGTTTTAATATTATGCAAAGGTGTTTTCTGAGGTTGACTCTACTGTCAGGCTGGTACAATGGGGTCCAGAATTGGTACAATGGGGGCCAGAATCTTTTCATTCAACTCTTTCTTCTGAATATGGACGCTAAGAGTTTCGTCATCAATTGATTTGCTAGATTGGTATCAAAATCTAAAATCTATGCGGGTCAGAGCAACGGACAACCTACTTCAAAACCTATAAATCCAAATTAGCAATGGAAATCAGAAAGAGGAGTATGTATTAAAGTGATTAACTTTGAAATAAATGTTTAAAATTTAACATATATAATAGTGAACGAATTTAATCTGACGACCAGAAATCGAGATTTAGAATTGAAGTTGCAATATGAGTGATTATTAAATTAATATATATTAAATATTAATTTAAGTAATAAATTAAAATTTAATTAATAAATGCAAAAGCTAGATGGGAGATTATGATGTTGAATAACTGTTTGAAAAAAGGATATTTGATTTTTTATTTTTGTAAATGAATATAAAATAAATTTATTGTTTAATTTTTAAAATTTAAATCATATTTATATTAATTTAAAATAATTATATTTGTTTTAGGTTTAACAATATTTTTAAATTTAATTAAACAATGATAAATTAAAATATAAAATTATTAAAATAATATAATGACGATTGATTAATTTATTATTTAATAATGATTAATCAAAATTCACTTATATTTAATTCAAATTATATGTATTAATAAATAACAAAATGTTAAAAATAGTTAACATTTTATAGTATTTTTTAATTAAAATTTAAAACATATATAGACTAACATTATCTTAATATATTTTTAAATGTGTTATGAAAAATTTCCCAACATATTCTTATCTTGATATCTCTTATAATTAATATACTTATATTCACATTATATATTTTTTATTTGACTTTAATGATCTTTACATTATATCATACTTTTTGTATATTATTTCCTATTCAAACATATTTAAAATGAAAAAGTCATTCTTAAATTTTAATAATAGTTATATAAAAAATTTGTATAAAAAAATACCTTATAATATTCTCTATACATGTATAATTTTACTATAGAATTAACTTTACTTAATTATAAAATACTAAAATCATATAATTACAACTGAAAATTTATTTGTATTTGTTTTTATTATACAATTTAGATTCATCTTAACTTCATATCTACACAACATTAGAGAGATGAAATCTGTTGAGATAAAAATATTTTTTCAAGTTTAACATTCAAAACGAGATTTGCATTTCAATAAATTTGACCGGTCTGAACCCTTGATAAATCTTGAGTTAAAATGAATCTAGATTGGTTATAAATATTTTTATTTTTATTTTTTATTTATTTTTTATTAATCGAATAAAAATATTTACATAACATTATTTTTATTTTTTATATTATTTTTAATTAAGAAAGTGAAAATTCTTAAATAACATTACATATCAAGATGAGACTAAATTAGAAATCTCATCGACATAATAGCATATAAATATTAATTGTTCAATATTAAAAATTAATATATATAAATATTAAAAAAAAATTCTAACATATTTTACTACTCTACATTATTTAACTCTTTGAACTTTAAATAAGAAAATAATTTAAAAATTCAATATACATACATACATATATATATATATATATATATATATATATATATATATATATGATTTGAAACTTGTCTGCTTTTATAACTGTTGTATAATTTTCTATTCATACATTAAAATGGTATAATCACAACTCAAAATTTATTCTTATTTATTTTATTAGATAACATATAAATATTACATGATCAATATTACAAAATAATATATAAATATGAACGAATAAATATTATAAAATAAAAAAAAATTGAGATGCTTTCCCATTATTGAATTTTTAAATTTAAATTAGAATTAAAAATTCAAAAATCCCTTTAAAATATTATTAGAAGACATCTCTAATATATTAGGAATAATTTGAAATTTATTCACTTCAGTAGTTGTTATATAATTTGACATTTATACATTAAAATGATACAATCACAACTCAACATTTATGTATCTATTTTTATCTTATAACATACAAATATAAAATTTGAAATATATTCTCTTTAGTATTGTTATATAATTTGGCATTTATACATTAAAATTATCCAATCACAACTCAACATTTATGTGTCCATTTTTATCTTATAACATATAAATATGAGTTCATCAATATAACAATGGAATATATAAATATTAGCCAATAAATTTTACAAACTATAAAAAAATAAATTGACACACTTTAATATAACATATATTATATTATTGAACTCTTTAAAAAATATTCAAAATATTATATATTTTTTAATATAATATGAAGAATTTGAAAATTATTTTCCTTGTAATTGTTATATAATTTTTCATTTATATTTTATTTTCTACATGACTTTAATAAATTATTCATTCGATGTTATTGTGAAATAGATGGTGATAGATATAATATTAAGGAATTTAGTAATGTGAGGGTTGTTGGGTGGGTAAAAATCTATCTATGTCAAGTGTTGGTATGGCTTAGGATGTATGATATCTATACTTAGATGTTTCTAGGTAGGGGTTTCCCAAATCAAAAATTAATGTCAATTGAACTTAGATGTTTGGAGGTCATTATTTCTCAAACCAAAAATTAACTCTAGCTCAACTTAGATTCTTCTAGGTCAGGGTTTCTGAAACCAACAATTAGCCCCAACTATGTGCCTTCTCAACTTAGATACTTCTAAATTGAAGTTTCTCAAACCAAAAATTAATCATATAGTCATCTCAAAACTCACAAAACTTAGCAAAAAATAAAAAATATTATATTATAATAAAATATATATATATATATATATATATATATATATATATATATATATATATATATATATATATATATATATATATATAAAATTCTTACGTATCATCACTTTCTAACACAACATTATAAAAATTTATTTTTCTTTGCATTTTTTTTGTTTTACCATAATTATATATGATTGAAAAGAACCATTTTCTAAGTTAAACAATAATTTATTTATTTTTCAATTAGAATTAATATAAAATTTTAAATTCACTTATATGAAAATTTAACAAAATTAAAATTTTTAACCCAACATCATAAACATTTATTTTTCTTTGCATTTTTATGTTTTAAAATAATGATATATATGATTGAAAAGAACCATTTTCTAGGTTAAAAAATAATTTTTCTTTTTAAAATTAGAATTAATATAAAATTTTAAATTCATTTATGTGAAAAATTAACAAATTAAAATAATGTATTTAAATCAATTTAAAATAAAAATATATATATGAAGAAAATTCTAAATTAAAATTAAAATTTTAAAATTACATATAAATATAATATTATTAATATTAAGTTTTTCAAAAACTAATTTTTTTAACACAATCATTTAAATATTTATCCCAAAAATTTGAAGAAATCACTACTCACTTTCCTGTAAATATATAGTTTATAACTTTACATGTTTCTTAATTTTTTCATTTGAACATCTTTAGACTTATCTCTTATGAATGTGTAGCGGTATTATTTTTTTTAAAAATTGATCTTAAAAATTCTTAATTAATTTATAGAAAAAAGTTTTTTTTTTTTTTTTTTACATATGGATTAACGATTTTTAGACTTATCTCTTATGAATGTATAAATTTATTATTTTTTAAAAAATTGATTTTAAAAATTCTTAATTAATTTATAGAAAAAAGTTTCACTTTTAAAAATGGATTATTTAGGGGAAAATTTTATGTATAATAATAATAAAGACATGTATTTAATTTCACAAGTTCAATGGTTTATTTTGAAGCAAGTCTAAAGCTATGTAATGACTTTTCCTTCATTCCTGTGAATAACAAGAAGGGTACATTTATATTTGAAAAATAAATTTAATTTTAAAGACAATTATATTTTTTTATCTAATTTTATGATTGATTACTTTGTTTAATAATTTTATTAAACAATATAATAATAAATATTATCATACATATAGAATTGTCAATTTTAGAATATAACTTTTAGAATTTAAAATTAATTATCAATAATATTATATAGATGGTAGGGCTTTAATCTTTATAAACTATTCTTATCCATGTACTAACTTTTTCTTGGTTCTAGTGAGTAACATGAAGAATATATATTTATGAGAAAAGAGATCTGATTTTACAAATTATTATACTTCTATATAACTTTATGATTGACCACTTTAGTTAATATTTTTATTAGACAATATAATACCAAATATTATGAGATATTTTTTTAAGTACATAGAGACTTGTTTATTTTAGAATATAACTTTTAGAATTGTAAATTATTTATCAATAATATTATATGGATGGTAGGGATTTAATTTTTATAAAATACTTTGGAATATTTTTATTAGTAACATATTAAAGGTTAAGATATATCTCATAATTAGTTATAATTGTTTCTTTATTTTAACTAAATTGATTAACTAAACAAATATCATATTTATGGTATTTTGGCTAGGTGGTATTAGTTATCCATACCACTGGCCTATAATATGGTAACCAAGTCTAATTACAAATTAATAATATTCATGGTAAAGAGTTGGTATATCTTCATGATTAAAAATATTCTTAATTTATATATCTATATCTATCTATATATATATATATATATATATATATATATATATATATATATATATATATATATATATATATATATATATATATATATATATATATATGTTAATGTCTCCATTTCAAATGGTTGTTGCAGCTCTATAAAGGTGAGCGCGGATGTAGAGAAAAGGCGGTGTTTCAGTTCAATGAATTCCTTCTGTTGTGACTTGGACCAAAAAATATTTGTTTTTTCTCTGCCCTTGGTAATTTGACATAAAGGCCAAGTTAAATGACAAAACCTTAACGCGAATCTCAGATAGAAATTAGCAAGACCCTATTGCCACTCAAAGTGTACATGTGAATATGACAACACCCAAGGTAGGAAGTGTCACTTTTATCCCAACCCTCTCGGTTTAAGTTGTCTCCTTATAACATTCTAATGGGGGTAGTCCCTATGGATGAAATGATGAATTTGGGAGACACAACTAAATGGTCTAGAAACATGGTCAAAAGTAATTGGAAAGTTTGATTATTTATGTTTAAATACTTTTAAGTGTGAGACAAATGCATTTATGAATTATTTACTTACACGATATAAATCAAACTCCAAGTCACCAGATGAAAAATTGCTACTAGGATGAAGAACTATCCTATATGAGATGAAACACCTAAGACTAAGTGAGATGCAAAATATTGGTTAATTTTAGTTAGAATGCCTATTCTAGGTGAATCCTTCCTCTCAATTGTTTTGAAGTTAGTATTAAATATAGGTAATAGAGAGAAGTCCACAAAAAAGAGGTTATGGCCTCATTAAAAATACATCCTATGGGGTTGTTACCACCTGAGTGCCTACATTCCTATAAGGGATTTCCAACAAGAGAATTCCAAGTTCATCATGTTAACCACAAATGAGGGTTTAAACTTCGCAGGTTAGGAGAGAAAGGTGGTGATAAATTCTTTCAATCAAGCTTATGTTTGGAGCTACATTTTAAAGATGCACCTATAATACTAGAATCATATGCAAGATATCTTTAATTGATATTATTGAATGAATTTTAAGTACATAAATTTAAGTTACAAGATTTAATTCTTATGATGTTCAATACAAAAGCATATATGAAGCATTTAGAGAGAAATTATAGGAACACATATCACTAAAGAAAATGTGCCAATGAACCACTTTATTTTCTAATTAAAGTGATTCAAAACAAATTTATCCAATGAATCAATGAGACAAGAAACTTCCAATAAATTATCCAATCACAATATTTATTCAATAACTTAACAATCCCAAAGAGACAAGTGCTTTAAAACAATGATAATGAAAATAAAGGAGCAACAATTTACAAATTATAAACCAAATGAGGTAATATGCTTGAAAGATATATAAAGTGATCTTATCCATTACCAATCTCAATGCTCTTTAAATAACAACAATAAGGAGAAAGAAAAATATTATATCACTTTAGCAATTAGAAGCAATGTTCTTTCAATAAGCAATGTGCTCTAAAATCAACAGATAAGGCAATATCAATGGAACTTTTAGAACATTAGCAACCATTCAAGCTTATTACAACAAGATTATGTGACAATGAGAAAGCCTTCCTTTGGGCACAACTTATTTAATATTTCTTTAAATGTATATATGCAATGAAAAATTGAGACAAAAGAGAAATTATGCCAATGATGCAATGAAAAAAGAAAAGAGTGACCAACACGACAACAATTCTATTTCCATAATGATTGTTCCAAACACTAGAGAAAAACCATATAAATCACTTTTTTAATGAATTAAATGATCTTTAAAATATTCAAAATGAGTTTCTTGTCAATTTAGGTGTCCCTTTTATTATTGTTGTGACATAAGAATTATAAATTCATATATCAGACCTTGAAAATCATATGAAAATCCTCTAAATTTGCTTAGAACACCACAAATTCAATGGAACCGTATCATTATTATCACTTTAGATTTAATGTGTGATGGTGATTGACTTCATTTAAATTATTTTAGGGATATTTTAAGGTGTTTATTGAGATATTTTTTAATGGATGATTTTAGATCTGAAGATAAAACTATGAGGAAAATGATTGGGTTAGAGAGAAAATACTTGGGCCTAGAGCCTTGTGAGATGGATAGTTGACTTTGAAAATGCACCTGGACTCTTCAAAACACCTGCAACATTAATATTAGCCTTGAAAAAAATGGGTCAACCCTTTTGTGATTGAAAGTAGGGATTCTAGGGATAAACGATGGATTAATGAAATCTCAATCCCTTCAATCCTCATTGACAAGTTTGCAAAACCAATTGCTAGGTTGGAAAATAAATGGATCAATGGTAAGATAACCTATAAATAAAGTTGAAACCATTAACAACTTACCATAACCCTGCATCCACAAATGTTCGCCCCAAATTCAAGTTCCAAACTTAGAAAATAGCCCAAAAATGACTGAAGAAAGGTGATAAAGGCATCTAATGCCCACGGCTAAGCCCTAAAGGGATTTTGCTAGGGGTTTGAAGCCTTAGCAGGGTTGCGTATACCAAAAACAATTCCCAAAGGGGATGAATCTTGCCCAAGATATTCCATGAAGGCCTGTGGCTTGGCCTTAAAGGCTATCGCTAAGGTTATAAGTCCCTAGTGGGGTTGTGATCAACTAAAAACGTAGGGGATGCTGCTAGGCATAAATGGACTCAAAATTCCCATGACACTTCTGCAAACATAATTTTACCTCCAAAAAAACACCTCCAAAGAATAGCTAGTAGTGACTTCCTTCTTCAGCGGCACGTTGAGCAAATGTGGCTTGGGAAGGATAGATTTTACAATCTAGGACCTAAATCAACTTTCTTCTCTTGAAGTAAGGGCCCAAAAATTAATTTATGCTATAAAACCTTGAGTTATCACGTGCAAAAATGAGATATAGAAGACCCAAGAACCCAATATATAAAAAAAATTGAAGAAAAACCCCCAAAGCCCAACAATTATTTACAAAAATTAAAAAATTAACAAGAGTTCGTGGAAAGATAATTTGCAAATATTTACACTATTTACAAAATAAATTCTTTCATTAGCATATTAAAATTTATGGCACAAATAAAATTTTGGAATAGTTAGAGAATAATTACTCATTTTTTTTACAAATCCCTCTTGCATAAAATTTTGATTATATCATGACTTGGAGCCAAACAGTGGTGTGATCCTTTAAAAATCTGTGAACTTGGAGGCCAAGGGCTAGAAGAACTTGTAACTCAATGCACTTCAAATGATAGATTATTAAATAAAAAATGTTTTTATTTTCATAATTGAGTTATACATTTGGATAAACCTGCGATACCTCGAGTGCTTACTCTCATCAAACATCTAAGGAAAGATTCATGTACCAATAGATGTTATTATTACCGATAATTGAAATAATAACTAATGATATAGTCAAATCATATCAATAAAACATCTAACACATGCCACAAATTAGCAAATGAGAGACACATTGAATTGAACCCAAAATATTTTTTATTAAGTGTAAAACAAATTCTAGCACGAACCTGCTTAGTACATCAAATAATTGTAACAAGTACAATGAAAATATGAGAGCAATGTTTGTAATTAAAATGAAGTGCTAAAAATTCAACTTGTACAATGAAAAAATGCAAGATGAGACAATTTTATGTGAGTGTGTGATACAAACTGGTCTTGGTAAATTTTAATTATATGCCTAATCTATTGTGACACTTCCACTCAATTTCTAAAAACTTGGTAAGGACTAAGGTGATTTACGAGAAGGCTAAGACGAGGAGGCGCTTAGTCCATCATTAATGATATGTGCGTAGACCCTAATACAACCCACATGCCTTTGTTCCTATAAGGGATCAACCACAAGAGAACTATGAGGTCACACGTTTTAACCTTTTCTTCAAATTAAAAATTATCAAATTATATGAAAATTAGGGAATGTTGTCATAAAATTTCTATCAACCAAGCTTATGCTTGGAGGTAAATTTTAGAGATGCAAGACTAAATATAAAGTGCAAATGAAACTAAACAAGTGCTCCAAATGAGATTAACCACAACGATTCAAGAGTGAAATGCTTTAAATATATAAATAATGAAATACAATTCCAATTCAACTTGATCAAATTAGGATATGTGTTTTAGAGTGTTAATATGATCAATAAATCCCAAAGAAACAATTGCAAGTTATTCAATGAAACACAAGAAAATGACGCCTAATGCAATTTAACTCGAATTTTAATTAAACATCAAAGAAATGACACAAGTGCTTCAATACAAAAATGCTCTTAATATGGAGTGAGTTATGAAATATCAATTAAGAGTATCACTTCACTTATAATGTGCTTCTAAGATTTCACAATTATTAATAGATAAAATGTGACTGACATAATGAGGCACAAGTAGATGATGGAAAATGTGCTGAAATGGCACCCCAAAGCGGGGCTTCTGATTTAACTTTCCCTTAATTAAATTGGAAGATAAATTGTAATTTCATTTTATAACAACTTTTATATGAACACTATGTGTTGTGTTCATATACTTAAATTTGATTTTATGGACATAAATACCATTGATATCTATCAGATGAATTAAATTGTAATTAATATAGTAAGGGTTATTAAGACACTCATCCATTTAAATATAAATAAATAACGAAGGAAATGAAAAATGAATTGAAAAGGAACAAAGGTATTTTTGGTATTTTATTTATGAAAATAAAGGAAAAAAGGAGAAAAGGAAGGTGAAATGTCATAGGTTCATGCGAGGAGGAAAATGAAGGAAAATAATGGGAAATTGAAGAAAATAGAGACATCAATGACAAAAAGATTATGAGGGTCAATTCACAACCTTTTATTTAGTTTAGTTTTGGAATTATTTTGGGAGAGGAGAATAGCACTAAGAGGAGAATGAAAGAAAGAAAGCAAAAGAAGGACAAGCAAGGAAAGAAAAGCACAAAAAAAAAAAAAACAAAAGCAATGATCAAGTAAGGAAAAGTTGGATCAAGCAACTTGAGTGGGAATACATGTAGTTAATAGGTTGCATGTATGATTTCCTAGTTAGTTTTGACATGCATGGTATGTTCATGTTGGTATTTGGTTCTTTCGATGTCATTGGCATGGGTTTTGCGAGGTTGGATAGTGGTTTTTATCTTAGCCTTGCTATTTTTGGATAGTCATGGTGTGATGGGGTTGTTCTCGGTTTGAGCTTTGGATTGCCAAAGGATTTTGGATCTGGGTGACGTGGTCTCAGGAAAATTCCCAAAAGCATAGGAATCCCTTGGCTAGTAATGGCAGGATACAAAATAAATCCTGAGGCTCGAGATGAGAAAATTCCTGAAGGTATTGGAGAATAAGTTCTAAGGAATCCAAGCTCAGTTCGATTTTGTGATCTCGACACTATTTTAGGTGAGATCATGGTATGGTGAGGGTGGAGGTGGTTTAACCTCAAGATTCCCTTGGTTGTGGTTGGATCGAGTTATCCCATGAGATCCCAAATTTAGGCTTAGAATATGGAATGGGGGTGACTGGCTAAAAGAAAGATATTTTTCAGCCAATCTATGGTGGGGTGGTATGTGGAAGTCCCAAACATGGTTAGATTTTTCCTATGTTTAATAAGAGCTAATTTTATATTTCTTTTGATAAGAAAATGTACTTGTTATTATGGGGATTAAATTTTTGTTCTCTCATTATTATTTATCCGGATATATGCTGGTTATAAGCATGCCTATATGAAAGTTCTCGATCATGGATCTTTTTATGTTTTCACTTGTAACTAAATGAATAATTAATCCAAGACCTAATTGGTGTTATAAAATATAATGTGAGAAGGAAGTGACCCTTCTTGTTAAACTTCACATAAGTTTTCAGTCCTTTATGTTCATACTTACATTCATTATAAAAACCTCCATGCTTAAACCTCTCGGTGAGGCCCACATTACCATGTAATATGCGGCTTTTAAATTGTTGTTGATGTTCCCGCTATGTACACCCACTTTTTATAACGCGACGTGATGGGAAAAAGAATTTGTAAAATACGTTGGGGTCGAACCTCTCGTTGGGACCTACCTTAAGTCCTCCATTGAATAATTTTGACCCGCTTGTAACCTAGCGCAATGAGAAAGTTTTTTTAGAAAACCATCGGTGGGAACCAATTCCTAATAAAGATTTAGGCTCGTTCTATGTCAAATAGTTACTCGTGCACTCTCCATTATAAGAAATTTTCCTACGCATTCTCGCGGCCCTTGCGTAATAGCCCTTCTCATGATATTCCTCCATTTTAATATACATACAAAAGGAGGTAATGTATTTCAGAAGGTATTTCAGAAGGTTTGGTTATTGAAAACAAACTCTCACTCCCCTTAAGGTTTGTATTTGACAACTACTTAAACATTATCATATTAATCATAAAGTAAGAACTACTCTTCAAAAGTTTCTAAAAGTTATTATTAAATTAATCTTGGTTGCCATCAATGACAACACATAATCATAATGTCAATAAAAACATATAATAATATTAGCAGAAAAAATTTCAATAAATTAGATGTTAAATCTTAGGTTAAATGTTTATATTTTTCATTTAATGTTTTGGTTTTTATGCAAGTACCTTATTCCTTAGTGAAGTAAGGAATAATTGACTTGTTTAAATACAATGATAAGATAACATATAAGAGTGCATGACGGATGAAAATAAAGTCCTAGTAAAGTTTGTAATGGTGAATTTGGCCACTTCCAAAGACTCCACATAGATGAAGTATTTTGAAGATATATCTTAAAGCACATACGTTATAAGATAATTAATTTAATTTAAATATCTTTCATTTAATTTAAATAAATAATGAACATACAAGTTGACTTTACATGTCTGGGGAGCTTCTGATAAAACTTGTATTCTGTAACTATTGATTGAATAGCTCTCTAGGTGAGAACCTGGAGAGTTTACAAACACTCATACAATATATTACATTCAATCAAGAGAACAACCTAGTATATATAGGCTTTCACACTAACGGGATGGTTTCAACCACTCCCAAGATATTAGGACTTGAGATCTAATATTAGCATCTCAATCCTATCATCATCATAACAACAATCTAATTATGACTTTCTCCATTAATTACAACACTCCCCCTTAATGGAGAAAGGGTACTGAACAATAACATATGCCTGCTAGTCTAGTCTCAGCTAGGCTTACAATAAAAACATGAAAAAAATTGGTAACAGAGTTTTCATTTTTGTCTTTATGCTTGTGACTCCATACTTGTTCATTATGAGTCGAGGTTTCATCTTCACTTTCCTCGACGTGAGGTAGTGATGTATTTGCACCTCATTTCTTCTGAGCTAGTGATGGGAAGTTTGAACGTTTATCTTCATCCTTCTCAAATTTATGACAGACTTAATAGGAGAATGCTTTCTCTCACTATTTCCGGTGTCATGCATGTGAACTTTCACAAAGATGTCTTCAAAATTTATGGATGCAACTTCTGTGCTGGCTTCATAAAGACATGGTGTTTCAAACCATGCTTCAAGAAAATTCAATTCTTCTTCAAACTTTGTTGTTTCTTCCTTGTTGTTGTTAACATATGCACACACAAAAAATATTCATGAGATCATCACAATTTACATTCTCTCCATCTCTGTCTTCTTCTACCACGCCTTCGCAATCAGCTTCATGTGGCTCGTCCACTTGAACTTCAACACTTTGTTCATCTTTACATCCTTTATGAAGATCAACTTGTGACTCTTCAATATCAGGATCTTGCACAACAGATTGTGCCTCTTGTTTCTGATGGTCATCACCATAACCATATTGTTTTCTGAAAAATGTTACCCAAGCTAACACCTCCAAATGTCCACATGAGAAAATCATCATCACCATCAGAATCAAAAATATCTAAAAATATAGACATGTTGTTAAAGGCCCAGCTTATCTGGTTTTATCTTGCTTCCAGATTTTGACTCCACTCGGTCCTCTAACGAGCTCCAACAACTCCGTTAACATGCAGGCGGGAAACCTCGCTTTGGCAACTCTTCAACAGTAGAACCTTGCAAACTGTGGCTTCTATGTCACATAGGTCTCAGTGCCCTCGGCTCTTGCAACGAGCAACAAACAACCTCTCAGCAAGCTGGCAACGCTATCACTGTCTAATTCTTATGTATGTAATTAACAATTTCTCATTTGACACATATTTCTGAAAATGGGTTCAAATCAGCGAAAAACTTTCACGTTTTCATTGTGGCATATAATAAATTAGACGAAAATTTACCCAATTGACTTTGGGATCTCCACAACCTACAACTCTGAAATAACCTTCTAGAAAACTACTTTCGAGTATCTCACGAGATTTGAGGATTATGCCCTGTTGCAACTGTTGGAGAAGCAGCGTTGTATCAACATCTACATTTGTGCTTTGCTGCAGCGCCAAATGACCTATGTAGTAGCATCGTTGACTTACAGGATTGAATTTTCTTCGAGGGCCGTGAATATTTTTGTGGGTGTTATCTTCTCAGCCGCAAGCAAAATCCCATCAGCGTGTGACAACCACAAGTTTTTCGACCTGTTCTTTCTGCTCTCTCCGAAATAACATAATATTTTCACAAATTTCCCTGGGAAGGCTCAATTGTTCAGTTCTATTGAACACACTCTTCTATTTGTAGAGAGTCTATGATAACGATGACGTCAAACGCCAATACACAGTTTGATATAATATGTATTGCCGAATCTATGTTATGCTAGCAACGTAGATTCACACAGATCATTCCCTGAGAGATTCTAACTGTCGTTGGGAAGATTGGCCTGCAGAACGCAGCACGCCGAGATGCTCTGTTCCGCACACATCAGCAATTCTACCTTAACAGATCACCTCGAATACATTCAAAATCAACGAGTTAATCTCCACGTGTACCAACGCCTCTCCGATGAGCAAATTGGTGTTGAGAGAAGGGAATCTTCTGCACACCACAATTCTGGTGGCAGTGTTCTTTGAGATCACGGCAGGCAGCACACGCACGATCCTCCACACGTAGGCAGGAAGCACACGCAGGAAGCGCAGACAGCGCTCCTCCTCACTGTTTACACATGACACAGGTCTTCTTAGCTTTGACTTGAAGCTACGATACCATGATAAAACTTGTATTATGTAACTATTGATTGAATAGCTCTCCAAGTAAGAACTTGGAGAGTGTGCAAACACTCATACAATCTATTACATTCAATCAAGAGAACAGTCTAGTATATATAGACTTTCACACTAACGGGATGGTTTCATCCACTCCCGAGATATTAGGACTTGAAATCTAATCTTAGCATCTCAATCCTATCATCATCATAACAACAATCTAATTATGACTTTCTCCATTAATTCCAATAGCTTCAACATGGAAAATGATTGATTTGACAACCGATTTGATTTAATTGGTATATTGACATATTGTCTCCATCTAACGAATAAAGTAGCTGATATATGATTTCCATCGAACTATTATTCAATCCACTTCATAGATACATAACATCGACTTGACTATATTTGTATATTAAATGTTGCATAGAGAGATACTATACTTGTATATAAATATTGATTCTTTTGATTGTAATTTGATGCGCTAATTAAAATATTCCGTTTATTGGCATACTTGAGTTTTTTTCTCTCATAGGGTTAATAGATATATATATTTTTATGTCTTACTATAATTTCTCATTGAGTACATGCATAACCATACTGTTTAATGAGCATGTATTTTATTATTACTTTTATTGAGTGCATACTTAACTATATATTGATTAATGAGTATATGTTTTATTGGCATACTTGAGATTTTTTCTCTCATCGGGGTGGGGTTGATAATAGTTATATTTTTTGTTTATGTCTAACTATATTTTCTTATTAAGTAGATGCATAACCATATTGTTTAATCCGTATGTGTTTTATTATTATTTTTGTTGAGTACATACTTAACTCTATATTGATTAATGAGTATATGTTTTATTATTTTTGTAATGAAGGATTTTTATTTAAAATATATTTAATATTTTTTTTGTTTTTTCAAAATGGGGCAAAGATTGGTATACAAGTGACCAGACTCTTTAAATGCAGGTTAATCTTTTGATTATTGTTGGAAAAAAAAGTATAGGTTTGAGATATTCTGGTTAAGTTTAGATATATAATTCCTAAAAGTATAGTTATAAATGAATAAGAGTTTATTTTTTATTTATTTATTCATTTTACTTTTGTAATTTTATTTGGAAGGTGACTTTTTCTTGTTTTATCCTTACACTTGTTGAAAGGAAGCTAGGTTGAACAATGGACATGGAATCAAAAATTTATTTTCTCTTCCTTTAAATTGCTTTCAATCTTTGTATTTTCAGGAATTTAGGGGAAACTACTATTGTTTGAAGACTAGTTTTCTTATTGAACACAATGCAAGATCGTCTTACTTTAGCAAGTGAAACTATTGAAAGGGAAGAAGATCATGCTAAGATCATGTTAATCATAGCTAGATTTGGAGTTTCCTTAGTATGTAGATTCTTTGATGGGGATGTTTGTGGTGTAGCTATAGTCATTTTCTTTGCAAACTAGGCATTGACAAGAAACAAAATTTACACCTAAATTCCTTGCTATGTTGTGTGCTATGGGGATTTTCCTTTGGAAGAGGTAAAAGTATTCAAATTGTATGGAGATTCAAAAGTCTTTATGGAGTGGTTATTTTAGAATCTTGGTAAAAGAAAATCCAAACAATATGATATGTGCAAGTTATTCACATATACATGGAAAAAAATGTGATGATGGATATGTTATCCAAAAAAATTGTGCTATTAGACACTTTCCAGCTCCAAGATATCTAATAGTAATGTATTGTCTCTTTTGTATTTTAATCTGTTTGATATTTTTAAAGAAGATTAATTCAGATTTTAAGATGTATTCAAAATCTAACATATATTTGGGATTTTGTTTCAAAATGTATAATTATAATTATACAATTTGATTTTATGTAAAATATAGAAAATATATATATATTTTCTAGAAAAATATTGTTTATTGAAAAATATATTTAAATAAAATTTGTGTTTAATTAAATTTGTCTTGATGATAGATTTAAGTGGATGGAATTTGGTTACCTTAGATGTTACCAAGGAATATTAACAAGATAAAAATGAATGCAATATATTTATAAAACTCCTTCTCCCCATTATTGTTTTATTTTAAATCTCAAATCTAAATACAAAACTTTTATAACAGATTTCTATATAGTCCATGAATAAGGAGTAAAATTAACTATTGATTGCATGCCATAATAATGATCAGACATCTCTGATATTGGTATACAAGAGTAGAGTATCATAGTAACTTTGGTTCAAACACACTCTCGATGGAATAAAACCTACGTTTGAAAGACAATGTCCATGTATATCCAGTACTGTAATTATAGAGCATAATTATATTTCAAAGGATGCATTTATGGCATTAGTAGTGTATAAATGTATAGAAACATTATACATATTCTACCGAATTCTTTATAAATGAGTTTCTTTCTTCCGGCACCTAAGAAGCGCCAGCGCTAAATACTTGGAGAGACTTTCCCGATCATCAACTTCGATCAGTCACTCAAACTTTTTAAAAACTCTAACCTAGTTCTTAAGATCTGTAAGACACTCACTTGGAGTTTCGCGCTGGCGACTTAGATGTTCAGCACGAAGAGAGAATAAGAGAAAACGCGCTGATCCCAAACGGATGATTCTACTAACAAACTTATACTGATGATAATGGACGTCATGCATTGGTAGCCCAAGCGTTGAGCCTGCGTTTCAGGTCGTCTATATCCAGCGTACTCGGCGTTAGAACCTGTAAAAACAGTGAATCATATCAAAAACCACGCAGCTGATTCACTGAAAAATGTACATTGAGTTCTAGATTAACTTGGCTTTATTGCGTGGCTGGTTTGTGGCTTTATTGCTGACTGGTGTGGGTTTTACTTTGCTCTGTATTTATCGTATTTTTGCATTGGATTCCCGAAAAATGAGTAATGACTGTTAATAGCACAATCACATATACATATAAAAAATATTATATTCTTCGATCGGCATTCCTGGTACATCAATCGGACCAGACGAGTATATTTTAACCATAAAAACCGAAGTTTGAATTGATACTAGCTAACCTGCAGCAATCTCTGGCATACATTATTATTATGTAAAACATTGATCATATTTTTCCATAGCCCATCTACCAACGATCCTGGAAAAATCGATATAAACAAACTATACAATTCTACCCAAAAACCTAATTCTATTGGCAAATGAAATAATTAAAAGAATCAAAATTCTACCCAAAACCTAATTCTATTTCTATTGGCAAATGAAATAATTAAAAGAATCAAGATTCACAAGAATTACATCATTTTAGAAGAACAAAAACAAAAGGCCACTTCCAAGAAAACTAAATCTAAATTATGAAGAAAATCTAATACTATGGCCCAACAAAATAAGAAAAAAAGGTAATGTATTTACTGAATTTTTATTTTCGTTTCTATTCCCGGGAGAAATCTGCGAGTTCTTTTTAAGTAGACATAGATTAGCAGAGGCAGTTTAACTATAAATTTTTTGATATATAATATTGGAGTTAGTTTACAAATACAATAAAATAGTTTTTTTTAAGTAATTATTTTTTGAAATACCATGTAGTTGGAGTGTTTGAATAATTTTTTAATAGTGGATTGTTGGAGTGTTTGAATCATTTTTTTAGAGATAAAGATGCATTCAGCATCATCAAAAAATTTGAGACACCCAAAATCTTAAAGTTTGACACCGTTAATCTCAATTTTGAAAAATTCCTGCCATAATTTTTCATAATCTTACCAAAATTTCTAAATTATTTTGTGAAATTTTAAACTACCTTTATCATATTTCATTTTCACTGCACTTGCCTATTAAACTGTCCATCTAAAATAATGCATTTATTGATTTCCCATGATGAAAAATCAATACCAACAACCAAAACAAAAAACAATACATTTTCATTAATAAAGGAATACAAATACAGAAAACAAAGAACAAATAATCCTGAATTGATTCATTCTGTGAAGCAAGCATGAAAAAGACGCACACCATATTCACTCTGTGAAGAAAGCATGAGAAAGACTCACACCATATGAGAATGAGGAAAGCATGAGAATGACTAACACCATATGAGAATGACTGGAGGAAGGAAACTGCAGTTATATATATTACCTTGACCTGGATACTATGAAGAACTTTGCCATTAGTGGAAGATCTGTGGGAATGGAGAACGTCCAGACCCTCCTCTTCCAACACCTCATACAACCTTGAGGTAATACCTGTAGAGCGCTTGTGAGTCATGATTCGGATCGAAAGCTGATTCGAACCACCTGCCTCGTCGATTCTCAATGCTGGTAAAGTCGACGGTTGCCAATCAGTTGATTCCACTCGTCGGCTCCCCTCTGCCATTTTGTTGCTATCTCAGATCGAGCTACGCTGGCTTGTTGGGTTCAAAATTATCTCAGAAGAAGGAGACCCTGCAACAACATTTTGTTATTGTGACATAGAAAAAAAACATATACCCATGAACTCAAATTCATGGACAGATCATCTGAAATTCAAATACAGTTAGCCTTTTCTTAAGAAGGAAAAAGGGCCGTTACCTCAATGGACTAAGGTATGCAAACAGCAAAACCTGTCTGTATTTCTATCAGAAAACGCTTTCTGAAACTTCTCTCAGATTTCCTATGCTTCTTGGTCGCAGAAGTTGCACGATATATAAAGCTTTGGTAGGTCTGTATGTCTACGGCGTAGTAGACAACTTCATGGGTCTAATGTACGTGTAAACTGTTAAAGAATTAGTTTAGATACAGTTTAGAATTAGTTTGATTACCGTTCCATTTCAGTTTCTAAATAACTGTCAAACTGATTGTATAAATTGCTCAGATCAGTAATTCTTCTAAGCGGGTTTTTCCTCCAATAAATCGTTCTGTCTTTTGTTATTCCTCTGCTTCTCCTGTTTGTAAAATTGTCATGGTATCAGAGCTCTGCCGGTTCTGGGTGTGAGCGTTTGTATTGCTGGAGCGTTTGCTTGTGTGGGTTAGACTCACAACGCACAGTTCTGTTTTGATACGCACAGTTCTGTTTTGATTTTGCTGTTTCACTTGCGGTTTGACTGTTGGAATAGCAGATTAGCATTCGTTTTGTTGAAGAGATGCTGAGTCATGATTTGTGCTGAACACTGTTGCTGTCGGACAAGTGTTTTGCTGTCTCTTAAATTGAAGACTGTAGAAGGAAGCTGTTTGAAGTTTTGAAGTTCGTTGAATGGGAGACTGTCTGCTTTGTTGCTGCCTTCAAACAGGAAGAGAAAATCCGGCCTGTTGCTGCTGCCTATCATCTGGATGTTTGTATAATCAGATTTATACTCATCGTTTTTTCTTTGTCTGGATGTTTGTATAATCAGATTTAAATTTGGGTGGTAAAATAGTTTATGGTGAGGTTGATAAATTTTCCACCAGAATATTTGGTTTAGTATTTGAGGAGAAAAGAGAGTGCCTTATTTGTTTTGAAGAAAGGTGTCCTTTGAAGTTTTTTTTTATCAGATTTCTGACTGATTACAACATGGCTTCGTCAAATCAATTTGCGATCCCCACACCTCTATTTAGTGGCAAAAATTATGATTTTTGGAGTCTTAAAATGCAAGCATGTTTACAAGGCTTAGGGTGTTGGGAATTAGTAGAGTTGGGGTTCGAAGAAGCTGACGCAAATGAAATTGCTGGTATGACTGCTGCCCAAAGAAGACAATTTGATGAAATTAAACAGAAGGAAGGTAGAGCAAAGTCCTGCATTTTAAATTCATTAGATGACGCTATCTTTCCTAAAATTACTGCTGCTAAAACTACGAAATCAATTTGGGATATACTTAAGGCTGCATATCAAGGAAATGATAAAGTAAAAATGGTAAGATTACAGACACTTAGAACCCAATTTGAAACGCTTAAAATGACTGACTCAGAAACCATTGATCAGTTTATGACTAAAGTTATGGGTGTTGTAAATCAGCTTCGGATGAATGGTGAAGAACTAAATGACCAGAGAATTTTTGAAAAAGTTCTTAGATGTTTGCCAAAAAAATTTGATATGATTGTTACTATTTTTGAATCGAGAGAATTGACAAAATTATCTGTGGAAGAATTAACTGGTTCTTTGTTGGCACATGAAGCAAGAATTAATTTAGATGTCAATGATTTAGAGCATGCTTTTAAATCTAAAGCGTCAATGGATAGAGGTAGAGGCAGAGGTTTTCGTGGCAGGAAAAGTAAAGGTAGAGGACAGTCTCAGTCTAATGATAGATCACAAGTAACTGAAACACATTCAGAAAAGTCTCAAAATGATCATGGTTGTAAGTGGATAGATAAATCTAAAATTCAGTGTCACTACTGCAAAAAATATGGCCATTATAAGTCTGAATGTCAAAAACTACAGTATAAAAATAAAGCCAATGTTACAAACACTGAATGTGAAACATCCGATGCTTTATTTTTGGCATGCCAAGTAACTGTGCAAGTACCTAATAAAGATGTTTGGTTGGTTGACAGTGGATGTAGTAATCATATGACTGGTCATAGTGATTTGTTTTCACATCTTGATACATCTTTCAGTTCATCTATTGGTTTGGGTGATGATCGTCAAGTTAAAGCTTCAGGAAAAGGTGTTGTACCTATCTTAACCAAACAGAATGTTGTGAAGAATATCTATGATGTTTATTATGTACCCAATTTCAAGCATAATTTGTTGAGTGTTGGTCAGTTAGATGCACATGGTTATGATGTTAGCTTTCACAACACTACTTGCACGATTGTTGATAAGAATAAGTCTCTTGTTGCAAAGATTCCAATGACAAAGAACAGGTTGTATCAGTTACAGTTAAAAAGTGAGAAGTTGTATGCACATAATGTTTCAACACCAACTAACTCTGATTTGTGGCATTTGCGATATGGTCATTTACCTATCAAAAGTATGAGTTTGTTGCAAAGTCAGTCCATGGTGAAAGGGTTGCCTTCTTTGTCTGATCATATCTCTTCATGTACAAGTTGTATTATGGGTAAACATAAACGAGATAGTTTTGCTTCAGCCACTAATAGAGCCAAAGAACAACTAGAGTTAGTGCATACAGATTTATGTGGTCCTATGCAAGAAAAATCAGTTGCTGGCAGTCTCTATTTTCTTACTTTCATTGACGATTTTAGCAGGAAAATTTGGGTGTATTTCATCAAATATAAATCAGAAACATTTTCGAAGTTTAAAGAGTTCAAGGCCGAGGCTGAAAAACAAAGTGGCAAGTTTATTAAAGTTATGAGGTCTGATAAAGGAGGTGAGTATGAATCTAACGAATTCATTGATTTTTGCAAACAACATGGTATTAAAAAACAAACGACAACCAGCTATACTCCACAGCAGAACGGAGTCGCAGAAAGAAAGAATCAAACAATTATGAATATGGCTCGAAGTTTTCTTAAAACACGAAATTTGTCTAAAGATCTATGGGCTGAAGCAGTTGCATGTTCGGTCTATATTTTGAATAGATCGCCTACTTCCAGTGTTCAAAATTTTGTACCTGAAGAAGCATGGAGTGGACAAAAGGTAACAGTTTCACACTTTCGCATATTTGGTTGTGTTGCTTTTGCTCATGTTCCAGAAAAATTGAGGAAAAAGCTTGATGATAGGAGCGAAAAGTATATTTTTATAGGATATAGTGATCAATCTAAGGCATATAGATTGTTTAATCCTATAACTAAGAAATTTGTCGTAAGTCGAGATGTGAAATTCCTGGAAGACAAGTCTTGGAATGAAATGGAGAACAATACTTGTCCTGATCCTTTTATTTTGTTAGATGAACATAAAACATCTGCAACAAGAACTCCAAGATTACAGGTTCAAGAAAAAACCAGTAGTAGTTCATCCAGCAGTAGCAGTTCATCGTCTTCTGAGTCTGATTCTGATAATCCAAAGATGAGAAACTTAAGTGATATTTATGCACAAGATGATGTTGATGATATTGTAAATTTTGCATTTCTTTCATTCCAACCTACTTGTTTTGAAGAGGCTATAAATGACAAAGTATGGGTAGATGCTATGAATAATGAAATCGATGCTATTGAAAGAAATCAAACTTGGGATTTGGTTGATCTACCTCATGATAAAAACTCTATAGGTGTCAAATGGGTTTTTAAAACAAAGTTAAATGAGAGAGGTGAAGTTGATAAGCACAAAGCACGATTAGTTGCCAAAGGTTTTTCTCAGCAACCTGGCATAGATTATGGTGAAACATTTGCACCTGTAGCAAGAATTGATACAGTTCGATTTGTATTGGCTATTGCAGCACAAAACAAGTGGCCTATTTACCAAATGGACGTAAAGTCTGCCTTTTTGAATGGTTTCTTGAATGAAGAAGTGTATATTGATCAACCACCTGGTTTCGAAATCAAAAATCATGAACATAAAGTGTACAGGTTGAAGAAAGCATTGTATGGCTTGAAGCAAGCTCCAAGAGCTTGGTACAGCCGAATAGACCATTACTTGTTAAATAATGGTTTCAGAAGGAGCGACCACGAGCCTACTTTGTATATCAAGAATGATCATCAAGGTAATATTTTGATATTGTGTCTTTATGTTGATGACATAATCTATACAGGTAACATGCAGTTAGATGAATTTAAATCTGCAATGAAAAATGAATTTGAAATGACAGATCTTGGATTAATGAGATACTTCTTGGGTATCGAAGTGAAACAAACACAGGATGGTATGTTTATGACTCAACATAAGTATGCTACTGACATTTTGAAAAAGTTTAAGATGGACAGGTGTAAACCGGTTGATACTCCTATTGAAGTTGGTACAAAGTTGAGTAAAGATGATGTGGGTACTATTGTTAATGCGACTTTGTATAAGAAACTTGCTGGTAGTATTATGTATCTTACTGCTACTAGGCCTGATATAGCATTTGCAGCTAGTTATATCTCCAGGTTTATGGAATCTCCTAAAGACTGTCATTGGAAAGTTGGAAAAAGGGTGTTAAGATACATTGCAGGTACATCTACTTATGGTTTATCGTATGCAGCCTCTGCAGACAGTAAGCTTGTTGGTTATACAGATAGTGATTATGCAGGATGTATTGATGATCGGAAAAGCACTTCTGGCTATGCTTTTCTATTTGGCAGAAACTTGATCTCATGGTCATCCAAAAAGCAACCCATAGTTGCACTATCTTCAACAGAGGCCGAGTACATTGCAGCAAATTCCGCATCATGTCAAGCAGTGTGGCTAAAAAGACTTCTCTCTGACTTTGGATATACAGATAATGAACCAATTTCAATCCTTTGTGACAACACTTCCGCTATTTCCTTGTCGAAGAACAATGTGTTTCATCAAAGAAGAAAACATATCGACACTCGTTTTCACTTCATTCGTGAACTCGTCAAGAATGGTGACATTGTTCTCAAATTTTGTGATTCCAAGGAGCAGTTAGCAGATATTTTCACCAAATCACTAGGAAAAGTTAATTTTGAATTTCAATGTCAAAAGTTAGGAATAAAACAATGTAACCCTCAAAATTAAGGGGGAGTGTTAAAGAATTAGTTTAGATACAGTTTAGAATTAGTTTGATTACCGTTCCATTTCAGTTTCTAAATAACTGTCAAACTGATTGTATAAATTGCTCAGATCAGTAATTCTTCTAAGCGGGTTTTTCCTCCAATAAATCGTTCTGTCTTTTGTTATTCCTCTGCTTCTCCTGTTTGTAAAATTGTCATAAACTGCCTTTGGGTTACGGACCACACAAGATTCTCGTTAACTTAGGGCAATGACATCAGTTTGTGGGAAGATACATTGCTTATTGACCTGTTTCAAACTGGTCCGAATATAATCAGAAAATTGGCATGTCAATGCTATTTTTGTTCGTTAATCAGCCAAGTGGTCTTCTAGATTGTGACCAGACAGAAACCGATCGAGATTCCATGGAATGATTTGATGAGGCTTTAGAGGACTTCGATCGGACCCTATGTACTGACAAAAGAAAAAGAGATTTGGCACCTCATTGACCCTAATAATGGAGCGATTCCTTTCTATGTTGTACACACATGCAGATGACTAAATTGAACAACATGAGGTAGAGATGGCTTTATTGAAAAGTGAAAAGTAAAGTGCAGACTAGATAAGAGAAACCTTTTTTTGCTTGTCAAGTTGTTTGTATCTTTTAGAGATGATTAGAGGTTTAATTCTTGGTTTAAGAAATTTTATCTAGGGTGGTATTTAAGTAGTTAAAATTACTGGGATCACAGTTATTTTGGGCTACACAAGTTTTTAACATGATTAAGACAGATTGCAGGTTTAATTTTTGGCTTAAGAAATTCCAGTCAAGACATTTAAGTAGTCAAAATCACTGGAGATACACTTTTCATAAACCACACCAACCTTTAATATAACAAGATTTTTTCCCAAAAAAATTCCAACCTGTAACTTTCCCATTACAAAATGACTTAACAGTAAACCATCACTGTCTTTTATACCCAATTAAACAAGAAATAAATACCAATGTTTTAATTTTTAACTTTTAATCAGCGACTGTTTTATGCTTCTACCGTTTTAGATAAAGATCTAAAAGCCAAACTCCTCCAAATTTTTAATGCCCCATTCCTGCAAAAGGATTTGATCAGGTCAAGAGTTCTCCATCAATGGCATATTTGCTCACCATCTTGCTGCTATGGTGTGGCACAAATCGATAAAAGTGGAGACAGTCCTGCATAAAAATAGTGAGTTCTCAATCAATAGCATCTTCCCACGTTATTGGCATAAAGGTAATGGTAATATAACATAAAAGTGTTTGATGTACACAAGAGTTAAAGGTAATGGCAATATAACATAAAATTGTTTGATGTACACATGAGTTTTAATATTAAGCAAAGGTTTTTCTGAGGTTTACTCTACTGCAGGCTGTTACAATGGGGTCCAGAATTGTTACAATGGGGCCATAATCTTTTCATTCGAGTCTTTCTTCTGAATATGGACGCTAAGAGTTTCGTCATCAATTGATTTGCTAGATTGGTATCCAAATCTAAAATCTATGCGGGTCAGAGCAACGGAAAACCTACTTCAAAACCTATAAATCCAAATTAGCAATAAAAATCAGAAAGAGGAGTATGTATTAAAGTGATTAATTTTGAAATTAATGTTTAAAATTTAACATAAATAATAGTAAACGAATTTAATCTTTGACCAGAAATGAAGATTTAGAATTGAAGTTTTTTTTTTTTTCAGAAAGAAAAAAAACGCTGTTTTTTCTCAGAATTGAAGTTGCAATATGAGTGAATATTAAATTAATATATATTAAATATTAATCTAAGTAATAAATTGATATTTATTTAATAAATGCAAAACCTAGATGGGAGATTATGATGTTAAATACTATCCAGATATGATGTTGAATAACTGTTTCAAAAAGGATATTTGATTTTTTTATTTTTGTAAATGAATATAAAAATAAATTTATTATTGTTTAATTTTTTAAAATTCAAATTATAAGTTTAAAATAATTATATTTGTTTTAGGTTTAATACTTTTCTGAAATTTAATTAAATAATGATATAATTGATTTATTGATCAAAATCCACTTATATTTAAAAATAGAGATATAAATAAAAAAAAGTTATATATATATATATATATATATATATATATATATATTATCTTAATATATTTTTAAATGTGTTATAAGAAATTTCCAACATATTCTTATCTTGATATTTTTGATAATTAATACACTTATATTCATGTTATATTCTTTTCTTTGACTTTAATGCTCTTCACATTATATCATACTTTTTGTATATTATTTTCTATTCAAACATATTTTAAATGAAAAAGACATTCTTAAATTTTAATAATAGTTATATAAAAAAATTGTATAAAAAAATTACATTATAATATTCTTTATACATGTATTATAATTTTACTGTATAATTAACTTTACTTAATTATTAAGTACTAAAATGATATAATCACAACTCAATATTTGTTTGTATTTTTTTTACTATACAATTTAGATTCATCTTAACTTCACATCTACATATCATTTAGAGAGATAAAATCTGTAAAATCTCTTTCAGTGATAATCACATACAATGGAACATTGTTCACCCGTTTTGAACCAACCAATGTGATTCATCATCAGGACTAGGTGATGAAAATACAGATGAAATCTCTTGAGATGAAAATATTTTCTCAAGTTTTACATTCAAAACGAGGTTTGCACTTCAATAAATTTGACCCGTATGAACCCTTGATAAATCTTAAGTTAAAATGAATCTAGACTTATTATAAATAGTTTTATTTTTATTTTTTTATTTATTTTTAACTAATCGAATACAAATATTTACATAACATTATTTTTATTTTTTATTTTATTTTTAATTGAAGAAGTGAAAATGCTTAAATAACATAACATATCAAGACGAGACTAAATTAGAAAGCTCTTTAACACAATAACATATAAATATTAATTTTTCAATATTAAAAAATAATATATATAAATATATTAAAAACAATCTAACATATTCTACTACTCTACATTATTTGACTCTTTTAAATTTAAATAAAAAAATAATTTAAAATTTTAATATATATAAGATTTGAAATTTGGTTTCTTTTATAATTGCTATATAATTTTCTATTAGTATATTAAAATGATATAATCACAACTCAAAATTTATTCTTATCTATTTTATTATATAACATATAAATATTACATGATCAATATTACAAAAGAATATATAATCAATATTAAAAAAAAAATAAAAAATATTGAGATGCTTTATTGAATTTTTAAATTTAAATGAGAATTAAAAATTCAAAAACCCCTTTAAAATATTATTAAAAAATATCTCAATGTATTAGGAATTATTTAAAATTTATTCTCTTCAGTAGTTTTTATATAATGTGGCTTTCATACATTAAAATGATACCATCAAAACTCAACATTTGCGTGTCTAATTTTATAAATATAAGTTCATCAATATAATAATGATACATATAAATATTACAAATTATTAAAAAATAAATTGACGCACTTTAATATGTTATATTATTGAAATTTTTAATATTTAAATTAAAATTAAAATTTGAAAAATATATTCAAAACATTATACATTTTTTTAATATATTATGAATGATTTGAAAATTATTTTGTTGTAATTGTTATATAAATTTTTATTTATATTTTATTTTCTATATAAATTTAATAAATTATTCATGAGAAGTTATTCACATTATAATATATATTTTATATATTATAAATTTTAAACATATTTTTAAATTATATTATAATAAAAGTTTAGTAGGTGTGAAATAGATGGTGATGGGTATAATATTAAGGCATTTAGTAATGTGAAGGTTGTTGGTAGGTAAAAATCTATCTATGTCAAGTGTTGATATGACTTAAGATGTATGCTATTTAAACTTAGATATTTTAGGTAAAGGTTTCCAAACCAAACATTAATGTGAAATGAACTTAGATGTTTCTATGAACTTAGATGTTTCTCAAATCAAAAATTAATCCTACAATCATTTCAAAATTCACAGAACTTTGCAAACAATAAAAAAATACTATATTATAATAAAAATTCTTTAAATACAATAAATTCTTACATATCATCACTTTCTAACCCAACATCATAAACATTTAGTATTTTTCGCATTTTTATGTTTTACCATAATTATATATAAGATTGAAAAGAACCATTTTCTAAGTTAAACTAATTTTTTTAATCGAAATTAATATAAAATTTTAAATTCACTTATCTGAAAATTTAACAAATTAAAATAATATATTTATATTAATTTAAAATAAAATAAAAATATATGAAAAAATATAATAAATTAAAATTAAAATTTTAAAATTACACATCAATATAAATATTATTAATATTAATATTAATTTTTTCAAAACTAATTTTTTTAACACAATAATTTATATATTTATTCCAAAAATGTGAAGAAATCACTACTTACTTTCTTGTAAATATGTAGTTTATAACTTTACAACTTTCTTAAATTTTTCATTTGAAGATCTTTAAACTTATCTCTTATGAATGTGTAGCTTTACTATTCTTAAAAATTTTGATTTATAGAAAAAAGTTTTTTTTTTTTTTTTAAAGATAGATTATCTATGGAAAAATTTATGTATTGTAATGATAAAGACATTTATTTAATTTTACAAGTTCAATTGTTTATTTTGAGGCAAGTCTAAGGCTATGTAATGACTTTTTCTTGATTCTTGTGAATAAGAGGAAGGATACATTTATATTTGAAAAAATAGACTTAATTCGACAAACAATATATTTTTATCTAGTTTTATGATTGATCATTTTGGTTAATAATTTTATTAAACAATACAATAATAAATATTTTTATACATATAGAATAGTCAATTTTAGAATATAACTTTTAGAATTTAAAATTAATTATCAATAATATTATATAGATGGTAGGGATTTAACCTTTATAATCTATTCTTATCCATGTATTAACTCTTCCTTGATTCTAGTGAATAATAGGAAGAATAAATATTTATGAGAAAAGAGATTTGATTTTACAAATGACTATACTTTTATATAATTTTTTGATTGACCACTTTGGTTAATATTTCTATCAAACAATATAATACTAAATATCATGAGATATTTTTTTAAGTACATAGAGACTTGTGTATTTTAGAATATAACTTTTAGAATTGTAAATTAATTATTAATAATAATATATAGATGGTAGGGATTTAACTTTTATAAAATATTTTGGAATATTTTTATTAGTAACATATTAAAGGTTGAGATATATCTCATAATTAGTTATAATCGTTCCATTATTTTAACTAAATTTATTAACTAAACAAATATCGTATCAACATGAGTTATGGTATTTTGGCTAGGTGGTATTAGTCATCCATACCATTGGCCTATAATACGGTAACCAAGTCTATTTACAAATTAATAATATTCATGGTAAAGTGTTGGTATATCTTCATGATTAAAAATATTCTTAAATGTTTTTTTAAAATTATATATGTGTGTGTTTAAATCATATATTAATTGTTTTTATAAATAATAATAAAAATTCAATATAAAATTATAATTTAGTTAATTTTTGCATAATCAAAAATTAATTTCTCAATCTCAAATGGTTGTTGCAGGTCTATAAATGTGAGGGCGGATGTAGAGAAAAGGTCGTGTTTCAGTTCAATGAATTCCTTCTGTTGTGACTTGGACCAAAAAAGCTTTGTTTTTTCTCTTCCTTTTGTAATTTGACATAAAGGCCAAGTGATATGAAAAAACCTTAATTCCAATCTCTGATAGAAATTAGAAAGGCTCTATTGCCACTCAAAGTGTACATGTGAATACGACAAAACCCAAGGCAGGATGTGTCACTCTTATCCCAACCCTCTCAGTTTAAGAAGTCTCTTTATAACATTCTAATGGGGGTAGTCCCTATGGATGAAATGATGAATTTGGGAGACACAACTAAATGATCTAAACACATCGTCAAAAATAATTGGAAAGTTTACTTATTTAGCACAAAATTATTATATTTAAATACTTTTGAGTGTGAGACCAATGCATTTATGAATTATTTACTTACACAATAATAATTAAACTCGAATTCACCAGATGAACAATTTCTACTAGGATGAAGAGCTATCCTATATGAGATGAAACACCTAAGACTAACTGAGCTGCAAAATATTGGTTAATTTTAGTTAGAATTCCTATTCTAGGTGAATTCTTCCTCTCGGTTGTTTTGAAGTTAGTATTAAATATAGGTAATAGAGAGAAGTCCACAGGAAGGAGATTATGGCCTCATTAATAATACATCCTATGGGGTTGTTACCACTTGAGTGACTCAATTCATATAATGGATTTCTGACAAGAGAACTACAAGTTCATCGTGTTAACCACAAATGAGGGTTTAAACTTCGTAGGTTAGGTGAGAAAGGTGGTGATAAATTCTTTCAATCATGCTTATGCTTGGAGGTACATTTTAAAGATGCACCTATAATCCGAGAATGATATGCAAGATATCTTTAATTGATATTATTGAATGAATTTTAAGTACTTAAAGTTAAGTTACAATATTTAATGCTTATGATGTTAAACACACGAGCATACATGAAGCATTTAGAGGGAAATTATAGGAAAAAGTATCACTAAAGAAAATGTGGCAATGAACAACTTGATTTTTTAATTAAAGTGCTTCAAAACCAATTTATTCAATGAATCAATGAGACAAGCAACTTATAATAAATTATCCAATCACAATATTTATTCAATAAGTTAAGAATCCCAAAGATACAAGTGCTTTAAAATAATGATAATGAAAATAAAGGAGCACCAATTTACAAATTAGAAACCAAATGAGGGAATGATGAATGCTTGAAATATATATAAAGTGATCTTATCAATTAGCAA
Organism: Pinus albicaulis; assembly: GCA_034641835.2. Lineage (NCBI taxonomy): Eukaryota > Viridiplantae > Streptophyta > Pinopsida > Pinales > Pinaceae > Pinus > Pinus albicaulis. The sequence continues at coordinate 375,450,865 of CM076579.1, read as the reverse complement.
TCTCAATGTTCTTTAAATGATAAAAATAAGGAGAAATAACAATATTATATCACTTTAGCAATTAGAAGCAATGTTATTTCAATAAGCAAGATGCTCTAAAAGTAACAGTTAAGGAAATATCAATGGAACTTTTAGAACATTAGCAACCATTCAAGCTTATTACAACAAGATTAGGTGACAATCAGATAGCCTTCCTTGGAGCACAACTTCTTTAATATTTTTTAAATGTATATATGCAATGCAAAATTGAGACAATAGAGAAATTATGCCAATTATGCAATGCGAAAATCAAAGAGTGACCAACACGATAACAATTCTATTTCCACAATGATTGTTCCAAACTCTTAGAGAAAAACCACATAAATCACTTTTCCAATGAAATAAATGATCCTTAAAATCTTCAAAATGATTTTCTTGTCAATTTAGGTGTCCCTCTTATTATTTTCGTGACATATCATAACTAAAAATTCATATATGATACCTTGAAAATGATATGAAAATCCTCTAAATCTGCTTAGAACATGACAAATGCAATGGAACCGTACCATTCTTATCACTTTAGATTTAATGTGTGATGGTTATTGATTTCATTTAAATTATTTTGGGGATATTTTAAGGTGTGTAATTAGATATTTTACTATTTTTATTGGATGACTTCATATCTAAAGATAAAACTATGAGGATAATAATTGTGTTAGAGAGAAAACACTTGGCCCTAGACCCTTTTGAGATGGCTAGTTGACTTTCAAAATGCATTTGGACTCTTCAAAACACCTGCAACGTTAATATTAGCCTTGAAAAAAAACGTGTCAACCATTTTTTGATTGAAATTAGGGATTCTAGGGCTAGATTATGGATTAATGAAATTTCAATCCCTTGAATCCTCATTGAAAAGTATGCAAAACCGATTTCTAGGTTGGCAAATAAATGGATTAATGGTAAGATAATATATAAATAAATTTGAAACCATTACCAACTTACCATAATACTGTATCCACAAATGTTAGCCCCAAATTCAAGTTCCAAACTTAGAAAATAGCCCAAAAATGACTAAAGACCGTACGTGGGGGTATTATAAATGCACCGCACAAATAGTATAATAGACCGTACAATGATATCCTCTTAACATAGCGCAATGGTGCCCTATTTTACATATGGCACACTTAAAAAAAAAATATTGGTTTTAAATTTTTTATTACACAGTACTTGCGCGATATGCTATATAATACAACGCATTGGTGCACTATGTTACGCAGGGCACACTGATTAAAAAAAAATCTTGTTTTTCAAAAATTCAAGCAAGGGCCGACATGGATTGGGATTCGACTATGCAATTCGTCCCGTGGATTGGATGTCAATCTAAAATGAAAAGCCCTAATTCTGAAATCACAAAAACAGGCAGAAGAAAGGGAAGAAACAAAAAAAAAATGAAGAGTTTAGGGTAAAAATGGATAAAACTGGAGAAAAAGTAATAAAAATAATCAAATTTAATCATGAGATTGTTTGAAATTCTATGCTACAAGGTATGAATCACTAGAGGTTTGGATTTTGATTCTCTGAATACTTATGTTCGAACATATTTGGCTGCTCCATAGTGCTCTCATGCTCTCTTACTCCAGGTATGTCTCTTGCAAATCTCTGGCTGAAAATTCTAGCAAAAATAGTGAAATAATGAAAAGTGTTTAGTATTTAAAGAATTTTTTTATGAAATTAGATTTTCGAAAATATTTTGCTGCCCATTTTTTAATTTTCCACTTTGTTTTTCACTTAAAGAAAATATAGTTGTTCTTTTTTTATTTGTGTTTATTCGTCACCGGTGCGTCACTTAATAACATCGCACCAGTGCGTCAATGGGTAACACGGCACTAGCGCGTAGTAACTAAAATGCACCAGTGCCCAGTAACTACAACGCACCAGTGCGGTTACTTGTACATTAACACAAATTTGTGGTTGAGGCACCGAAATTAATTTTACATGTGTACACCAAAATTAGACATGTTGAAAATGTACATTTTGCTGTGAAAATATTTGGGCCATTTATTTTCAAAACTAGACCTCTTCTTCTTTCAGAAAAAGAAACTTGAACCTTTCCATAAACTACAAAGAGAAAAGGTGTCCCAGGATCTGCTTTCTCATTTGTAAGTTCCTCCTCCATCTTGGCATCCACTTTCCTCTTTTCTCCTTTGTGCTTTCTATCTTGATCTTAACAAAATTTATACAATCTCTATTTTATGAGAAACTGACCTTGAATGTTCTAGGAGAAATGACAACGAGTCCTTCATTTTGCATTTTTTAGCAGAATAAGACAGTTTTTCCACTAGATGATGAAGTTATTACATATGCAGGCAATGGTTTCCCGTAGAAAATGAGTATAGGGTTGAGCAGAGGAAAGACATTGCAAAATGGGCTATTACATTAACTTTTCCAATGGGAAACCGATTTGTAGGTGGAAATATGGTAGCTGCAGGTATCTATGCTTTTCTTCCCATAGAAATGGTCATTGTGTTTCCATTTATAAAATAAGGAGACTTTTTATTGGTTTCATCTAGAGAGAGAATCATTTTCAATAACAAATGGAACTAGGGAATCCTTAAGTGTATCCTGTTCACATTTTGTTCGGCATTTCATTCTTTGATAAGTGCTAATTCACCTATACTTTCAAAAATTTGGATTTTTGGGCACCTTCCATGTGATATTCCTCATTATCCATAGGAAAAAAACTCATAGAAGTTACAGATGCCATTCAGGTTCAATTGAAAGCCGAATATGTGATTTTATGAGATGTCGGCTTTGTTGGTAAAAGTTTGTGTAAGCCAACCGAAGCTCGGACAATACTCCCAGCTGCTTTTAAACGCATTTTGGAGAATCTTTCCCTTCATGGGACCTACCAGCCCAATCAACAATGTCAACTAATCTTTCTCTCTTGTCCTTAATAGAATGAGAATCCTTCCCTTCATGGTGCCTCTTGGCTTTATCGACTGCCTCGATTGATCTTTCTCTACTGTCCAATATTTCCCTACCATCCTTGTAAGAATGAGAATCGTTACCTTCATGTGATCTCTTAGCCCATTCAAGAGACTCAATTGATCTCTCTTTGACATCCCTTAGAAAATAGGACTCCTTGCTTTCGAAGGATCGTTTCACCTTGCTAGTCACCAGAGCATCAACATGTATTTCTTTTTCGTCAAATCTACTCTCCCTTTCTCCATCATGGGACCTCTTAACCCTATTTTCGGCCTCAATTGAATGCTCTTTGCTAGTCTCAACCAAGATTTCTCGACTGCCCTTCTCATATTTTTCATAAATATTTTCTCTTTCTGTACTTTGTTGAGCTCTGTAGCCGTCTGCATCCCTGTAAGAATCTTTGCCAATCTTTCTATTTGAATCACTCATTTTATCTCTTATAAAATTCTCAACCGAAATTCGAACTCTCATATTTTCAAACCCTCATCTCCTCAGAAAATTTCTAGCCAGCGATTCGAACCCTCCACTACTCCAATAGTGCACTTTACAGAATAAATTTTCCTTCTTGAAAAAGATATTTCAATGACATACCTGGTTTGCACAAGGTTTTATTTAGCCCTGTTCTGGTGCACGGGGTTTTATAGGCGCACCGGTGCAGTTTCGTAAGATCACGATTTATGTTTTGGTGCGGTGTTTTATGACGCACTGGTGTGCAAGAGTTGTGAAGCATCAGCGCGCTACAGTACTAAGACACACTGGTGTGGGTTATGATGATAAGCACACCAGACGAAAAACCAAGAATCTCTGCTAGAAATGGCGTACTGTATAAAGTTATTTTTTTTTGTATGTAAGATCATAATAAAATAATGATAATTCTAAATTACATGAATGTATTTGCATTATTTTATAAACTTTATTATGTTACAAAAATCCATATTATTCTAGATTTATTATTTTACAATTATTTACAAATTTAAAAATTTACAAATTTTAATAAAATCATTTCACATTAATACAATTAAAATTTTACAAATATTTTACATATAATTACAATTAAAATTACAATTAGGTTTACAATTACAATTACAATTTTACAATTTCACATACAATTACAATTACAATTTTAGAATTTTACATACAATTATAATTACAATTAAAATTTTACAAATATTTTACATACAATTAGAATTACATTTACAATTACAATTACAAATTTATAAATATTTTACATACAATTACAATTTTACAATTTTACATACAATTAGAATTAGAATTACAATTTTACAATTTATCATATATACAATTACAATTAAAATTATAATTACAATCCTTTCACAATAAATTAATTATTACAATTACAATTAAAAGTTTACATTAAATATTTTACATACAGTTACAGTTAAAATTACAATGACAAATACAAATACAATTTTACAATTTTACATACAATTAAAATTTAAATTTCTATTACAATCACAACATAATATTTAATAAATTTCATGGTATTTTAATATTAAATTAATTAATAAACATCACGACCATGATAACCATCATACAAACATCGACTAAAAAAACACATTCAAATTCGCTAACATCATCGTGATCATGATCATCTAACAAAACACAATTAGCATTGTATAACATCAACACAACACAAACATCAAATATACATCTCATGTCAAATAACTCATGCTATCACATACACATCTATCTGTAACCTGCACATTAAATGAACATAACTAACATGACCTAACAATATACACATAATGATGATCACCAACATGTAAATTAAGTACAACTACAACATGAACATAAAATACATGGACCATATATATATATATATAACTGAATAATGTTAAAAAATACAACTGTAATATAAATTTCATGGATCAGCCGGTGGTACAACATCAATAGCAATACTAGTCAAGGCCTGCTCAGTAAATGGTGCAGCCTCAACGGTCGATGGTCCAGCCTGCTCATGATCATGAGTACCATTGGATGGTGAAGGATACTAACTGAAAGTGGCCGATGGTCCAACCTCATCTCCATGAGGACTGCTGCTAGATGCTAGTGGAGGCTCCTCATGTGGTGCGACATGAGGTGAATTATCATGAGATGATGATTCGATGCTCGCGGGCTGTCGATCACGTGCTGCGTCTCGACCATGCCTATAATATGCAACGATCCTCTTCAGTTGTGTAGCTAAGGTAGTAGCTCCTATGACATGCCGCATCAGGTTGTACATGTAATGTGGCATGCCTCTCCACATCTGTAACAACCTACCATCGACATGTTTGTCTCTCATATGAGTAGGCCTAACGCTCGCCTCAACAATCAATGCAGTGAGTCGGTCACCCAACTCCATCCTATATCTAGTATCAAGTCGACCACACCTAGAAAAAGGCAGTACCAGCACACCAGCAGGAGCAGGTCTCTCTACATTGGCCTCCTGATGATCCTCGACATCTACCATGCCCTGATTGTCATCAAGATCCACACCGGGATCAAGTGGTGGTTTCGGCATTTCCTCGCCATCAAAAGACCAAATGTCTTCAAAATATATACAAGTATACAACAATAATTAGACAATTTAATAAAAACAAGTTAAAGAACATGTTAGAATAAATTTAAATAAAATAGTAATATTACCTCTATCATCTGGCGCTCATCATCTATGAAGAGAATGTTGCCAATTCAATCCAACATAAGGATAGGGGACCATAATGAAGGGATTTAGATTGTTAACACCGGCTAGAAAGTCCATTGCATCATGCGATATCCTCACTAGAAACACAGTCTCACCCCTCTTGGGCATTATCTACCCCCACATGTACATATGTGCCTCAAAAATCAGCCTACGAGGCTACCAAACAAAAGTAGGCCTTGTCTCTAGAAACCTCTCAAAAAATAAACAAAAAATATCTGAAGAAAAAGGGAATTTGACCCTCCCTTGTGCATGAGAACGACATCTATCTAAGGTTGTACATAATTGCCGCAAAAAAATGGCAGACTGCCTGACAAGTCGTGGCTCATGTACTAAAGAATCAATATAGTATATAAGTGAGCAACTAATGTGTTGCCCATCACTGGTGTTGTGTGAAATGGTCGAAATCAGAAGTGATAGGCACCTCACCTCCTCACTACCAAATGCACCAATACGTAACTAACCTCCAGCGACCTGAAAATCTGAAAGAGACAGTACATCTACTCCAATGTATCTCTGGCAGTACACTAACTAACTCCCTGCTACAGAGCCAGCTGGAACCTCTGGTAACGAGGGAAAATCCACCCCTCTCCTCAATAGCCCTATAATGAAATATATATCCTCCTTAGTGGGCGTGTACCACTGGTTAGGACCAACCTGGAAAGCCTGTCGTTAGGCATTACACTTGCCAATAAGATGTCTCAAAAACACACCATGGCCCTTTAGGGAAGTATCCTCCTCATAGAAATTTAGGAGGCCTACCTACCTTAGGAGCCCCTAGGTAGCTGTTTTAATAGGGTGAGGGTAAGCATCTCTCTCCCTCTCTCGTGCCTCCCACAGGCGAACCAAGTCATACTACTCCACCTGTTGTTGTTGTTGTTCCCCCTCTTCTCTCTGAATGATTGACATATTAAATATTTTTTTTTTATTAAATGAGACATGTATTTAGGAATATACATATATAATTTTTTTTGGAAAAAAAAAAACAGCCAGTGTGCCACAAAAAATAGTCATGCATCAGTTCTGGTGCGTCTTTTATTTTTTGTGCACTGAGGGTGGTGCCCCAGATGACATTCAACGCACCGTAGGCGACGCACCTAAAACTTTTCAGAGCACTGTTGATTATGTACAGTGTCAGGAGTGTGGTGTGATGACTAAAATCTACGCCTCGATGCATATAGTTCGGTCAGCACACCAACCTCTTGAATTCATTACATAGTCAATGGTGTGGTCTTTTACCAGGCCGCACTGTTGAACTTGTCGAAATTCTGAATGCGGTGCGCTGAAAAACACCGGGGTAGATATTTTCGTCAACATACCGCGTTGCCTCTATTCCACATGGTCAATGGTACAACCGGCTAAATGACTGCAGCACACTTTTTTTTTTTTTTTTTAAATAACGCGGTGCGCCTTTCGGTACCACCTCTGAAATGGTATGGATAATGTTAGCAACGGTTGCAGTGAGGCCTGTAAATTTTATAGGCAGCACTGCTTACCAATGCGAGCTGCGGCTCCAGCGCACCGCGCGACATTTTTTTTTCCCTTTTAAATGGTTAATTTTAAGGTTATTTGAAATTCTAATCCACTAAAAAGCTTAATTAGGGAAAAACAAGAAAAATACTTGTACATTTGGCCATGAAGGAGGAATATTGGCTGTAAAATTTGCAAAATAATTTTTACCCACCATTTTACAAAATGCAAGCTGGAGATTGGTGGGAAATGTAGAACAACAGTGCGTACAATGGGAGCACCGCTGTCAGGGTGGCTCAAGCAAGGATAAATTGCACTGGTGCTTGAGAGCTTTGGAGCACTGAGAAAAGTGAAAAATGCAGTTTTTTGGCCATAATTTTTTTTTTAATTTGACCTTGTTCCGGTGCGCGGGGTTTTATAGGTGCATCAGTGAGGTTTCTTAATACTGCATCGAGTGGTTTTTGTTTTGGAGCGATGTTTCATGATGCACAGGTGCGGAAGAATTGTAAATCATTCGCGCTCTACAGTAATACGACGCACTAGGTGGGTGTGTACAAAGCGCATGGTGTCCGATGTGCCAATGTTTTGTGTGCACCGGTGCTTTCTCTTGTTGAGTGCACTAGTGCGGTTTTGGATGATAAGCACACCGAGAGAAAAACATCCACAAAACCCTCTACCTGTGAACCTCTCTAGTAACCTCTGCTAGAAATGGATTTCTGGGGTATTTTTATAAGGGGTTCCTCAAAAACATCTGCTAGAGGGTCTTTTCCTTGTCGTGTAATACAATCTATGGGTCACTCAATATATTTAAAAAAAAATCTTAACATCTATATTGACCATTTTCAAGACTGTAAGACCTATATTTGGTCTATAATACATCTTATTGAGGGAATTTATATCCATGGTATATAATAGCTCTTAATAATATTCATATTTCTAGTGGGAAACCAAAGATCTCCTAGAGAGGTCATATATGATGGTTATAAATCTCTCTCATAATTGTTGATTTGAGAAGACTGATTTAAGACTTACAACCCTTGTTTTCCTCCCCAATAATCATCAATCCAACCCTTTTATAGTGAATATTACCTCATAAGAATTTTCATATTCCTAGTTGGAGTACAAGGTCTCCCTATAAAGGGCATGCCTGTGATTTGAGGCATTTTCCATGGCTCTCAACCTCTATAAGCATCATTGATGGTTTTATGGCATTATTTAATTCATCATACATTTTCAAGGCACAAATATCCATCCTTGGAGGAATACATCCCCTAATAATATTGTTATTCAGAGTTGGAGGCCAAATATCCCATATAAAAGTTATGCAAGGTGGTTTAATGACTTTATCATGGTCTTTGAGCTACGAAATCCCATTTAAGGGTTGAGGCCCTCCCTTATTTTTCTCCCTAACCATTCTCAAAGTTCTAAGATTAGTTTTTGGGATTAAATATCTCTTAAAAATGTTCACATTCTTAGAAAAAAATCCAAAACCTCCAATATAAGTAATGTGGGGTGATTTCAGGCCTTTTTCATACATGTTAAAGAAGTGTCATTTAATACTTGAGTTAATTACTTTCATCTCCCAATGCTTTTCCATGTCTTCAAACCCATCTAAAAATGTTCTAAAACCTATATAGAATAATTATACATTTATTTTAATATTTTATGTTTATATTATATTATACTTTAATATATATATATATATATATATATATATATATATATATATATATATTGTTGTGTGTTATGTTGTACATTTCAAAAATCAAAGATTACAACATCATTATATTGTAATTTCAAGAAACAATTCTTACATAATAGAAACCTACATTAGAGTAGAACTTTGTGACACTTAGTATGATGGAATTGTTGGATGCAAAGTTAACTTAATAGAACCCTTCAGGCAGACACCTCTAGGTAGGGCCCACCTTTATCTTGTGAGCCCACTCGTTGCAGCACAAATCGATGGATAGAGGGATTATAGAACCTTTAAAGCTTAAGCCTCTAGATGAGGAACACTTTCCCAAGTAATATGTGCCTGTTAAACTGTCATCGAAGTTCCTACCATGTGAGCCCGCTTGTTACAGCCTGGCGTGATGGGAAAAAATATTTATAAAAGTTGCCACTATAGAACCTTCGAGAAGGACCTACCTTAGGTCCTCCACTGAATGCTTATCTACTGCTCATTTTATCGTGGCACAATGAGAAAGGTTTTTAGAAAATCCATCGAGGTAGAAACTTCGGACTGGACCTGATTCTTAATAAAGCTTCTGGCTCGTTCTCTGTCAAATAAGAGTTACGACCCACGTGCTCTTACTTAAAAGAACTCTCACGGCCCTTTTAAAATATCCTTTCTCACAACATTTCTCCATTTTAATATATGATGAGCCTTAGTATCACAAAAATATTATTGAGGCTTCCAAGGCTACCATATTTAATTATCAACCTGGGGTTTATAAAAAATTAAGAGGTGAAGATGCTATATGCATAGTAGATCAAGCTCTATGCATGCCACCTTAATTCAATGAATCAGATCAGGGCATACCAAGACCACTCCTTTTACTAGCTTTCTAAACTAACTTACATGAAAAGACAAGAGTCTAAGATAATTGTAGGAAGGTAAACATTATCCTATTTGAGGAAATGAAAGTTCCATTCATCAAATGTAAATACTAACTACAATTGCATGAAGGTAAAGGATTGTACTAATTGTAGATTATCTGGGTGGATATTGGTATCCACCCACCTATTCCAATTGGACCCCCACCATTTTTTCTTTTAGAATTTCAATTTCCTTAATTATAGCACAGTTTACTATTTTTGGAATTTTTTTGGGTCTTGAACTTCTGGATCCGTTTTGAGGCCCTAGATTACATTGTTTTTTAAAATGGGAAGAGGTGTGTTACACTTTTGTAGTTGAAATTTCTATTCCTTGGTAATATATTTCTAACAAGGTATCATGCACCTCAAACAACTATTGTATGCCAAATTTACGACCTTGGGAATTTGATGTACCAATTTACCCCAACAGGGCCCACAATTTTCTCACTTCATCTCCTAGGGTTAGGTTTTTGGATATTTATGGTTTTCCATTATTTATCAATAATAAATAGTCCTTCAAGCCTCATTGTAAAACATCTCAGAGGCATGAAATTTCCATGTCTCTTCTTAGAGATAAGCTACCATTGTCTGAGCTAGTTTATTTCCATTTGTACGTAAGCATATTTCAGTTCTTTGATATTAATGAAATGAAGATTTATTTATGTTGCATCTCTATGTGTATGGTTATATCTGTATCATATTATGTTCATGTATAAATCTAGATTAGTGGTATCCAAGCGATATTCTATTTCTCTATTTTTATTTTCATTTCCCCGATGAGGTTAGGGTATAAGGAGTTATGGCTTGAACTGGTTGAACCTTTGCAAGGCCAACCCCAAAAACCAAAAAAAACTCCCATGGTGGAAGAAACAAAGCCGTGGGAGGTGTTAGCACTCGAATCTGCCTCAGGCTGAAGGAAATCATGACTCAAGGTAACATCAAACCAAGCATAGCCTCGTAGCTAGCCCTACGAGGAAAGGAGAGGGCTCTCTCCGGGCCTATCTCGGCAAAAAGTCTTCAAAGGGGCTGAGATGACCTATAATAGATACTGATTTTAGGCTAGTAAATAGATAGGAAGGTTTGATTTTGATTTTCTGGGTTTTTTGTTGGAAAAATGGGAATGGCAATTTTGGGCTTGGGGATGAGGCCAGATCTTCGCAGAATTCGAATTGGGGTAAGGTAGGCAGTAGTATTGATGCTTTAGATTATGTGTATGGATGGATAAGAATGAAAAGGAGATGAAGAGGGCAAGGAAGAACAAGGATCCTCTCCAAACTGGAGAAAACATATAAAACTAAACAAATTTAAAGGAAGAGCACTGGAATCAATGAATTCTACCTCATTTACTCATTCATTTAGTTTCAAAATCAAAAGAAGGGAATGGAATACATTAAAAATTAAAGAACTTACAAATAACTGAGAGAAAACAACATAAAAAATTTAAAGCCACAAGAATCCCAATAGGTGCTGCAAAACCTCTGATCTTTCCTTAGCCAAAAATGCAGAAAATATGTACAATAGTGTGCCAAACTTTTCCCAAGAGTCCAACCCTGAAAGTGTCTTAGAAAATACAATAAATAGACAAGTATAACCCCTTCCCATGCCTCTAGGGGTCAAGCTCATGCTTCTAGGAGCAGTTTGAACCAATTCTAAACAAAGAGCTAAAATCTAGGCAGCCAAACAACTTGCCTCTATAAGCTAGGACACTGATCCATTCACTTGATTTTCACTTTTTTGTGAATGAATCATCTAGAAAAAGTAAATAAATGCCAAAATTACATCAAGCTAGATCAAAAATTACATCAAGAGGTGAAACTAGTCAATATTGGCCGAATTTCTGAGCTGGAAGGTGAAAAATAGGCTGAATTCCTCTATGCACCGCGCTCCAAAGCTCTATGCATCGCTCTACTTTGGACCTGTTTTTGGAGCACTTTCTGAAGTCCAAATTGAGCTCATGATATCTCGTTGGAAAGCCCTGGATGTCTGCTATCCACCCCAAGTGGAATTTGTCAATTTGTAGCTTATTTTCCCCTCCAAAAATTCAATCTCCCAAAAGTACTTCCTGCTGGTGCAAAAGGTGGCAGAAAGGTGATTTTCATGGTGTTTTTGGCCCTTTTGATCATTCATAACTTGATGAAATGCTTCGGCCATTTTTGAGCATGCATAAAATACCATGAAAAATCCAAAAATACAAATTTTTCCTCGAGAAGGTGTTCCAATCATAAGCGCGCATCAGGTGGAGCGACGCGTCGGGCGAAAAAACCTGTTTTGAGACCAAAATTTTCAAGAATGACAAAAAATTCTCCAAATTTGCTGAAATTCGGAGTGAATATCCCTCATCGTGCCTCATGCTCAGCCAACGAAGCCTTGGCCAAGATCCAGAGTGGATCATGCCTCTTTCGTCGTTTCAGTGCTTTCCTCAACCTTGCCTTCAGGATCTTCATTTTTGCTCTGCAAATGTGCGTGCGGGCCCAATAGTGATTTTTCATATGACGGAGCATGTCTTTGTCCCTGTTGGCCTTCGCCAAGAGCTTCTCCAGATGAATTTTGACATGTGTAAGGAAATTTTCTCACTCAAATGGTGTCATATCACCTGGTCTCTTCCGGGCCAATTGTCGATATTCACATATTTGCCGCAACTCTACAAGTGTGTGCTGATCCTCCAGCTGTTTATTACGCTGCTCCAAGTAATCTATCACCCACTGAGATCTTTGCAATTTCTCAGTCAGCGTGTCAATCTCGGCCTTTTGCTCCTGGATGATCTCTTTCAGTTTCGAGCTAGGAGAGCTCGCATCAACATTGATGAGTATAAAATCAGTGTCTCGGCCTCCTGAAGGGCCCTCATCGTGCATAGGCCTCTTGCCTCTGTCCTGAACCTGTACCTATGCTGATGTTGAAGGCGAGACCCCTTCCACACCATGTGGAGATAGTACTCACGCTGCTGATGAAGTCAACGAGACCCCTTCCATCCCGGGTGGAGATAGTACTCGTCGTGTCGCTGCAAATAAGGCTCTGTGGCCTCGCTGATATGTCACATACACTGGAGCACTGATATGCTCAGTCTCAGGAATATCGAACTGGTGTGAAGTCTCTCCCTCATCATGAAATAACTCGGGAGGCGACTATGGCACTGCAAAGAAATCACGGGAGATGAACTCCTCCCAAGCAATGCCCTATTGTGTAAGCTGATGTACCACCATGATTTTGATCAGCGCGTAATGACATATGATGTTATGCTGTTGTGCTAGGGTCTTCTTCTGTACAAGAAATGTCATTCGCTCTATGTTATGGTATATGAAGTATGGAATCCTCATCAACTGCACTCTCGTGAAGTGCATCAACAGCCGAATGTGATATGCACACAAGCGTGAAAAGCGCCCTTCACAACTGAAATAACGAATGATGAGTTTCATCAATGGTGCATACTCATCCTTCAAAAATCGGAATGGAAATACCCTGCTCAGCTGCCTCATATATCCAGGTCTGATATTGATCCTGGTGGATATCGGTGGCCTCCCACCTATTCCATTTGGACTCGTAGCGTCAATTCTTTCAGTTTTCCAACTTCAGCACAACTTACTATTTATAGCAGGTTTTCGGGTCCTGCACACCCGGAGCCGTTTTGGGGCATTAATAATCCAGGTGGATATTGGTGGCCACCCATTGAGTCCATTTGAACCCTCACCATCAGTTATTTCAGTTTGTAAGTTTCGGCACAACTTACTATTTTTAGCAGTTTTTTCGGGTCTTAAACTTCCGGAGCCGTTTTGAGGCCCTAAACGACGTTTTTTGGGAAAACAGAGAGCAACATGGGTCCATGGACCGATGTTGATCATTCAAAATTTGTACTCCTCGGACAGATCTTTCTAACGAGCTATTGAGCGCGTCAAACGGAGATCGGATGCCAAAGTTACGTCCCCGGGAAGTTGAACCACCAATTTACCCAAACGGGGCCCACAGTTTTGGGCGCTTCATCTTCTACGGTTAGGGTTTTGGACGTTTCAGATTCTACATTGTTTCTCAACAATAAATAGGCCCTCGAGCCTCATTGTAAGACAGTTCAGGGGGCTGGGAGCCGATACATCTCTTCTCAGAGATAAGCGCTACCAGTGCCCTAGCTCACCACATCTCCATTATGTCTGCATTGTAACACAGTTCAGGGACTGGTAGCCGACACATCTCTTCTCAGGGATACGCTGCCAGTACTCTAGCTATTTTATTTCCATTATGTCTGTAATAGGCCTGCGAGCCTCAATGTAACACAGTTTAGAGGCCTGCGTATGATACATCTCTTCTCAGAGATACGCTATCAGCGCCCTAGCTTGTTTCCATTACGTTTGTAAGCTTATTTCAGTCATTCTTTTATTAATAAAATGAAGCATTATTTCCGCTGCATCTCTGTATCTATGGTTATATCTGTATTATGTTGCGTTCTTGCATAAATCCGGATCAGATATATGGCTCATAATAGGCTCTCTCCAATTGCTGCCGCTTATTCCACTCTTCCCCGATGTTTGGTATCCCAGTCGCCTCTGAAATGGTCTCTAGTGACAAAGTAAAATCCACCCCAGCAAGGTTTACACGACTGTTATGCAAATGTAAGACAAATAGGTGAGATACCTCATGATGATGCTGAGTTTGGGAAATCATCTCACAATAATGGAAACATGACTGACGCTGAAAACAATCCATTGCAAGCGGGCAAGCCTGCAATTGGGTCAAAGAAGTGGGCTCCTCCCTAACATGCCTGCCACTTTTGTGAGACCTCCTTGGCACATTAACCTCTGTAGATGAATCACTGTCCTGCTCATACCCTTGCTCATAAGGTGAATCTGTCTCTGACATGATGCTGAAATGTGTTTGTCAACTGTACGCTTGGTTGGTTAGGAAATGAGAAAATTGGTGTATTTGTTTCAAAGCCCAAACGTGTCACACATATATATCAAGACGCTATAATAAAAACCACAGTGGGAAAAGGACTATCAAGTGAGTTTGAACATGAAGACAGCCACTGCTTGACTGTATGGGGATTTTACAAGTGAATAGGAATGAGTGTAGTGATGGGGGGGGGTAGTTATTAGGAACAAGAGTGAAAATGAAATGGAAACATATATATGAGTCAAATGAAATCAAGGACAAAGAAATAGTCCTTGCAGTGTCTGACAATTAGGCTTTGTCAATGGAGGGATGTGGGAATAAGTAATAGGGTTTGGGAACTCAAATCATGGGAACGAAATGGTATTAGGGATATGGGATAGTGAATATGGGACTATGGGACTGTGCTATAACAACAATGATAATAGCAGTGTGACAATGATATGATAATAACATTGAAAAAAACTCCAATAACAATGAAATGAGATTTTTTTGACAAGTTGCAGCTTTGACACCCAAATTCAAATTTAAATTATCTCTTCCTCGAACCGTATGGAGCAGATTTTGGAATGGATGTAGGGTTAAATCTTTCACCATTAAACACTTGTTTTCTCCACTTCTAAACCACCATAGCATATCCCAAAAATCATTGAACAGGCGTTAACACACTTACTTGGAGCGGGAAGATCATTTGAATTTGAAAAATCGCTAAACGTTGATGAGTTTTGGGCTGGAGGGCTCAACGCACCGCGTGCATTCTATGTGTTGTGCCTACTCCGTGTGCGCCGCGCTGAAAATTCCAACACAGTCACGGCCCTTGCAAACTGCAATTTGTTCTTCCACTCCCAAATTCGACTTTGCAATGAGAATTTATGAATGTAATTTGACACAAATGAATTATATATCCCTGGAAAATATCTTGCAAGAGTTGGTTTTGATTTTTACTTCCTCCACAACCCATTTTATAATGTTTTTCATTTGGCAATTTGTCATTTAATGAAACTCTGTCCTTTGGCTTTTCACTGATTTTCTGAGCTTGGACTGATGAAATTAGTTGATTTTTTGCAGGGATGTTGGCATTTGGACTTCGGCAAAGACTAGAGGCTGCATTGAAATTTTTATGGCGGAAAAAATACATGATTATTACAAAAAATGAATTCAACAATTTCTTATTCAAAATAGAGTTTTGAACAAGAAATGTCCTCAAAGGTGTTTGATGATAATAATTTGAACTAAGAACCTCTTCGAAAACCATCCTCATGGCATGCGGGCATTTATTAAACATATCAAAAGACTGAACCCTAGACTCTAAAACTAAAAGACTCTTGTTGACCAAAATAATCATTTATGACCATGAATGACGTGAACTGAACTTCGATGAATTTTGAGGAGTTTTAATTAGCCCAGCAGGTACAAGAATGAGGGAATACAAGAAGACCAAACCCTTTTGTCAGTCAATGGCATGCCCCTAGCGAAATGCAACGAAGTGAAGTGAGCGAGACACCTAAAAATGATATGCAAAAAGTGAAATGATATCTGACAGAGGGCTGTAAGGACCGACTCTAACATTGGCTCCAATGGGGATGGTGGATCCAAGGAGATGCCAAGAACGGCAGATCTCTGGAAGAGCTAGACAGTGCCTTCATCCATTAGGCGATGGATTCATTATTTCAACAGATAACACAAAACCTTTGACACATTTATTGACTGAAAACCTGACTGAAACCGACTCAACTTTAAAAATGAAATGACTGATAAAACTAACTTGAAAAACTTCAAACCAACTAACCTCCTTCTTCAGAATTATAGCCTTCGCTTCGGGCCCCAGACTGAGGAAAAGAGATTAGTACACACTTGCGATGAAATAGAAGTAGAACGATATATACAATGATAATGAAATCAGCAAAAAATACTCAGAAATGGTATCGCTTGAGCAACCGACCATTGATCGGCCCTCCAGGACAATCATCCCCGTTCATTTCCTTGAGAAGAAAGGTGTTCTGACCACGATACACTACAATCTTAAAAGGGCCTTTCCAAATATTTTCAAATTTGTCGTGCTTACCCTTATCTTCATTTCGAGCATCCCACTTCAAGACCACCTCATCCAGCTGAAACTTATCTTCTTTCGCCTTCCTGTCATAAATATTCTTAATGCGCTCCTGCGACTTGAATGTATTTTGAAAGACCTCCTCCCTTGTTTGCTGTAAATGAATCATCTGATTTATCCTTCGCTGCATGGGATCTTCCTCACTACCAGCTTCCTGAAGAAATTTGACTACCAGGACAGCAAGAGAAGTGGGAAAGACTATGTCTACTCCATACACCAACTCAAAGGGGGACATACCGATGGATTTTTTCTGACTTAGCCTATCAGCCCAAAGCGCATTTACTAATTTCTTGTGCCAGCCTTTCTTATTGATTTCCAGCAATTTCTTGATAATATTTACCAAAGACTTATTGGAAGACTCCGCCAAGCCATTTCCTTGCGGATGGTAGGCAGTTGAATGTCCGAGGATGATGTATACTTATTGCAAAATTCAACCATCCTTTTTGACTTGAAGGCCGCTGCATTATCTGTGATTATCTTACTAGGACAACCAAAACGTGACAGAATGTTATTCTCAAGAAAAGAAATAATTACCACATTCGTAGCTTGTCTAGTGGGAATTGCCTCGATCCACTTCGTGAAGTAATCCGTTGCTGTCAATATCCATATATGCTGACCTGAAGATGCCGGATAGATTTCTCCAATGAAATCCAATCCCCACTGTTGAAATGGTGCACTAACTTCAATTGGTTTAAGAGGCAAAGGCTGTAATTTCTGCTTCCCTTCGAAAATTTGACATTCGTGACAATTCTTAACAGCCTTATATACATCAGAAAATAAAGTAGGCAAATAGTATCCCGCTCTTAGAATCTTATTAGCTGTGGTTTTCCAAAATAGATGGCCGCCGCAGTCTCCTTTATGAAAGTCCTCCAAAACTCTTTTGGCTTCTTCCTCTACCAAACAATTCAATAACATTCCACCAGGGTCTTTCCAATATAATGCAGAATTCAAAATACAAAACTTTGCAGCCCTCAACTTCAAGGCTCTACTCTTATTTCTAGGCATCCCAGGTGGTGGAGACAAATTTTGAAGTACATATAAAATGTCAGCATACCAAGGGGAAGAAACAAAGATATCAGATACCTGAAATGATGCACTTTCCTCATCCTCATCAGACATAGCAGCGATCAAATTTATGTCTAAAGCATGCATATTTGTTTCGGCCATGATCTTTGCTAGTCCTTGTCCTTTAATCAACTTGGTGGGTTTAATCTCCACATCATACTCTAACAATGCAGCGATCCACTTACCCCGTCTTCCTTCTGGATCTGCTTGTACCAAAACATCTTTGACAGTTGCGTTAGGAACGTAAGCTATAATGTGGGAATGCAGTATATACACACGAAAATATTTCAATGCCTTCACAAGAGCTAGAGTCTGCTTCTCAATGATGTTGTATTTTAAGGCTCCATCCCTTATAATTCGACTGAAAAAATCAGTGGGCTTCTCAAATCCATCTCTTTTCTGCATTAAAACAGTTGCCAAAGTGTGCTCAGAAGCAAATGAAAAAAAAATGAAGTCCTGTGTGTAATCCAGGTTGATTAAAATGGGAGCTGAAGAAAGAGCTAACTTTACCAAATTGAATGATTTCACCGCCTCTTCCGTCCACTTCACTTGGCTATCCTTTTTCAGCATGTTTGTGATCTCTCTAAGGTGCTCAGCAAGATTTGGAATGAAACGAAGCAGAAAATTCATTTTACCGTTGAAAGACTGTATTTCCTTCTTATTCCATGGCTGCTCAATTTGCAGGATTTCTTCAACACGTGCCGGGTCAACACGAATGCCATCTTTTGAGATAATATGGCCCAGAAGTTTGCCCTCATCCATGGCAAACAAGCTCTTTTTCGGATTCAGCGAAATGCCATATTTTCTACACTTCTGAAAAACAACTTTCAAGTGATACAAATGTTCTTCATCAGAATTTGAAAACACTGTCAAATCATCAAGGTAAACAACCAAAAATACATCTTTCTCATTGGCGAAAGCCATGTCCATTGCACGCTGAAAAGTGGCACCTGCATTTTTCAAACCAAACGACATCTTGGCATAATGAAACATTCCCCATGGAGTGGTGAATGCCGTTTTGTCACGATCGTCCTCATGAACTAAAATTTTATTATATCCTGAATATTCGTCGAGTAGTGACATCCTTGATACTCCAACTACTCGCTGCAGTATATGGTCCATTTTTGGCAGCGGATAATTGTCCTTCAATGACACCTTATTCAAATTTCTGAAATCAATACACAAACGGATCTCACCTGTCTTTTTCTGAATGGGCACCAAATTGGAAATCCAATCAGAAAATCTGATGGGAACAATGATTCCTAATTTGTACAGCCTATTTACCTCCTTCTCAATTGACGGCAACAACTTCGGATTGATTCTCCTCAACTTCTGACGGAAAGGCTTCTGATTTGGTTTAATAGGGATAGTATGATGAATGATATTAGTGTCATATGTCTTTAAATCTGAGTAATCCCAAGCGAAAGCATCAACAAATGAAGACAACAAACTCACATATTCAGCTCTTACCTCTGGTGACAATGACTTGGATAAATTTACCATCTTGGGGTTTTCAGCTATCCCAATATTTACTTCTTCAACACCTTTTTCAGTCGGCCTCAATGTCAGTTTGCGGGCTACGTCATCTTGATCAAAGAGTTCCTCTAAAGGAATCAATCCTTTAGGAATGATGTTATCCTTAAGGTGCAGCACTTCCATTTGATTTATTTGCATATCATCATTACCATCATCCGGTTCTGTATCTATGGAGGTATCTTTAAACTTACCCTTGTTTTGCAGGAAATCATTAATCTCCTCATCGTCCTGAAAAGCTTGCCAACATCTCTGATTATCTGGAACGGTAGGGCAGTGCTTCACATAGATCTTGAACTTATTGCTGCAATTCATTGGGATTCTCAAATTACTTGCTGCTTTAGCAAGTCCATCAGCAACACCATTTTGGATGCGAGGTACACACGTTAAGGTATAGTCTGAAAATAACTTCAAGATGTCTAAAACTGCATTACGTAAGCCCTCATGAGAGGATGCTTGGCTTGAAACTCACCCTTTACCTGTTTTATCACCAATTCGAAATCACCATAGACTGCAATTATTTTCGCATTCATATTTCTTAGAATATTTAGGCCAGCAATCAGAGCCTCATACTCAGCCTCATTGTTAGAACAATCAAATGCTAGTTTGTAGGAACATACTCGCACATTTCTCGGCACCTTATTCGGAGCGGAAAATGGACTGCGTACCCAAATACCAATTCCAGCACCATCACTACCCACTGCGCCATCGAAATCCATGGTCCAAAGACCATCTTCATCATCCTCTAAGTGCTGAAATTGCGCCAGCTCTGTTTTTTCTATTTGCTTCCCGTCATCTTTAGCTGATTGCTCAACAATAGCTTGCTTTTCTTGTCTTTCTTTCTACAGAACTTCTCTGAAATTCTCGGTAATCTCTGGTATATCTTCTGCTGGAACTAAATGACTATCTATATCATTAAAACTATCAGCAAACAAAACAAAATACTCTAAGTCTGTATGTACATAATTTACAAGATGATTGATTGGTTTCTCCTTGCTTGTTATCATGTATTTCATCTTCTGTTCTCGATATAACTTTCTCATTTGACCAAAGACAGGAATTGTTGCATAGGAGAAATCTAACTGTAGTGTACCTTTCAACTTTGCTCCCCAAGATCTAGAAAGGAGCATCCCAAATCGGGGAGGAATGTTTGCCACAACCACGTCCATCAAGACATTCTTCGCAGGAATCTGATCTAAACTTACAACCAAATCTTTGATGAGCCCGATACATCTCACTCGGCTAGAATCAAATGAGTACAAATCATGGTACTTCCTTGTAATGCCTAAACCCAACTTTTCCATGATTTCTTTTGGCATAAGATTGTGCGAAGCACCGGAATCAAACATGGCATTATGCAATACAAATTCATGCAACCTCAAACTGATATAAAAGGGAGGAACATCGCTGTCAGGGGACTCACCATCTAAAGTAGGCCCAAATATCAATTCAGGCTGATCATCTTCAATATTCACCGTGTCAAACATTGGATCAAAATTCATAATTTTAGATACTTGACCTCTATAACTGCTATTCTTCATAATTTCTATCAAAGGAATAGATACCTTCAATTTAGAAATTTCATTCTCCAAACTAAAAGCTGAAACCTTTTCGACCTCTTTGACTGGAAATTATTTCCTTTCAGCCTTATCCTTCATTACGCTTGGCTGATTTGACTTTTCTGCTGATGATGATTTGTTAGCTGAATCTACAGGTGAATCTATCTTCGGTGCTGAAGCCTCTTTTCTCTTCTGAATTGGGTTTATGGGCACATCTCTGTTTCTTAATGAGTATTGCTTCTGCTGAGCGGACAAAGCATTCATATACCCTATTTGGTATTCATCTGATTCTTCCTCAAGAGCTACATCATTTGCTAAAATAAAATCCTCATCTTTCTGTGCAGCTGAACTTTCTGCATACTCTTCATCTTCAGTGATATAAATGGGTAGATCATCAGGAGTAAAGAAGTGGTTTTGCTCCCCTACTACATCATCTTCATCGTCTGAATCTTGACCAACAAATTTTTGCTGAAGAGGTATTTTTACTTGCTACTGGGCTGCCGGCTCTTGTGCTCTTTGTTCACGCTATTTAATTCTGAACTGTGGCTGCTGCTGGCCACGGTAGTTGGGATTTCGAATCTGCGGTTTGGGCTTATCAAGCGTCATTCTTTTGAACATTTTTTCCATTTCGCGAAGCAAGTTTTGATCTGATGTAGATGTGGAAGCTTCTTCCTTTATGGTCACTCTCTTCTCTGCTTTCAACCTGACTCTCTTATCATTCAAATTCACCTCAACACTAACAGCAATCTTCTGCATATCTTCCAAGGTAGGCGGATCTCTGTCTCGTAATGAATAAGCCATCTCCGGATCGAAACCATCCGGGAATTTAAGGAGAGATGCCTTTCTAGATGGTCTTAAGTCATCTGGAATTGCATTATAAACCACATTGAATCTGATGATATAGTCTTGAACGGACTCACCAGGATTGCGCTTGATGCTGTTATACTCGGCATTGATCTGAAGTGGATATTTTTTAATTTCCCAACGATCTAGAAACTGTCGGTGAAGTTCTGCCATTGTAGTAATGCTTCTTGCTGGCAAAGCTCTAAACCATTTCCTTACCTCCCCTCCAAAAGTTTGCACCAAAAGTCTCATGGTTATATTCTCTTCATCGATCTCATGAAGATAAAAAACGTCTACCATCTTATCTACATGTTGTTGTGTCGGAAGACTCTGTGGAGTGCCATCAAATATTGGAATCTTTCTCTGATAATCTGTAGGCATATCATTCAACTGCTGTGGTAACACAAGAGGAGAAAATCGAGCAGCCATGGCTCTCGGCGGATTTATAATCTGTCTTGGAGAAACAGGTGGAGTGGGAGAAGTAGATGAATGAGATGTATGCGGTGGAGATGGAGGAGGAACTACCACTGATTGTTGATCAGATATTGATGGTTGTATTGGAATGGTCAGAATGAAAGAAGGTTCAGCTTGAACCTATGAATCAGAATTAACCACTGATGGACCAAGAGTTTGAGAAGCGGATTCTATGAATTCAAGGATGTTGGTTGCCACGATAGAATTCTGAAGATTCAGGATATAATTATCAATAGATCTATTTTCTTTTTCAACTTCTAGATACTTGATAAACTCAGGATTGATGACGGTAGAACCAGTAGCGCTTTCGGACTTGGTTTCAAACAATGATAACTCGAACTGATCTTCAAACTCTATATCTTCAATGTATTCAAAAACAGTGGGGTATGAGTGAGATTTGACCAAAGGAATGATGGGAGCTTCTCGACGGAAAATTATTGGGATTAGGTTGCGGTTTTCATATACTGGAGGCAGATTTGGATCAGGATTTGATCTAGTATGCCTTTTTGAAGCCAGTGTGTTGATCAATTCAAAAATCCAAAGGACACAACCGATTATTTTCAGCCTATCGACTTCTAGACTCAATCATCCAAAAGTCCAGAATGATATAATTTACTGGGGTGATTTGCAAATCAAGTGTCACATTCACAAGCTAAACCGGAGATCGACTGAAGCAGCATTTATCTACTTCCGCTAATGCACATCACAAGCGTTTCGAAAGCTACCTGGCGTGACTTCAGACTCCGTCTATAACTCATGAAATGAACACACCAACAAGCAAATCATTGATATTTGTCCCCAGTATGGTTTCCACTATGTTAGCGCTCGAATCTGCCTCAGGCTGAAGGAAAGCAGGACTCAAGGTAACATCAAACCAAGCTTAGCCTCGTAGCTAGCTCTACGAGGACAGGAGAGGGCTCTCTCCGAGCCTATCTCGGCAAAAAGTCTTCAAAGAGGCTGAGATGACCTATAATAGATACTGATTTTAGGCTAGTAAATAGATAGGAAGGTTTTATTTTGATTTTTTGGGTTTTTTGTTGGAAAAATGGGAATGGCAATTTTGGGCTTGGGGATGAGGCCAGATCTTCGCAGAATTCGAATTGGGGCAAGGTAGGCAGTATTCTTGATGCTTTGGATTATGTGTATGGATGGATCAGAATGAAAAGGAGTCTAAGAGGGCAAGGGAGAACAAGGATCCTCTCCAAACTGGAGAAAACATATAAAACTAAACAAATTTAAAGGAAGAGCACTGGAATCAATGAATTCTACCTCATTTACTCATTCATTTAGTTTCAGAAGAAAAAGAATGGAATGGCATACATTAAACATTAAAGAACTTACAAATAACTAAGAGAAAACACCATCAAAAACTGAAATCCACAAGAATCCCCACAGGTGCTGCAAAACCTCTGATCTTTCCTTAGCCAAAAATGTAGAAAATATGTACAATAGTGTGCCAAACTTTTCCCAAGAGTCCAACCCTGAAAGTGTCTCAGAAAATACAATAAATAGACAATTCTAACCCCCTCCCATGCCTCTAGGGGTCGAGCTCATGCTTCTAGGAGCAGTTTGAACCAATTCTAAACAAAGAGCTAAAATCTAGGCAGCCAAACAACTTGCCTCTATAAGCTAGGAAACTGATCCATTCACTTGATTTTCACTTTTTTGTTAATGAATCATCTATAAAAAGTAAATACATGCCAAAATTACATCATGGTTACCAAATTACATCAAGATAGATAAAAAATTACATCAAGAGGTGAAACTAGTCAATACTGGCCGAATTTCTGAGCTGGAAGGTGAAAAATAAGCTGAATTCCTCTATGCGCTGTGCTCCAAAGCTCTATGCATTGTGATACTTTGGACCTATTTTTGGAGCACTTCCCGAAGTCCAAATTTAGCTCATGTTAGCTCGTTGTAAATCCCTGGATGTATTCTATCCAACCCAAGTGGAATTTTTCAATTTGGAGCTCATTTTCCCCTCCAAAAATTCAATCTCCAAAAAGTACTTCCTGCTGGTGAAAAAGGTGGCAGAAAGGTGATTTTCATGGTGTTTTTGGCCCTTTTGATCATTTAGAACTTGATGAAATGCTTCGGCCATTTTTGAGCATGCATAACTTACCATGAAAAATCCAAAAATACAAATTTTTCCTCCAGAAGGTGTCCCAATCATAAGCACGTGTCGGGTGGCGCGACACGTCGGGCGAAAAAACCTGTTTTGAGACCAAAATTTTCAAGAATGACAAAAAATTCTCCAAATTTTCTGAAATTTGGAGTGAAGATCCCCCATCATGCCTCATGCTCATCCAAAAAATCCTTGGCCAAGATCCGGAGTGGATCAGGCCTCTTTCGCCGTTTCAGTGCTTTGCTCAACCTTGCCTTCAGGATCTTCATTTTTGCTCTGCAAACGTGCGTGCGGGCCCAATAGTGATTTTTCATATGATGGAGCATGTATTTTTCCCTGTTTTCCTTCACCAAGAGCTTCTCCATATGAATGTTGACATGCGTAAGGCAATTTTCTCTCTCTAATGGTGTCATGTCACCTGGTCTCTTCCGGGCCAATTATCGATCTTCACGGATTTGCCGCAACTCTACAAGTGTGTGCTGATCCTCTAGCTATTTATTACTCTGCTCCAAGTAATATATCACCCACTGAGCTCTCTGCAATGTCTCAGTCAGCGTGTCAATCTCGGCCTTTTTCTCCTGGATGATCTCTTTCAGTTTCGAGCTAGGAGAGCTCGCATCAACATCGATGAGTATAAAATCAGTGTCTCGGCCTTCTGAAGGGCCCTCATCATGCATAGGCCTCTTGCCTCTATCCTGAACCTGTACCTGTGTTGATTTCAAAGGCGATAACCGTTCCACACCATGTGGAGATAGTACTTGCGCTGCTGATGAAGTCAACGAGACCCCTTCCATCCCCGGGGGAGATAGTACTCATCATGTCACTATAAATAAGGCTCTGTGGCCTCGCTGATATTTCACACACACTCGAGCACTGATATGCTTAGTATCAGGAATATCAAACTGGTTTGAAGGCTCTCCCTCATCATGAACTACCTCGGGAGGTGGCTGTGGCGCTGCAAAGAAGTCACGGGAGATGAACTCCTCCCAAGCAATGCCCTGTTGTGTAAGATGATGTACCACCATGATTTTGATCACTGCGTAATGATATATGCTGTTATGCTGCTATGATAGGGTCTTCTTCTATAAAAGAAACGTCATCCGCTCTATTTTACGGTACATGAAGTATGGAATGCTCATCAACCACACTCTCGTGAAGTGCATCAACAGCCGGATGTGATATGCATACAAGCGTGAAAAGCACCCTTCACAATTGAAATAATGAATGATGAGTTTCATCAATGGTCCATACTCATCCTTCAGAAATCGGAATGGAAATACCCTACTCAGCTGCCTCATATATTCAGGTCTGATATATGGCTCATAATATGGCTCATAATAGGCTCTCTCCAACTGCTATCGCTTATTCCACACTTCCCCGATGTTTGGTATCCCAGTCGCCTCTGAAATGGTCTCTGGTGACAAAGTAAAATCCACCCCAGCAAGGTTTACATGACCGTTATGCAAATGTAAGACAAATATGCGAGCTAACTCATGATGATGCTGAGTTTGGGAAATCATCTCACAATAATGGAAACATGACTGACGCTGAAAACAATCCATTGCAAGCAGGCAAGCCTGCAATTGGGTCAAAGAATTGGGCTCATCCCTGACATGCCTGCCACTTTTGTGAGACCTCCTTGGCACATTAACCTCTGTAGATGAATCACTGTCCTACTCATACCCCTGCTCATAAGGTGAATCTATCTCTGACATGATGCTGAAATGTGTTTGTCAACTGTACGCTTGGTTGGTTAGGAAATGAGAAAATTGGTGTATTTGTTTCAAAGCCCAAACGTGTCACACACATATATCAATATGCTATAGTAAAAACCACAGTGGGAAAAGGACTATCAAGTGAGTTTGAACATGAAGACAGCCACTGCTTGACTGTATGGGGATTTTACAAGTGAATAGGAATGAGTGTAGTGATGGGGGGGTAGTTATTAGGAACAAGAGTGAAAATGAAATGGCAACATATATATGAGTCAAATGAAATCAAGGACAAAGAAATAGTCCTTGCAGTGTCTGACAATTAGGCTTTGTCAATGGAGGGATGTGGGAATAAGTAATAGGGTTTGGGAACTCAAATCATGGGAACGAAATGGTATTAGGGATATGGGATAGTGAATATGGGACTGTGGGACTGTGCTATAACAACAATGATAATAGCAGTGTGACAATGATATGATAATAACAGTGACAAAAACTTCAATAACAATGAAATGAGATTATTTTGACAAGTTGCAACTTTGACACCCAAATTCAAATTTCAATTATCTCTTCCTCAAACCCTATGGAGCATATTTTTGAATGGATGTAGGGTTAAATCTTTCACCATTAAACACTTGTTTTCTCCACTTCTAAACCACCATAGCACATCCCAAAAATCATTGAACAGGCGTTAACACACTTACTTGGAGCAGGAAGATCATTTGAATTTGAAAAATCGCTAAACGTTGATGAGTTTTGGGCTGGAGGGCTCATCATGTCGTGCGCATTCTATGCGCCGCGCCTACTCCGTGTGCGCCGCGCTGAAACTTCCAACACAGTCACGGCCCTTGCAAACTGCAATTTGTTCTTCCACTCCCAAATTCGAATTTGCAATGAGAATTTATAAATGTAATTTGACACAAATGATTTATATAGCCCTGGAAAATATCTTGCAAGAGTTGGTTTTGATTTTTACTTCCTCCACAACCCATTTTATAATGTTTTTCATTTGGAAATTTGTTATTTAATGAAACTCTGTCCTTTGGCTTTTCACTGATTTTCTGAGCTTGGACTGATGAAATTAGTTGATTTTTTGTAGGGATGTTGGCGTTTGGACTTCGGCAAAGACCAGAGGCTGCATTGAAATTTTTATGGCGGAAAAAATACATGATTATTACAAAAAATGAATTCGACAATTTCTTATTCAAAACAGAGTTTTGAACAAGAAATTTCCTCAAATGTGTTTGATGATAATAATTTGAACTAAGAACCTCTTCTAAAACCATCCTCATGGCCTGTGGGCATTTATTAAACATATCAAAAGACTAAACCCTAGACTCTAAAAGTAAAAGACTCTTGTTGACCAAAATAATCATTTATGACCATGAATGACGTGAACTGAATTTCGATGAATTTTTAGGAGTTTTAATTATCCCAGCAGGTACAATCATGAGGGAATACAAGAAGACCAAACCCTTTCGTCAGTCAATGGCATGCCCCTAGCGAAATGCAACGAAGTGAAGTGAGTGAGACACCTAAAAATGATATGCAAAAAGCGAAATGATCTCTAACGGAGGGCTGTAAGGACCGACTCTAACAGGAGGATGATATCCTTTCAAAATATTTCTCAAATAATCCTTTGAGTGAGAGAGGAACGCGATGATGGACAACATTTCCCAAATCCTTGGGTGGCTACCCACCAGCAACACATATTCATCTAGCAGCTAGTCTGGAGGAAACACTCCCTTTAAAGTACAAGTCAACCTTCACATCCCCATATTTGAAGGCCATATAGATGCGAATGTTGTAGATAAATGGATAAATTTGTTAGAAGGATATTTTTTGGGTTCATAATTTTTCCAATTGAGAAAATATTACTTTTGCACTCCTCAAAGTCGCCCCCCATGTCAAGGATTGGTGGGAAACCTACTGTGAGAATAGGGATGTCGCACCCACTCTGAATTATTTACGATATTCAATTAAGGAACGTTATTACCTTGTGGGGATCTATGGATATAAATACATAAATTGGACAACGTTGTGGCAAGGAAGGACCAGACGTGCGAGAGTGCACAAATATTATTCATACCCTTCAAACGAAATTGGGTATCAAGGATTATAAGTAGAATTTAGTACTCAAGTATCGTGGTTTTCTACACAAGTAAATCCAGGATGAGATGGATTTCCTGGACATTTCCTTGCTCGACGCCTCCTATTGATACACTGTTAAGGGGGGTATTATAAATGCACCACACAAATATGCTATGGGACATGGGGTATAATTAATAGAACAAAAAAAATATTTTATATTAAATATATGATTAGTTATGGGGTATAAAACTTGCAGGAAGCACAGTATGAAACTGCACTTGTATAAGTGCACCGCACAAATAATATAATAGACCGTACAATGATATCCTCCTAACATAGCGCAATGGTGCCCTATTTTACATATGGCACACTTTTTAAAAAAATATTGTTTTTAAATTTTTTATTACACAGTACTTGTGTGATACGCTATATAATACAATGCACTGGTGCACTATGTTACGCAGGGCACACTGATTAAAAAAAATCTTTTTTTTCAAAAATTCAAGCAAGGGCCGACATGGATTGGGATTCAACTATGCAATTCGTCCCGTGGATTGGATGTCAATCTAAAATGAAAAGCCCTAATTCTGAAATCATAGAAACGGGCAGAAGAAAGGGAAGAAACAAAAAAAAATGAAGGGTTTAGGGTAAAAATGGATAAAACTGGAGAAAAAGTAATAAAAATAATCAAATTTAATCATGAGATCATTTGAAATTCTATGCTACAAGGTATGAATCACTAGAGGTTTGGATTTTGATTCTCTGAATACTTATGTTCGAACATATTTTCCTGCTCCACAGTGCTCTCATGCTCTCTTACTCCAGGTATGTCTCTTGCAAATCTCTGGCTGAAAATTTTAGCAAAAATAGTGAAATAATGAAAAGTGTTTAGTATTTAAAGAATTTTTTTATGAAATTAGATTTTCGAAAATATTTTGCTGCCCATTTTTTAATTTTCCACTTTTTTTTTCACTTAAAGAAAATATAGTTGTTCTCTTTTTATTTGTGTTTATTCGTCACCGGTGCGTCACTTAATAACATCGCAATGGTGGGTCAATGGGTAAAACAACACTGGTGCGTAGTAACTAAAATGCACCAGTGCGCAGTAACTACAATGCACCGGTGCGGTTACTTGTACATTAGCACAAATTTTTGGTTGAGGCACCAAAATTACTTTTACATGTGTACAACAAAATTAGACATGTTGGAAATGTACATTTTGCTATGAAAATATTTGGGCCATTTATTTTCAAAACTAGACCTCTTCTTCTTTCAGAAAAAGAAACTTGAACCTTTCCATAAACTGCAAAGAGAAAAGGTGCCCCAGGATCTGCTTGCACATTTGTAAGTTCCTCCTCCATTTTGGCATCCAATTTCCTCTTTTCTCCTTTGTGCTTTCTATCTTGATCTTAAAATTTTTTATACAATCTATGTTTTATGAGAAACTGACCTTGAATGTTCTAGGAGAAATGACAACGAGTCCTTCATTTTGCATTTTTTAGCAGAATAAGACAGGTTTTCGACTAGATGATGAAGTTATTACATATGCAAGCAATGTTTTCCCATAGAAAATGAGTATAGGGTTGAGCAGAGGAAAGACATTGCAAAATGTGCTATTACATTAACTTTTCCAATGGGAAACTAATTTGTAGGTGGAAATATGGTAGTTGCAGGTATCTATGCTTTTCTTCCCATAGAAATGGTCACTGGATTTCCA
This sequence comes from Pinus albicaulis, assembly GCA_034641835.2. Taxonomy (NCBI): domain Eukaryota; kingdom Viridiplantae; phylum Streptophyta; class Pinopsida; order Pinales; family Pinaceae; genus Pinus; species Pinus albicaulis. The sequence goes on along the minus strand of CM076579.1, from coordinate 375,421,022 downwards.
TTTATAATATAAGGAGACTTTTTACTGGTTTCATCTAGAGAGAGAATCATTTTCAATAACAAATGGAACTAGGGAATCCTTAAGTGTATCCCGTTCGCATTTTGTTCGGCATTTCATTCTTTGATAAGTGTTAATTCACCTATATTTTCAAAAATTTGGATTTTTGGGCACCTTCCATGTGATATTCCTCGTTATCCATAGGACGACAACTCAGAGATGTTAGAGATGCCATTCAGGTTCAATTGAAAGCCGAATATGTGATTTTATGCGACATCGGCTTTGTTGGTAAAAGTGTGTGTAAGCCAACCGAAGCTCGCACAATACTCCCAGCTGCTTTTAAATGCATTCTGGAGAATCTTTCCCTTCATGGGACCTACCAGCCCAATCAACAATGTCAACTGATCTTTCTCTCTTGTCTTTAACAGAATGAGAATCCTTCCCTTCATGGTGCCTCTTGGCTTTATCGACTGCCTCGATCTATCTTTCTCTACTGTCCAATATTTCCCTACCATCCTTGTAAGAATGAGAATCGTTACCTTCATGTGATCTCTTAGCCCATTCAAGAGACTCAATTGATCTCTCTTTGACATCCCTTAGTGAATAGGACTCCTTGCTTTCGAAGGAGCGTTTCACCTTGCTAGTCGCCAGAGCATCAACATGTATTTCTTTTTCGTCAACTCTACTCTCTCTTTCTCCATCATGGGACATCTTAACCCTATTGTCGGCCTCAACCGAATGCTCTCTGCTAGTCTCAACCAAGATTTCTCGACCGCCCTTCTCATATTTTTCATAAATATTTTCTCCTTTTGTACTCTGTTGAGCTCTGTAGCCGTTTGCATCCCTGTAAGCATCTTTGCCCAGATTTATGATTGAATCACTCATTTTCTCTGTTATAAAATTCTCAGCCGAAATTCGAACTCTCATATTTTCAAACCCTCATCTCCTCAAAAAATTGCTAGCCCGCGATTCGAACCCTCCACTACTCCAATAGTGCACTTTACAGAATAAATTTTCCTTCTTGAAAAATATATTTCAATGACATACCTAGCTTGCACAAGGTTTTATTTAACCCTATTCTGGTGCACGGGGTTTTATAGGCGCACCGGTGCAGTTTCGTAAGATCACGATTTATGTTTTGGTGCGGTGTTTTATGGCACACTGGTGTGCAAGAGTTGTGAAGCACCAGCGCGCTACAGTACTAAGACGAACTGATGTGGGTTATGATGATAAGTGCACCAGATGAAAAACCAAGAATCTCTGCTAGAAATGGCGTACTGTATAAAGTTCTTTTTTTTTGTATGTAAGATCATAATAAAATAATTCTAATTCTAAATTACATGAATTTATTTGCATTATTTTCTAAACTTTATTATGTTACAAAAATCCATATTATTCTAGATTTATTATTTTACAATTATTTACAAATTTACAAATTTACAAATTTTAATAAAATCATTTCACATTAATACAATTAAAATTTTACAAATATTTTACATAAAATTACAATTAAAATTACAATTAGGTTTACAATTACAATTACAATTTTACAATTTCACATACAATTACAATTACAATTTTAGAATTTTACATACAATTATAATTACAATTAAAATTTTACAATTACAATCATTTCACAGTAATACAATTAAAATTTTACAAATATTTTACATACAATTAGAATTACATTTACAATTACAATTTTATAAATATTTTACATACAATTACAATTTTACAATTTTACATACAATTAGAATTACAATTACAGTTTTACAATTTATCATATATACAATTACAATTAAAATTACAATGAAAAATACAAATACAATTTTACAATTTTACATACAATTAAAATTTAAATTTCTATTACAATCACGACATAATATTTAAATAATTTCATGGTATTTTAATATTAAATTAATTAATAAACATCACGACCATGATAACCATCGTACAAACATCATATTCGACTAAAAAAACACATTCAAATTCGCTAACATCATCATGATCATGATCATCTAACAAAACACAACTAGCATTGTATAACATCAACACAACACAAACATCAAATATACATCTCATGTCAAATAACTCATGCTATCACATACAAATCTATCTGCAACATGCACATTAAATGAACATATCTAACATGACCTAACAATATACACATCATGATGATCACCAACATGTAAATTAAGTACAACTACAACATGAACATAAAATACATGGAGCATATATATATATATAACTGAATAATGTTAAAAAATACAACTGTAATATAAATTTCATGGATCAGCCGATGGTACAACATCAATAGCAGTACTAGTCAAGGCCTGCTCAGTAAATGGTGCAGCCTCAACGGTCGATGGTCCAGCCTGCTCATGACCATGAGTACCGTTGGATGGTGAAGGCTACTGACTGAACGTGGCCGATGGTCCAACCTCATCTCCATGATTACTGCTGTTAGATGCTAGTGGAGGCTCCTCTTGTGGTGCGGCATGAGGTGAATTATCATGAGATGATGATTCGATGCTCGCGGGCTGTTGATCACGTGCTGCGTCTCGACCACGCCTATAATGTGCAACGGTCCTCTTCAGTTGTGTAACTAAGGTCGTAGCTCCTATGACATGCTGCATCAGGTTGTACATGTAATGTGGCATGCCTCTCCACATCTGTAACAACCTACCATCGACATGTATGTCTCTCATATGAGTAGGCCTAATGCTCGCCTCAACAATCAATGCAGTGAGTCGGTCACCCAACTCCATCCTATATCTAGTATCAAGTCGACCACACCTAGAAAAAGGCGGTACGGGCACACCAGCAGGAGCAGGTCTCTCTACACCGGCCTCCTGATGATCCTCGGCATCTAGCATGCCCTGATTTTCATCAAGATCCACACCGGGATCATGTGGTGGTTCCGGTATGTCCTCACCATCAAAATACCAAATGTCTTCAAAATATATACAAGTATACAACAATAATTAGAAAATTTAATAAAAACAAGTTAAAGAACATGTTAGAATAAATTTAAATAAAATAATAATATTACCTCTATCATCTGGTGCTCATCATCTATGAAGAGGATGTTGCCAATCCAATCCAACATAAGGAAAAGGGACCATAATGAAGGGATTCATATCATTAACACCGGCTAGAAACTCCATTGCATCATGTGATATCCTCACTGGAAACACAGTCTTGCCCCTCTTGGGCATCATCTACCCCCACATGTACATATGTGCCTCAAACATCGGCCTACGAGGCTACCAAAAAAAAGTATGCCTTGTCTCTAGAAACCTCTCAAAAAATAAACAAAAAAGCTCTGGAGAAAAAGAGAAGTTGACCCTCCCTTGTGCATGAGAACGACATCTATCTAAGGTTGTACATAATTGCCGCAAAAAAATGGCAGACTGCCTGACAAGTCGTGGCTCATGTACTAAAGAATCAATATAGTATATAAGTGAGCAACTAATGTGTTGCCCATCACTGGTGTTGTGTGAAATGGTCGAAATCAGAAGTGATAGGCACCTCACCTCCTCACTACCAAATGCACCAATACGTAACTAACCTCCAGCGACCTGAAAATCTGAAAGAGACAGTACATCTACTCCAATGTATCTCTGGCAGTACACTAACTAACTCCCTGCTACAGAGCCAGCTGGAACCTCTGGTAACGAGGGAAAATCCACCCCTCTCCTCAATAGCCCTATAATGAAATATATATCCTCCTTAGTGGGTGTGTACCACTGGTTAGGACCAACCTGGAAAGCCTGTCGTTAGGCATTACACTTGCCAATAAGATGTCTCAAAAACACACCATGGCCCTTTAGGGAAGTATCCTCCTCATAGAACTTTAGGAGGCCTACCTCCCTTAGGAGCCCCTAAGTAGCTGTTTTAATAGGGTGAGGGTACGCATCTCTCTCCCTCTCTCGTGCCTCCCACAAGCGAACCAAGTCATACTACTCCGCCTGTTGTTGTTGTTGTTCCCCCTCTTCTCTCTGAATGATTGGCATATCAATTTTTTTTTTTTATTAAATGAGACATGTATTTAGGAATATACATATATAATTTTTTTTGGAAAAAAAAAAAACAGTCGGTGTGCCACAAAAAATAGTCATGCATCAGTTTCGGTGCGTCTTTTGTTTTTCGTGCACTGAGGGTGGTGCCCCAGATGACATTCAACGCACCGTAGGTGGCGCACCTGAAAATTTTCAGAGCACTGTTTATTATGTACAATGTCAGGAGTGTGGTGTGATGACTAAAATCTACGCCCCGATGCATATAGTTGGGTCAGCACACCGACCTCTTGAATTCATTACATAGTCAACGGTGCGGTCTTTTACCAGGCCGCACCATTGAACCTGTCGAAATGCTGAATGTGGTGCGCTAAATAACACCGGGGTAGATATTTTCGTCAACATAACGCGTTGCCTCTATTCCACATGGTCAACAGTGCAGCTGGCTAAATGACTGCAGCACACTTTTTTTTTTTTAAATAACGCGATGCGCCTTTCGGTACCACCTCCGAAATGGTATGGATACTGTTAGCACCGGTTGCAGTGAGGCTTGTAAATTTTACAGGCAGCACTGCTTACCAATGCGAGCTGCGGCTCCATCGCACCGCGCGACATTTTTTTTTTTCCTTTTAAATGGTTAATTTTAAGGTTATTTGAAATTCTAATCCACTAAAAAGCTTAATTATGGAAAAAAAAGAAAAATACTTGTACATTTGGCCATGAAGGAGGAATATTGGCTGTAGAATTTGCAAAATAAATTTTACCCACCATTTTACAAAATGCAAGCTGGAGATTGGTGGGAAATGCAGAACAAGAGTGCGTGCAATGGGAGCACCGCTGTCAGGGTGGCTCAAGCAAGGATAAATTGCACTGGTGCTTGAGAGCTCTGGAGCACTGAGAAAAGTGAAAAATGAAGTTTTTTGGCCATAATTTTTTTTTAATTTAACCTTGTTCTGGTGCGCGGGGTTTTATAGGTGCATCAGTGAGGTTTATTAATACTGCATCGGGTGGTTTTTGTTTTGGAGTGATGTTTTATGATGCACAGGTGAGGAAGAGTTGTAAATCATTCGTGCTCTACAGTAATATGACGCACTGGGTGGGTGTGTACAGAGCGCATGGTGTCCGATATGCCAATGTTTTGTGTGCACCGGTGTTTTCTCTTGTTGAGCGCACTAGTGCGGTTTTGGATGATAAGCACACCGAGCGAAAAACATCCACAAAACCCTCTACCTGCCAACCTCTCTAGTAACCTCTGCTAGAAACGGATTTCTGGGGTATTTTTATAAGGGGTTCCTCAAAAACATCCGCTAGAGGGTCTTTTCCTTGTAGTGTAATACAATCTATGGGTCACTAAATATATTTAAAAAAAAAATATTAACATCTATATTGACCATTTTCAAGACTGTAAGCCTATATTTGGTCTATAATACATCTTATGGAGGGAATTTATATCCATGGTATATAATAGCTCTTAATAATATTCATATTTCTAGTGGGAAACCAAAGATCTCCTAGAGAGGTCATATATGATGGTTATAAATCTCTCTCATAATTGTTGATTTGAGAAGACTGATTTAAGACTTACAACCCTTGTTTTCCTCCCCAATAATCATCAATCCAACCCTTTTATAGTGAATATTACCTCATAAGCATTTTCATATTCCTAGTTGGAGTACAAGGTCTCCCTATAAAGGGCATGCCTGTGATTTGAGGAATTTTCCATGGCTCTCAACCTCTATAAGCATCATTGATGGTTTTATGGCATTATTTAATTCCTCATACATTTTCAAGGCACAAATATCCATCCTTGGAGGAATACATCCCCTAATAATATTGTTATTCAGAGTTGGAGGCCAAATATCCCATATAAAAGTTATGCAAGGTGGTTTAATGACTTTATCATGGTCTTTGAGCTAGGAAATCCCATTGAAGGGTTGAGGCCCTCCCTTATTTTTCTCCCTAACCATTCTCAAAGTTCTAAGATTAGTTTTTGGGATTAAATGTCTCTTAAAAATGTTCAAATTCTTAGAAAAAAATCCAAAACCTCCAATATAAGTAATGTGGGATGATTTCAGGCCTTTTTCATGCATGTTAAAGAAGTGTCATTTAATACTTGAGTTAATTACTTTCATCTCCCAATGCTTTTCTATGTCTTCAAACCCATCTAAAAATGTTCTAAAACCTATATAGAATAATTATACATTTATTTTAATATTTTATGTTTATATTATATTATACTTTAATATATATATATATATATATATATATATATATATATATATATATATATATAGTGTTGTGTGTTATGTTGTACATTTCAAAAATCAAATATTACAACATCATTATATTGTAATTTCAAGAAAAAAATCTTACATAATAGAAACCTACATTAGAGTAGAACTTTGTGACACTTAGTATGATGGAATTGTTGGATGAAAAGTTAACTTAATAGAACCCTTCGGGCAGACACCTCTAGGTAGGGCCCACCTTTATCTTGTGAGCCCATTCGTTGCAGCACAAATCGATGGATAGAGGGGTTATAGAAACCTTAAAGCTTAAGCCTCTAGATGAGGAACACTTTCCCAAGTAATATGTGCTTGTTAAAATGTCATCGAAGTTCCTACCATGTGAGCCCGCTTGTTATAGCCTGGCGTGATGGGAAAAAAGATTTATAAAAGCTGCCACTATAGAACCTTCGAGAAGGACCTACCTTAGGTCCTCCGCTAAATGCTTGTCTACTGCTCATTTTCTCTTGGCACGATGAGAAAGGTTTTTAGAAAATCCATCGAGGTAGAAATTTCGGACTAGACTCGATTCTTAATAAAGCTTCTGGCTCGTTCTCTGTCAAATAAGAGTTACGACCCACGTGCTCTTACTTAAAAGAGCTCTCACGACCCTTTTCAAATATCCTTTCTGACAACATTTCTCCATTTTAATATATGATGAGCCTTAGTATCACAAAAATATTATTGAGGCTCCCAAGGCTACCATATTTAATTATCAACCTATGGTTTATACAAAATTAAGAGGTGAAGATGCTATATGCATAGTAGATCAAGCTCTATGCATGCCACCTTAATTCAATGAATTAGATCAGGGCGTACCAAGACCACTCCTTTTACTAGCTTTCTAAAACAACTTACATGAAAAGACAAGAGTCTAATATAATTGTAGGAAGGTAAACATTACCCTATTTGAGGAAATGAAAGTTCCATTCATCAAATGTAAATACTAACTACAATTGCATGAAGGTAAAGGATTGTACTAATTGTAGATGATCTGGGTGGATATTGGTATCCACCCACCTATTCCAATTGGACCCCCACCATTTTTTCTTTTAGAATTTCAATTTCCTTAATTATAGCACAGTTTAATATTTTTGGAATTTTTTCGGGTCTTGAACTTCTGGAGTCGTTTTGAGGCCCTAGATGACATTGTTTTTTAAAATGGGAAGACGTGTGTTACACTTTTGTAGTTGAAATTTCTATTCCTTGGTAATATATTTCTAACAAGGTATCATGCACCTCAAACAACTATTGTATGCCAAATTTACGACCTCGGGAATTTGATGTACCAAATACCCCAACAGGGCCCACAATTTTCTCACTTCATCTCCTAGGGTTAGGTTTTTGGATATTTATGGTTTTCCATTATTTATCAATAATAAATATTCCTTCAAGCCTCATTTTAAAACATCTCAGAGGCATGAAATTTCCATGTCTCTTCTTAGAGATAAGCTACCATTGTATGAGCTAGTTTATTTCCATTTGTACGCAATCATATTTCAGTTCTTTGATATTAATGAAATGAAGATTTATTTCTGTTGCATCTCTATGTGTATGGTTATATCTGTATCATATTATGTTCATGTGTAAATTTAGACTAGTGGTATCCGAGCGATATTCTATTTCTCTATTTTTATTTGCATTTCCCCGATGAGGTTAGGGTATAAGGAGTTATGGCTTGAACTGGTTGAACCTGTGCAAGGCCAACCCCAAAAACCCCAAAAACCTCCCATGGTGGAAGAAACAAAGCCGTGGGAGGATGACATCCTTTCAAAATATTTCTCAAATAATCCTTTGAGTGAGAGAGGAATGCGATGATGGACAACATTTCCCAAATCCTTGGGTGGCTACCCACCAGCAACACATATTCATCTAGCAGCCAGTCTGGAGGCAACACTCCCTTTAAAGTAAAAGTCAACCTTCACATCCCCATATTTGAAGGCCATATAGATGCGAATGTTGTAGATAAATGGCCAGATTTGTTAGAAGGATATTTTTGGGTTCATAATTTTTCCAATTGAGAAAATATTACTTTTTCACTCCTCAAAGTCGCCCCCCACGTCAAAGATTGGTGGGAAACCTATTGTGAGAATAGGGATGTCGCACCGACTTTGAATTATTTACGATATTCAATTAAGGAACATTATTACCTTGTGGGGATCTATGAAGATAAATACATAAAGTGGACAACTTTGTGGCAAGGAAGGGACCAAACGTGCGAGAGTGCACAAATATTATTCATACCCTTCAAACGAAATTGGGTATCAAGGATTATAAGAAGAATTTGGTACTCAAGTATCATGGTTTTCTACACAAGTAAATCCAGGATGAGATGGAGTTCCTGGAAATTTCCTTGCTCGGCCTAATACAACCCTCTAAAGCCGCAAGAAAAGAAAAACACCATGAATACAAAGAAAGACAAGGTAAAATGGTGTGATTCCACAAGAGCCCCACTCACAACACAAGTGAGTGTCGGGCCAAGAGGTCACTGGTGGCTGAGCTGAAGGATTCTGAATCAGATGCATGTTTCGACTTTGAGTCTGAACCCAAATGGGGGAATGACCAAGGAAAGCATATTATTTACGTGGAGCCTAGTTCCACTGTTGCAACCACCAAGATCTAGAATATTGAGCTCGAATATCCATATGAGGGGGAGTGTCTCTTCCACTCACATATGTGGATGAAGGGTTCTTCGCTGCAGTTCATTTTCGACAGCGGAATCCCATTAGGGGAATTTTGAGGTCTAAAATGGCCCTCCTAAGGAAATTATAAAATAATATTGGAAATAATAAAATAAGATTTGATTACATCATCAAATTTTATAGGGAAAAAAGAAAAAACTACTTTTTAAACTCGTATTTTCAAATTATCTCCCAAATTTTCTACTCAATTTTCGAGTGGGAGTACTCGTTGGATGAAAATTTTAATTCCTCATCCAAGGAGTACCATGTTGCATACTTTCAATGGATCCTACTACATGAAAACTGAGAAATACATGAAAAACCCGATTGCAATCACGTTTTTTCGTGTATTTCTCATTTTTCGTGTAACAGGGTCCATCAAAAGTATGCCACATGGGTACTCCGTGGATGACGAATTAAGTTTTGCATCCAATGAGTATTCCTGTTCGAAATTTGAGTAAAAATTTTAGAGATAAGTTGAAAATACAGGTTGGAAAAGTAGTTTTACTATTTTATTATTTTTTAATCTTCTTACCCTTTTACTTAAAAAATGGTGAATCATCCCCCATGGTTGACATCATCATCTTGAATCCTACTTGTTCTTATAAAGTTTATTTTGGTTCTACATTTTTCTTAGGAGGCCCATTTTAGACCTCAAAATGCCCCTAATGAAAAAGAACCTCATTTCAGAAAAGGTCATGAAGTGGTTAGGAATATGGACCACAACACACCTGTAGTCATACACCATCGAGTGTCTTCACCAAGGACGAGATCTTCATGTCATCCAAAAGTGTCACCTTCCCTACAACAGCAAGCCCTTCATAGATGAGGTATTTCATGATGTTTCTCCTCTTGAAGTTTGTGATGTATTATTATCCCAACCATACTCGTGGAAGCGTCATGCTATGTATGATTCTAGACCTCACACTTTTATTAGTAATTTTGGAAATAATTTATACAGGGTACCAGAGGTAGCACCGCCTACCACCATCTCTTTGGTATTTGCGAAGTAGTGCATTAAGATCATTTCCCAAACCGAGAAATTTTTCTTCCTTATGATTCACCCATAGTGTAAGAAGAAGGTTGTGGGCACATCCAAGGCCTCTAGATAGGGATCCTCCACATAGTAGCAATAGATGGAAAAGGTAGTGAAGGAGTACAGGGACATCTTCACCTCACCCACCGGGGTATCCCTACAAAGTAAGGTAAAGCAGTCCATCGATCTGACCCCTGCTGCGTTCTACCTAGTGGATTGATATATCAACGATATATTTTGGAGACAGATCAACTCAAGATGTAGATTCAAGAGCTATTGAAAAAAGAGCACATCAGGCCAAGTTCATCACCGTGTGGGAGACCAATCATGTTGGTAGAGAAGAAGGATAATACCTTGAGACTTAATATTAACTATCAAGCACTGAATAAGATCATTGTCCGTAATATGTATCTAATCCCATGGATTAATGAATTTTTTGACCATATCAAGGGAGGGAAATATTTTAGCAATATTGACTTGAAGTTTGTTTATCATGAGGTACCAATCAAATCCTATTATGTTTGGAAGACTACCTTCAAATCCAAGGATGGCCTTTTCGAATGCTTGGTCATGCCTTTTGGGTTGACAAATTCCCTCGCAACCTCATGAGGCTGATGGAAAACATCTTACAGCCCTTCACATTGCCATATCTATAGCAACCATTTGATGGCATTGACTCAGATGCCTTTGGCTATGTTATTGGTGTAGTTCTTACTCAATAGGGGCATATAGTGGCATATCATAGTGAGAAACATTCAAACACAGCCATAAATTATTCTACCTGTGAAAAAAAAATGCATTCCATTGTGCAGGCCTCTGAATGATTGAAGCATTACATTCTAGGGAACGAAATGGTCATCCAAACAAACCATTGACCAATAAAATTCATACAGACACAAGGAAAGTTTCAGAATGATCACCATCAGAAATGGTATAGATACCTTCAACAGTTCCATTTGAACATTAAGTAAAAGAATGGAAACACCAATAATGTTGTAGACTGCCTAAACCAACTGTTGGTCATGGCGTTGACCACTATTCTCGACTCTTTTGGACATGATACTTTGGGGTGGTTGCATCTTTGCAGGAAAAATATTGAATTTTTTAACACACACCAGATGCTCCTCGAAGGTAAGCAAGTTCCATATTTTCACCTCTAGGGTGCACTATTATGCCACCTAGGACACCTTTTTTTTCATTCAACTGAGCACGGCAATATGATTTGGGAGGCACACTATAATCGTTCCACTAGACATTTTGGAGTAGAGAATACAATGCCAGTGCTAAAAAAGTATTTTTATTTTCCAATCCTTCGACAAGATGTTGGGAAGTACATCAGATCCTTCACTTCCTATGCCATTTCTGAACTGACCATCAAGAAGCAAGGCCTATATACTCCTATGCCTACTTCTATATGGCCTTGAGAATCCATCTCCATGGATTACATGTCGGGCCTTCCTTCTACTGAGTATGGAAATGACTTTCTTTCTGTGGTTGTCGACAGATTCTCTAAGATGTCCATTCTGGTGGCCTACAAGAAGAGTATCACAATAGAAGCCATTGCTAAGCTCTTCTTGGCACAAGTTCAGGTACACTTTGTGATCCCACAGTCCACTATCTTAGATCATGACACTAGGTTCTTTAGTACATTTTCGTTAAGCCTCTAGTCGATGCTGGATACCAAGCTCACTAATTCCATGACCTTCCGCCCCCGAACTAATGGAAAAACAAAGGTCTTAAGTAGGATGATCATGCTCATTCTATGCATGTATAACTCAAAGAATCTATGAACATGGGATGAAAGCCTTCCCTATGTCCAACACAACTACAATAGAGCTCTCCATAGCTTAACTAAACATAACCCCTTTCAGGTGGGGTTGGGATTCCAGTCACTATGTCCCATTAATGTGGTCATACAAATTTTATTTACTCACGCAACTTTGGCTCATGTCCATTCTGAAGCTGAAAAAGGTACCATCTTCATTGAATTCATTCAGCACATCCACCAACAGGTCCATGAAATATTGGACAGAGAAAATGCTAAGAACAAACAATTTCATGATCAGCATTGGATGCCACACAATTTCGAGGTGGGAAATAAAGTTTGGTTAAATTTTTGGAAGGAGAACCTCATTAGGGCCCACCATAGGCTTCTTCCACTCCATTATGCACCTTACACTACCACCAAGGTTGTAGGAGATAATTCTTTTGAGTTCAAGATTCCACCATTCCTTGGTTTGTACCCAGTATTCATTGTGGACCAGTTATGGCCATACTTTTACCCATTGTTGGATACATCAGACATTGTGGGGAAAATGACACCAACATAGCTCAACCCAAGTTGTATCAAACAAGCCATGACTAATAGTATCATGGATACATATATCAAGAACACTCGCCAATAGGAGATCCAACTATATCAACTTATCAAATTTGGCCAACTATTGCACGAAGGCAAGTGGCTCACCAGGGACAAAGTTCAAGAGAAGTTTCCCCATCTCATGGAGGAACTCAATGCAATGGGGACCATTTTTCTCTAAGGTGAGGTGAATGATCTAGGTGGATATTGGTGTCCACCCGCCTATTCCACTTGGACCCCCAACATCGTTTATTCAGTTTTTCAGTTTCCTTAATTTTAGCACAATTTACTATCTTTGGAAGTATTTCATGTCCATAACTACTTGAGTCATTTTAAGGCCCTAAACGACTTTTTTTTAGAGGACGTTTTCAATTTCCTTAATTATAGCACAATTTACTATTTTTGGAATTTTTTTCGGGTCTTGAATTTTTGGAGTCATTTTTAGGCTCTAAACAACATTGTTTTTGAAAATGGGAAGAATTGTGTTACACTTCTGTAGTTGAAAACTCTATTCCTTGGTAATTTATTTCTAACTATGTATCGTGCATGTCAAACAAAGATTGTATTCCAAATTTACAACCTCGAGAAGTTATTGTATCAATTTACCCCAACGAGGTCCGCAGTTTTGGGACTTCATCTCCTAGGGTTAGGTTTTTGGATGTTTAGAGTTTTCCATTATTTCTCAATAATAAATAGTCCTTTGTGCCTCAATATTGGTATAGAGGCATGTGGCTACCACATCTCTTCTTAGAGATAAGCTACTATCGCCTAAGCTAATTTATTTCCATTCTGTATGTAAGCATATTTCACTTCTTTGATATTAATGAAATGAAGTTTCATTTCTATTGCATCTATGTGTGTATGGTTATACCTGTATTCTGTTGCGTTCCTGTATAAGTCTAGATCAACAAATATGAAATATTCTATTCTACTTGAAAATGAAAATCAAGACTCTACTTGTAGAATCTAAATCATTAATCTACTCGCAGAATGTGAAAAAATTCTTAAAAAAGGAAAATTCATCTAAAGCGTATGACTAGAAAATGTAAGAACATAAATTCAAAAACTAGGTCTCATGTACTAGCATTGAAGAGTTTCCCTTTTTTATCATTGAGTTCAAGATAATTTAGCTTTAGGAATAAAGTCATTACACATTGCATAAGAGATCAATCTTTGTGATTTAAATATCGAAATTTGTCTACTAATTCTAATTGTTGTTTTGTACTTACAGTGAAGGAAGTGTAGGTATAAAATGGTCCTTGTTCATCCCCAACCATGTATTCAAAGTCTGGAGGTAATTATTCAAACCAAAGATATAAAAATAAATCTCTTAAAGAAAAATTGGTCAAGTTAAGATAGTGTTATAGAACGCTACAGGATTTCCATAGGATGCTACAAGATTTCCCTATTTTTCTACAGGATTGGGTTGGAGAGCATCCTAAGGGTCGGAAAGTTGTTTTGAATGTGGGGGAATGTATATGAGTGTGTATTAGGTATGTGTGAGGCCTTTTCCCAAGATTATCAACCCTCAGAGGCCCATCCTACATAAAATTACATGCTCATGGTGTCCCCCAATGACCCTCAAAAGGTGATCTCGGTGGCAGAATGTGAGAGCAGTATGAGGTGTCGAGGAAGAGGATGGTGATAAAAAAATGGATGTAGGATGAGTGTGCCAATCCCTGCAAGTCACTAGTAATACCTGAAAACTATGAATTAACCCTTTCTTACCCTTGGAAATAACATTAATCTAGTGATCAATTTGGAACAAAAAAAATCAAGATGGAAAGGGTGAGGTTATTTTTATTTCATCAAGAGATACTTTGTCCTGCAACATGAATCTAATCCATATGTAGAGGCATGATATTATCTTATAGGATGTAGAAACAAAGTATGCAAGAAAACTATAAACTAAAGCCTAAAAACTTTCAAAGGAAACCAAACACATATTTTTGGCTTTTTACTGTAGACTCCTCAAGCACACTTCCAACAATATAGGTGGTAATGAGGCCTGCAACCACACTTTTTGAAAATAAGGAAATATATACCACTACTCAAAAAATGAGAAAATAATGTACATAATGGAGGCTAGAGCCTCTAGGTTGGGCCCTAACCCGAGGGGTCGTAACCCTCCAAAGTTAACCTAGATGTAGACCAAAAGTGAACCTTTCATTAACATGAAATGGAGTTCAAATACATTATATAGAAATGAAAATAATATTCATAGTCACTTGCCTCTGAATAAATATTTCTATCTCGAAAACTTTGAATCCTAATGAGCCCTTAGGAATGTTTATTTATAAAAAGAGGATTAGTTCCATCCTCCTTAAAACTAGGATTTCTTCCTTCGAAAAAATTAAAAAAAGTGTATATCTCCCTTAGAATATCGCATTCAATTGAGTTCACTAGCTATGAGTAGGCCTTGAGCTGTATTTGAGTGTAGATGAGTGATTCTATAGTTCACTTCGAGTCAAATGAGAGTAAATAATGGGGACAAGTCCTACTCTAGTTGCCTGCAACAAGCCTTTGCATCATAAATGTACTAAAAATTTCTCTTTTTCCTACACATTAACCACATTAGGCCATGAAGCGTGAAAAATATCCATTAATCTTCCTATTAAACACATTATGGAAAAAAATATGTTGATTAATGTGAGAAAAGGATAAATAATGGGTTGGAGGGTAGCATAATTTCCTTATAATATACCTTTCAATGGTACCCATCATTACCCCCATGCTAAAACTATTTCTCACCCTCTCAGCAACTTACTC
The DNA here is from genome assembly GCA_034641835.2 of Pinus albicaulis. Classification (NCBI taxonomy): domain Eukaryota; kingdom Viridiplantae; phylum Streptophyta; class Pinopsida; order Pinales; family Pinaceae; genus Pinus; species Pinus albicaulis. Next base: position 375,405,876 of record CM076579.1, on the reverse strand, counting down.
ACTGATATGTAGTGCATGCATGGCTCGAGTGGCCTCTTTGACATCTTAAGGCATCTCATATGGTGTGCCCTCCTATGGATAGAATCTTGCATTTTCCTCTATGGATGCCCACTCCCTTTGTTCCTCTACTTGATTTCTTCTCTCTTGTAGGCCCAATAACAAGGGAGGAATGAGTTTTATCCCTATCCAATTGATTTTCAAACTTCGAATGATTATTTTTTACAATGGGGTCCTTTCCAAGGCATTCCTCAATCTTTCAGGGGAGTGATATTCTCTAATTTACAGAATGTGGGGAAGATAATTCCATCTACTTTGGAAAGTATGTCAACTCTTAGTCCCGAACAACCTAAAGGTATCCTCTAAATGGAGGATAACTTGTTCTTTTATTTCCATGTAGTGAGGGGCCAATTGTGGATCAACAGAGACAAACTTGGGGCTTATTAACACTTCCCTAATGTATATGGGCTCACTTTATTCCTTGGCCATAACCTTCTTTTCTTCCTCAACCCTTGTTTCTTCATGGGTAATAAAAGAGGATAGTGCCATCTATTGTACATCCCCAAATATTTAGTTGGGGTCCTAAAATATCATGTATGTGAGGATCATGATGTGCATAAAGAACCAAACCAATTATGCTCTATCCTCAATGATCACCTGCTAGAAAAAGGTAATGAATCTCCTATAAACCTAAAATGGTAGAGAATCATATTGTGCCAATGTTTTGATTTGGAATTGTAGCCATAGTTCCTTGAGTAAAATGGCGTGATAATTAGTTGGTTTCCTACAATAGATGGCCTCCATGGGAAAACATGCCATGGTGGCAAGTTGTGCCTCCGTTTCCTCTAGTTTCTCTCTCATCCTATGGTTTTCTAACTGCAGATGCTCCTTTGTGAATGATTCCTTTAGCCTCAATTTCACAAGTTCTTTACCCATTTTTTGCACCTTTTCCTCCATGAGGCCCACATTCTCTACATTCTTGTATTTTTCAGTTTGCATCCACTGGTGAGTTTTGCCTCAACTCCCTTACTAACTAAAAAATGAGGGGAATTACAAATTTGTAGGTATAATTATATGTCCCCTAATAAATTTGTTATAGGATCTAAGATTACGCTATGCAATGGGCTCTTGGAGTCCTTGTGTACCTTATCCATCAACTTGAGTGGTTTTTATCCCTTCTTATAGAAGTTTTTCTTCGTCTTGTAGCAACTCTATTCTTTCCTATAGCAGTTATATTCTTCTTGTAGAAGCTCTATTTTCTCTTATAGTAGCTTTGATTGTGCCTTGCGTTGCTTAGTCGTGATTTCCCTAGTGGATTTCCTTCTCATGGGTGTCAAAGGTTGTTTATAGTTGGATTTAGGGGAGGTGGATTCTTCAATTTTCCTTTTCTCTCATCCCAATCCTTCTTCTCAGTGGATAACTAATTCATCAATTGTGATTGGGACTGCTAAGGGAGGTTGATGCTTACCTTGTTTGATTTTGGTGTTCTTTATTATTTTAAAATATAAGGGAACTTTCATGGGTTTCCTTCTCTTGGGTTTGATAGGCGTACTAAGGGTTTCCTGAGTAGCAGCCACCTCTTGTTATGTATTACCCCCTGATATAATTATTTGTTTCCTCATTTTTCCTTTCTTATTAGATCTAGAGAACTCTCCAGGGGTCTCTTATTTTGTTTTTTGTCCCCTTCCTCCTTCATTCTCCTCTTCTTTAGCTTCTCCTTCAACCTCTTCAACCTCTCCTTCTTCCTCTTTCTTACCCCCAACACTGTATTTTATGGTCTCTTCATATTGTGTCACAATTTGGGTTTGTGTCGCAATGAAGGCATCCCTTGTTGGGTATGTGTTATATTCTTTCCACGACTAGCCCCATGCGCTGTACGTTGCGCCGGGCACAGCAGGGGGATCATAGGGGGGGCGGCAGCCCCTTGGCGAAATTATTTTTGGTATGTGGTCCCACTCATAAGCGGACCTACCCATGTTTTGTGCATGAGTTTTCACATGGTTTTTGGGGTACGATGGTTTTCGACCCCTGGTATTTTGTAGATCCGGTCAAGGGAACTATGGTTATGTTCTAATCCAGGGTTAATGGATTGGGGTTTATGTATGCCTCGGCATCTATATATATGTGTTGTAACACTAAAAGGAATATAATGAAAAATCAAGCTGGTTGTCCCAATTTGGGATCCAGGGGAAAATCTCTGTGTTTATCTGTTTTATGTTTTATGCTGTGGCTATTATTTATTTTTTGTTATAAGATTCGTGTGTAGATAATTTATTTTCAGGGTTAAAACCTACATTTGGTATCAGAGTTGTTTCGGCTTCAAGGGGATGCCTTTGCTGCTGAGGGTTTTTTTCTCGGGCCTGAGGTAGACCCTATTTAGTGGGAGATCTGCGGGATCGATTCTTACGGTGAAAGAAGACGGTGAGTGGCGGAAAGATAGAGATCGAGAAATTTAATGGTCAGAGTTTTTAGTTGTGAAAGCTCAAGATGGAGGATCTGCTGGTGGATAAATATTAGTGGATCGCGGTAGATCCGGGTACTAAGCCAACAGAAATGTAAGATGAAGACTGGAAGAAACTGAATCAGAAGGCTAAGAGCACAATACAGTTGTGTGTCTCAGATTCAGTATTGTTGAATGTATCTGGGGAAGCTACGGTGAAGAATTTGTGGGAAAAACTTGCGACTTTGTACCAATCTAAGTCTCTGGTAAATAAGTTGTTCCTGCGGAAAAAGCTATATAACCTGAGGATGAAGGATGGAGACTCGGTGACAGCATCTGAACGCCTTCAATACTGTGGTAAGTCAGTTGTCATCTGTTGATATTAAAATCTCATATGAATATAATTGCATCAGTTTGTTATGTTCTCTACCAGACTCGTGGGACAGTCTGGTTATTGCAATAGGTAGCAATACAACTACCTTGAATTTTGATGACATTGTCTCAGCCTTACTGTCGGAGGAAATGAGACGGAGAAATATGGAGGGTCAAAATGGAGATGCCTTATCTGTACGAGGAAGATCCCAAAATAGAAACAAGAATAAGGTTTCGAGTGGGAGATTCAAATCTAGAGGGAGAACTAAATATCCTAGAAATTTTGTAAAGGTATGTTGGAAATGCGGAAAGGAAGGGCACTACAAAAAGGAGTGCAGATCTAAAGCTCCTGAGAAAGGAAAGGGATCTGATGATGGTCCTTCTGCAGAGTCAAAAACCACCTCGGATGAAGGTGGGGATGTGTATTTGGCTTCTTCTTCAAGTACACATGTAGATCCTGAGTTATGGCTGATTGACTCAGGTGCATTCTTTCACTTCACTCTCCATAGGGAGTGGTTCTGCGAGTATGAGAAATATGATGGTGGTGATGTCTTCCTAGGGGATGATAGGGAGGCCAAAATAATCAGACGTGGAAAGGTCAAGCTGAAGCTGCAAGGTGGAAGGATTAGAACACTTCCTGGTGTTCTGCATATTCCTGAATTGGCCATAAATCTGATTTCTGTAAGCAATATGGGTGATGCAGGTGTAAAAACAGTGTTCGAGAAAGATGCCTGCAAGATGGTTAGGGGAGCACTGGTATTAATGCGGTGAGTTTGGATTAGAAATCTATACAAGCTACAAGGTAGCACTGTTATTGATGGGTGTAACAGTTCTGTGGTTCCTAAAAGTGGAGCAGAAAGCCTAGCTGTCTCTAGAGAAAAGACCATGCTATGGCATCAAAGGCTTGGACATATTGGAGAGAAGGGCCTTCGGATACTACACGGAAATGGTATGGTAGAAGGTATGTCTAATTTCTCTCTGGATTTTGATTTCTGTGAACATTGTGTATATGGGAAGAAGAATCGAGTGAGTTTTCCTTCTAGTGATAAGAGGGCGAACAAGATATTAGAACTTGTGCACAGTGATGTGTTTGGACTTGTGTCAGTTCCATCACTGGGAAAGTCTGTGTACTGTGTTTCATTCATAGATGACTTCTCAAGGAATACATGGATATATTTCTTGAGGAAGAAATTTGAAGTCTTTGACAAATTTAAATAATTTAAGGCATTAGTGGAAAACCAGACAAAGAATAAGATAAATGCACTGAGGACAGTTAATGGTGGGGAGTTCTGCAAGAAGTAATTTTAAGAGTTCTGTAAGAAGTGTGGTATAGCACGAAATAATACTAATCAATACACACCTAAGAAAAATGGAGTTGCAGAAAGAATGAACAGAATGTTGATGGAAAAGGCAAGAAGCATGCTCAGTGGTACCGGGTTAGGACAAGAATTCTGGGCAAAGGCAGTGGAAACTATATGTTACTTAGTTAACAGATCACCTTCATCAGTGTTGGAGGATAAGACTCCACATGAGGTATGGACTGGTAAGAAACCCTCTCTTTCACATCTAAGGGTATTTGGATGTGATGCATATGTACATGTTCCAAAGGAGAAAAGGACCATGTTGGATAATAAATATGAAAGGTGCATCTTTATTGGGTATAAGGATGGTTTAAAAGGTTACAAGCTTTGGAACTCGGAAACAAGGAAGGTTGTGTACAGCCGAGATGTGGTGTTTAGAGAGGTGAAATATGTTGTTACACATGAATTCCTACCAAAGGAACCTGAGAAGATAGAGTTTGAGCTAAAGGAGGATGAATCAGACTCTACAACAGAATAAGATTCAGAAGAGGAAGAGCCAAAAACCCCAACTTTGAGAGGATCAGTTCGGGAAAGAAGGCAACCAAAAAGGTATATTCCATCTGCTTTCTATTCAGGTTTTTCCTTGACTATAACTGATGATGATCCCAGAACCTTCAGGGAGACAGTAGATTCAGAGGATGGAAAACTCTGGAAGGAGGCCATGGTTGATGAAATGGCATCCTTGCACAAAAATGAGGCATGGGATCTGGTGGAGTTGCCGGCTGGAAGGAAGCCCATCGGGAGCAAATGGGTGTTTAAGAAGAAGAAGAATGTAGAAGGCAAGGTGGATAAATACAAAGCTCGGTTGGTAGCAAAAGGCTATTCCCAAGTGCCGGGAATTGATTTTGGTGATATTTTTTCTCCTGTTGCCAAAGTTACTTCTATTAGATTACTTTTATCTGTTGTTGTTGCATTTTATTTTGAGATAGAACAGATGGATGTGAAGACAACATTTCTTCACAGGGATCTAGAAGATGAGATCTACATGAAGCAACCTGAAGGCTTTATGGTGAAGGGTAAAAAATAACTGGTGTGCAGGTTGAAGAAGTCTTTGTATGGGTTAAAACAATCACCAAGGATGTGGTATCAGAAATTTGATACCTATATACGGGGAATTGGCTTCACCAGAAGCAAGGAGGATCACTGTGTTTATTTTAAATGTTGGCATATGTTGTCCTTGATGGCAACCTACTTGATGAAGTTGATGGTAACCTACTGGATGAAATAAGATTGTTGGCAACATGATGAAGAGTGTTTTCCTTGATGGCAACCTACTGGATAGAGTTGATGACAACCTTCTTGATGAGTTAAAGGGGATATTGTTGGCAATGTGATACAATATGTTGACTTTTATGGAACATGCTTAATGAAGTTGTTCGTGATGGAAACTGACTTGATGAGTTGTTAATAATGTAAATCTGATGTATCTACAGATCAGTTCAGAAGTAGCAGAAGAAAGGAATTCAGAAAGTTCCAGAATAATGTTGAACAAAGTATGTCACAATGCATACGCGGATTTGTTAAAGTGAAGTAGCGTATGCACGCGGAAAAGTACGTGCCAAGTCGCTTATGGTCATTTGGGCTCTAAATTTAGGAAACCAGGGGACATTACAATGGTATTGACCCATTGTATTGAGAGCTCGATTATCTATTTGATCCCATCCAGGAATACCATTAGTAGTTGGGTGGTTTTGACTCATGGTATTGATAAAGGCTAAATCTATTTAAGGAGAAGAAGATCGTTGTGGAAAGGGGTGCGGGTGTCCGGGCATTAATGAATACTTCACTCTGAAGTATATCTGCATAGTTGAATTCTATTCTTAATTGATAGATCTGAATCTATGATGCACCTATGAATATGATGAAGGTTCAAGATCTTTAGATCTATAAATGATGAATCTCTAGGATGATCTGAAAAGAAGTGATGAAGACCTGGCACAAATCTGAAGAAGAAATAGAAAAAATCTGGTGGTACTGAGGGTCAAGCCTTCAGTGAGGGGGTAGTGGCTCCCTTCCAGTAGTAGCTGGTAAACGAGAGCAGGGGGTAGTAGCTCCCTTCCAGGATAGGCTGGTAAACGAGAGCAGGGGGTTGCATCTCCCTTCCAGGAGAGGCTGGTAAACGAGAGAAGGTTGTGGCCTTCTGCAGGTGGGTGCCTGCGTGCTGGTATGAGTCTGTGCCAGTACATGGTTGTAATAATTTTTCTTTACATAATAAATATTTAAGACTGAGACGACGACAGCGATGGTTTTCTCCTGAATTTGGTTTCCACCTTAAATGCTAGTGTTCATGTGTGTTTCTTATGTGTGATGATTTATTCTGTTCTTACTGCACGTGTTTGCTATTTAATAAACATCTAATGAATGAATGATGCAATGAACTAAGCAAATAATTATTAGCATAATGAGATCTCTGTTAATACGCGAGTTTTATTAAGAAAATACACGTGTATACGAGAGTTGGATTCAGTAAAGTAGAATATGGGTTTTAGAGAAAAGAAAATGAAAAAGTTTATTAGTTAGCACTAAATACTGATTCACCCCCCCCCCCCCTCTTAGTATTTTTCCCAACAATTAGTATCAGAGCAGGTCCTTCTGAAAAAGCTTAGCCGCTAGAAGGAAGATCAAGCAAGATGAGCAATCAAGATGGAACATCATCTATCAAGCCTCCGCTCTTTAATGGAAGCAATTTAATCTTCTGGAAAACAAGGCTGAGATCCTATCTTCAGTGTATGGGAACAGATGTATGGGCCATTGTTCAACAAGGATATCAATATCCAGCTACAATACCAACAGATCCGACTGAAAAGAAGAATTATGAATCAAATGCAAAGGCGGTCAATTCTATAACGAGAAGTCTAACTAAATCTGAATTTGTCAAAGTTATGAGGCTAAATACAACAAAGGAAATGTGGGACAAAATCATTCTAAGTTATGAAGGTGATGCAAAGGTAAAAAGTGCAAAAATCCAAACTCTCAGAATTGAATATGAAAATTTAAAGAGGCATAGTGATGAGAGTATTTCCAGTTTATTTTTACGTGTTGATGATGTTGTAAATCGTATGAGAAATCTGGGAGAAACAATAACCGAATCTACTTTGGTTGAGAAAATTTTAAGATTGCTAACAGCAAAATTTGAGTCAAAAGTTTCTGCTCTTGAAGAAAAGCAACATCTTCAGAATCTTATTGTAGTACAACTTCATGGCATTCTAACCGCATATGAAATGAGAAGAGGAGGACCATTTGAAGTCAAAGAAGCCATCTTTAGAGCTTCTACAAAATGGAAAGAAGTGCAATAAGTAGAAGGATCAGGATATATCTCAGAAGAAGATGAGGTAAATTTTGTAAAGAAACTTCAACTTGGCACAGGACGGTTCAGAGGTAAGCTTCTTGTCAAATGTTTTGATTGTGGGAGATTTGGTCATTATGCTGCTAAGTGTCCTTATAAAGAAATATCTGCAAAAGGAAAAGAAGTAGCAAGAAGAAATAAGAACTGGTCTAGCACTAGAAAAAGTTACTATACTTATGAAGATAGTGATGGGTTATTTAATAGTGAGGAAGAATGTGAACAAGATCTTAGACTTCTCATGGCATTTGAATCTAGAGAAGAAAATGATACTTTTGTGGATGGATTAAGGCATAACCTGTTAAGTGTAAGTCAAATGTGTGATCAAGGAACTGAAGTTGTCTTTAGTTCAAAAGAATGTGTGGTTCATGATCTTGATACAGGTAAAACAATTATAAAAGGAAAGAGAACTCCAAGCAACCTATATGTATTGAAGAACTACAAAGAACAATGTTACTTGAGTAAATCTTCAGAAAACTGGCTATGGCACAGAAGGTTGGGGCATCTAAGCTTCTCTCAAATCAACAATTCAAGCAGATTTAATGTTGTTCGTGGTCTTCCCAATATTACTCTACCTGAAAGTATCATATGCAAATCGTGCCAATTCGGCAAGCAGACTAGAGTGCAATTTAATGCCAAGGAAGGATCATCAAGTAGGCATCTTGAACTCATTCATACTGACATATGTGTACCTATGAGGAAAAAGTCACCTCGTGGTGAACAATACTATATCTTATTTATTGATGATTTCTCTAGAATGTGTTGGATTGGGTTGCTAAAGCACAAAGATGAAGCATTTGAGAAATTTCAGATCTTCAAGGCTCTAGCTGAAAATGAAGTAGATCTAAAACTCAAATGTCTTAGATATGATCGAGGAGGAGAATATACTTCAAATGAATTCCTTGAATTTTGTGAACAACATGGCATAAAAATACAATTTTCTATAGCTGGAACTCCACAACAAAATGGCGTAGCAAAAAGAATGAATAGAACAGTTCAACAAATGGCTAGAGCTATGCTTGATGATTCTGGAACACCTGATACATTTTGGGGAGAAGCAGCACATACAGCGGTAAACATTCTCAACAAGGCACATGTTCGTGTAAATAGTGACAAAACTCCATATGAACTTTGGTATGGTAATTCTCCATCTGTAAAGCATTTTAGAGTTTTTGGAAGTAAATGCTTTATCAAAAATAATGATGAAAAACTTGGCAAGTTTTAACCTAGAGCAGATGAAGGAATACTTCTTGGTTACTCCTCTACAAGTAGATCATATAAATGTTACAATAAAATACTTCGGAAGATTGTTGAATGTATTGATGTTGTTATTGATGAGTCTCCTGCAGCCCCAAAGGAAGAAAAACAAGCAACAAATGAAGACGATGGTGACTTATGTCCTTCTACATAAAATAGCAATGATATAGACAGTGAACCTAATGAAGAACGTGAAGATGATTTATCTGAAAAGGCTCCATCCAGATATGTTCAAAAGAACCATCCAGAATCTCAAATTTTGGGAAATAAGGGATCAGGTGTATAAACAAGAAGGACTCTTGTGGGATCTTCTAGCTATCTGGCATTTCTATCTACTATTGAACCTCACAATGTCAATCAAGCTAGCAAAGATGAATTTTGGGTTCAAGCCATGAATGAAGAGCTTGATCAAATTGAGAAGAATCACACTTGGGAATTGGTACCAAGACCTCATAAAAAAAATGTCATTGGAACTAAATGGATATTCAAAAACAAGTTAAATGAGAATGGGGATGTTGTAAGAAATAAAGCTAGACTTGTTTGCAAGGGGTATACTCAACAAGAAGGTATAGACTTTGAAGAAACTTTTGCTCCTGTGGCTAGACTTGAAGCCATAAGAATGTTTCTTGCTTTTTCAAGTTCTTAACAAATCAAAGTTTATCAAATGGATGTTAAATCTGCATTTCTCAATGGTGATCTAGAAGAAGAAGTTTATATAGAACAACCAGAAGGGTTCATTTTGGGAAATGATGAAAATCTTGTTTGTAGACTTAAAAAGGCTCTATATGGTCTCAAAAAAGCTCCTAGGGCATGGTATTATCGTCTTGACAAATATCTTCATCAACAAGGATTTTCAAAGGGATCTGCTGATAGCAACTTGTACACAAAAATTGAAAATGAAAAACTATTGATTGTGGTTGTATATGTTGATGATATCATTTTTGGAAGTAATGAAGAATCTATGAGTCAGAAATTTGCTTCTGTTATGCAGCAAGAATTTGAAATGTCTTTACTTGGAGAACTAACATTCTTTCTTGGCTTGCAAGTGCAACAAGCAACAGATGGCATATTCTTATCACAAGCAAAATATCTTAAGCAAATTCTGAAGAAGTATGGCATGGAAGAGTGCAAACCTATAAGTACACCAATGATAACCGGATGTAATCTCAGTTCTCATGATGATTCTCCCACGGTGAATCAACCAGAATACAAATCTATGATAGGAAGTCTACTTTATCTCACTGGGACTAGACCAGACATTATGCATGCAGTTGGGATTGTTGGGCGATTCCAAGCTAATCCAAAAGAGTCTCACCTTCAGGCTGTCAAAAGAATATTCAAATATCTACAAGGAACTCAAGACTTTGGACTATGGTATCCAAAGAATGCTGATCTTACTCTTCATGCTTACAATGATGCAGATTGGGCTAGAAATATTGATGATCGGAAAAGAACTAGTGGTGGATCATTCTATATGGGGCCCCGGATAGTATCTTGGTTCAACAAGAAGAAAAACTCTATTGCCTTATCTACAGTAGAAGCAAAATATGTGGCTGCCGCATCATGTTGCACGCAACTTCTTTGGATGATGCAAACCTTACAAGACTTTCAAATCAAGTGCTCACCTCCTATCTCCATTATGTGTGATAATACAAGTGCCATCAGTATTTCAAAGAATCTTGTTATGCATTCAAAGACCAAGCACATTCCCATCAAGTATCACTTCTTACGTGAACAAGTTCTTGAACAAAAGGTGAAGCTAGAGTATGTTCCCTCCAAAGAACAAGTGGCTGATATATTTAACAAACCTCTGCCCAGGGAAGCGTTCGAATATCTCAGACAGAAGCTGGGAGTAGTCTTTGCCATGCAGAAAATCAGAACTGCTTAAATTCAGAAGATTAAATTGGATACGTGGGTTTCCTGAAATATAGTTGCGTATATACACGAGTTCATACAAAGAAAACCACGTATGGTTAATTGCTGACAAATTTTACTTGGGGTCAGCATTCTTCAGCACAGCTGCAGTGCTGTTTGGTATCTCTGATGTTGTTTGGAATCTCTGATGATGTTTCAACTCTTATATTTCTATTTTATTCTCTTATTTTGGGTGAATATGCCTTGATGATTGGTTGTTGAATGCATTCAGGTTGCACAAGCTAAGGAGGAGTTTTGGTCATATGGAAAGGATGCATTAGATGCACAGTTTCAGGGGGAGCATTAGCCTTGCTGAATGTAATGCATTGTTGGCATTAGGATGATTTTGAAATATGATCTCTTTCTTGAAGTCCTTTGGTTTTTGGTGCAAAAGGTCATATTTGTAATTTTATGTTGAGACCTGTGATGTAAATTTTTAATATTCAGTCATGTGAGTACTTGAGTCAATTTTGTAAACCCATTTGGTTGGGTAGTTGAGTCAAAATGTGTAAATCCACTTGGTTGGATCTTTGCTGTAAGTATGATTCATTGGTGATAGGAAAAGTCATAGAGTCATGTACTTCATTGAATAATATGTTTGAAGATTTAGCATGAACTCAGGGGGAGCAAGGTAACTTCAGTGCACATCAGATCCATAGAGCTCTTCTTTCTACATGAGGAGAAAAACCTTGTTTTGGTTTTCATCTGCCCTTTGCCCTTGATGTCAAAGGGGGAGAGTAACATGGTGTTTAAATAGGGGGAGAGCGTCATGGTGTTTTCATAATGGTTATATTCAATGTATCTATCTATTGTGGTGATCAAACACCATCATGGTTGCCATCAAGTCCAAAGGGGGAGATTGTTGGCATATGTTGTCCTTGATGAAAACCTACTTGATGAAGTTGATGGTAACCTACTTGATGAAATAAGATTGTTGGAAATATGATGAAGAGTGTTGTCCTTGATGGAAACCTACTCGATAGAGTTGATGACAACCTTCTTGATGAGTTAAAGGGGAGATTGTTGGCAATGTGCTACAATGTGTTGAATTTGATGGAACATGCTTAATGAAGTTGTTCGTGATGGAAACTGACTTGATGAGTTGTTAATAATGTAAATATGATGTATCTAAAGATCAGTTTAGAAGTACAAAAGAAAGGAATTCAAAAAGTGCCAGAATAATGTTGAACAAAGTATGTCACAATGCATACGCGGATTTGTTAAAGTGAAGTAGCGTATGCACGCGGAAAAGTACGTGCCAAGTCACGTATGGTCATTTGCACTCTAAATTTAGGAAACCAGGGGACATTACCATGGTATTGACCCATTGTATTGAGAGCTGGATTATATATTTCATCCCGTCCAGGAATACCATTAGTAGTTGGGTGGTTTTGACTCATGGTATTGATAAAGGATAAATCTATTTAAGGAGAAGAAGATCGTTGTGCAAGGGGGTGCGGGTGTCCGGGCATTAATGAATACTTCACTCTGAAGTATATCTGCATAGTTGAATTTTGTTCTTAATTAATAGATCTCAATCTATGATGCACCTATGAATATGATGAAGGTTCAAGATCTTTAGATCTAGAAATGATGAATCTCTAGGATGATTTGAAAAGAAGTGATGAAGACCTGGCACAAATCTGATGAATAAATTGAAGAAATCTGGTGGTACTGAGGGTCAAGCCTTCAGTGAGGGGGTAGTGGCTCCCTTCCAGTAGTAGCTGGTAAACGAGAGTAGGGGGTAGTAGCTCCCTTCGAGGAGAGGCTGGTAAACGAGAGCAGGGGGTTGTAGCTGCCTTCCAGGAGAGGCTGGTAAATAGGTTGTGGCCTTCTGCAGGTGGTTGCCTGTGTGCTGGTATGATTTTGTGCCAGTACATGGTTGTAAGAAGTTTTCTTTACATAATAAATATTGAAGACTGAGACGACGACAGTAGTGGTTTTCTCTCGAATTGGGTTTCCACCTTAAATCTTGGTGTTCATGTGTGTTGCTTATGTGTGATGATTTATTCTTTTCTTACTGCATATGTTTACTATTTACTAAACATATAATGAATGAATGATGCAATGAACTAAGCAAAGAGTTATCAGCATAATGAGATCTCTGTTAATACACGATTTTTATTAAGAATATCCGCGTGTATATGGGAGTTGGATTTAGTAAAGTAGCGTATGGGTTTGAGAGAAAGGAAAAGGAAAAATTTTATCAGTTAGCACTAAATACTGATTCACCCCCCCCCCCCCCCTCTCAGTATTTTTCCCAACATTAAATTAATTGGTGACCATGCTATTTATTTGGTCTTATATGTGGATGATATGTTGTTGATTGGAATTGACAAAGAAATTATCCAATATTTGAAGACCCAACTGTTCTCCAAATTCGACATGAAGGATATTGGTGCTGCAAACTATATTTTGGGCATGGAAATTAAGAGAGATCAGGCAAAGAAGAAGCTCTGGTTAAACCCGAGGAAGTATGTCGAGACCATATTGCAGAGGTTCAATATGCAGGATATTAAACTGGTGAGTGTTCCTATTCCTGTAGGTGCAAAGTTGTCTTCTGAACAGTGTCCCAAGACACAAGAAGAAGAGGAGGATATGTCCCGTGTTCCATATGCAAGTGCAGTGGGTAGCTTGATGTATGCAATGGTCGCTTGACTAGACATTGCACGTAAATCAGGAGTATTGAGCGAGGTTTATGTCAAACCCGAGGAAGGAGCATTGGACGGTGAAAAGCAGGTTTTTAGATATTTATGTGGCACTAGTGATTATGGCTTGTGCTACCAAGGAAGACCGAGTTAGAAAGAATGTTGGACATTCGTGTTTTTGTTGATGCAAAGCTGGGATGAAGTCTGGACCAAAGAAGATCTACAAGTGGGTATGTGTTTAGCCTATTTGGAGGTGCGGTCGGTTGGATGAGTGGTAAAAAATAGGTCTATGGTAGTGCTTTCAACTACGAGAGGTTGAATACATAGCGACCACTCATGCAAGCAAGGAAGCGGTTTGGTTGCGGGGAATTGGGTTTGGAATTCAAGTGTGTGGTTGGTACAACAAGCCATAATGATAGGCGTGATAGCAAAGTGAAATTTTCTTGGCTAAGAACCTTACTTATCATTCAAAGACAAAGCACATTGATGTTCAATATCACTTTGTTAGAGATATGGTTGAGGCTAAAAGGGTGTTGCTGGTAAAGGTGGACACTTTGAAGAATGTTGCAGATGCATTGACAAAGTCTGTGAGCACTCAGAATTTCTCTTGGTGTAGAGAAACAAGGGGTGTGGAAGAATTGGCCCAATGACTAAGATCTCCTGTGGACCCCTGTGAAAAGAAAACAACAAGTGGGATAATGTTGGGTATGTGTTATATTCTTTCCACGACTAGCCCCACGCATTGTACATTGCGTCGGGCGCAAGAAGGGGGGCGGCAACCCCCCCTGTCGGAGTCTAGGGCAGCGGCCCGGCGAAATTTTTTTTGGTATTCGGTCCCACTCATAAGCGGACCCACCCATGTTTTGTGCATGAGTTTTCACATGGTTTTTTGGGTACGATGGTTTTCGACCCCTGGTATTTTTTAGATCCGATCAAGGGAACTACGGTTATGTTCTAATCCAAGGTTAATGGATTGGGGTTTATGTATGCTTCGGCATGTATATATATGTGTTGTAAAACTTAAAGGAATATAATGAAAAATCAAGCTGGTCAATCCCAATTTTGGATACAGGGGAAAATCTCTGTGTTTATCTGTTTTATGTTTTATTCTCTTGCTATTGCTTATTTTATGTTATAAGATTCGTGTGTAGATAATTTTTGTTCAAGGTTAAAACCTACATCCCTATCCATGTCCAAAAATTCACTCAACAACACAAGGCTTCTGAGATTCCTTGAGGCATCCATAAAAATTAGCCTTATGAGGCCATGATGAGCAATGTATTTTTTCTTCTCTGCCCTTAACCTCTAGCTCATTTTCATTATGGATTAAAGGAAGAAATGTGGAACATTGAGCCTGCTTGGAAAGGGAAATTTCCCTTGGAACATTCGATCATAGAGCATACTAAACTCAGAGGACTATAAAACACTCGACCTCCCTTCACAGGATATTTACTTAAGGATGTTATAGGCCACTTCATCCCAAGTGTAACAGAGGCTCCCTCTTATTACTCCATTTTTTTCTTCAATATGTTTCTCTTCAGGGAGGAAGAAAATTATATTGGTTGTTATGGATTCTGTTCTATAATCCTTGCCCCATTTGACTCCTAGAGGTATGGTAATCAATCTACTAATGATTTATGCATTCAAATTGATTGCAAGTCCCCTTATAATAGTGGTGGAACTATCGTATCCTTAAGAGTAACGGGCCATGGAAAATTATTGGGTTATCTCATCATCATAGCCTTTTAATTTTTCAAAGAAGCACGTACACCAATTCCTTAGGAAGATATATCTGATAGGGGGATGTTGTTGAATTTTTTTGGTGTTTGTGGGTTCCATTTTATTGAAACCTCCCCCCATGTCTCCTACAACAACTTTCTCAAGTTATTTCAAATATTTTTTGTGAAGAATTTTGTTTTGATCAGTCTAGGGCCTTAAGCTAGGGTGAGAATGTTGGTGCCTATTTTCTAGCTATAGAGGGGAGAATTATGTTCCCTACTTAAAAAGGGGTTACCTATATTGTCACCTTGGTTTCCTTATATAAAAAAACAACATTTTCAAATAAATCACTTCTACATGATTTTGGTACAGGATGCATGTACACAAAGAATTTCACTCGATAATTGTATGGTAGGTGAGGAGAAAATATGCCACTTAGTCATCGTTAGATTATTTCCTTATGATTTTGGAGGTTTGGAGGAATATTATCATTGATTTAGACCCTCTTTTACTTATCCACCTGATCCTGTAACACCTCCTTTTCAATCATGTGGTCATAAAAAAACCTACCTATGATGTTGAGTTTTTGTAGATGCATGCATGTTGCTGTTAAATATGTTGGTATCTGGAGGTGATATCTTCCATGTTCTTTTTGAATGTCGTAGTCCTCATTTGAATAAAACATTTTAGCGAAATTTTGTGATAGGTGTTCTACTGATGAAATATTCTTTTTCTTTGTAGGTTATTCCTATGGTTGATCATGATGTTGCTGAAGTGGATTAGTTCCCTTGCAGCTACCTCTCAATGATGGTTTGGATTCCTCGAATCTCATGGGTGGCCTCTTTATGCTTAAGGGTGGAAAAATATTCATTCTCGAAAATCAAAATTTATTTGGTTCTACTTCAGTAGGGTTTTGGCAGGCTGCTACAGGATTGGTTTATTTCATATAGTAGTCACACAACCCCTTCCAAAACCATAAATATCTTCATGAAATGCACCTAGTGGCTTGGATAATTCATGGTGAGATTATAGACAGGGATTGGAAATTCTAATGTTGATCAAATCTTGTGAGGAAGGGGTCAAAATGTGGTATTTTTATAAATATATGTGGAGTTTGGGAAGGGAAGGTGGTTAAATGGTGTGGGTGAGAGGTGATGGAAGTGTGGTGAACCTCTCTTGTCATTTACCAAAGGAAAAGATGAGTTTTAATCCCTTTCCTTGGGTTGATCTCAATCATGGAGAAATTCTGGTTAATAATGTAGTAGTTTAGGACAATCCTGTATCATTGTATATTGAGGAAAAATTCAGTGTGGTTACTTGCTTATTGATTGAAGGGTGTAAGGATATGGGTGGAAGGATGCAAGAAATGCAAGAGGCTAGTTTGGGAGATGGATAAATGGAAAGTGGAACCCTTTCCTTTAAATTTTATCCCCTTTATTGTGGTTGGAACCCTTCAAAACAAAAATGCTATCAAAATTGGTGTAAGGGATCCCTTAAATATGTGTGCTTCCTCCTTTTGTTCCATTTTTATTTTTCTCTCTCTATCATTTTTTTTTAGCCATGCATATTGCCTCTAAAGAGGTTTTCAATCTACCATCCTTCCCCAAGTGCCTCATAGTAAGTTTTCACTTGGGGATATTTTCATATTATTTTTATCTTCTTCTTCTTCTTTTTCTCTTGGGCTGCCTCGTGGAGGTTTTCAACCCTAAAGTTGGCTTTAGATGCCTCATGGAGGTTTTCACCTAGGTCCTTTTTTTTCTTTCTCTACTAATCATAGGTTGGATGAACTGAGGGTTGTGAGACCGCCAATTACATTCAACTCCTTGCTTATTGAACTAGTAAAATCCTCTCTTAATAGAGTCATTTTTTTTAACTTTAACCGGTTAAAGATAGCAAGCAAGGGAATTAATTTCTAATAAATTTATTTTATTTCGAAAAATAGATTCTCATAACATTTTTACACTAGATAGGGTCCCAAACACCTTTTCATGAAAATCCCTTTGAAATCCTTGAACCTTGAGTCATATAGGAGGGCCCAATGACCCTCTTGAAAATATCTCTCCCTAATGTGTTTATCATGCCATATCTTCCTCTAAATCTGGACTACCTCAATGTGTAGGAGAGCCTATACTCTAAACTCATCTAATCCAATGAGCTGAAGCAACCTTTCTTATTGTGTTGTAGTTAGATCCAAATCCAATTTTACTTCCATCCTCAAGGTATTGTGCCTGAATTCAATTGAGAGAAAGACCTTCTTCCATAGACCAAATCGAATGGGGTGAATTTTGTGGTGGTTTTAGAGGTGGTATTGTAGGCCCAAGTGGCCTCTACATGTTGGTCTCCCTAATCCCTTCTGCTACTGTTGAAAACCTTGGTCAAAATGTTCTCCAAGGCTCTTTTTGTAACCTCCACTTGCCCACTTTCCTGAGGGTGATAGGAAATGTATTTGTTGTGCTTGATATGGTGTTGCTTCATCATGTATTTAATCATATTTGAGGTGAACTATGTCCCTTTATCAGTGAACAATTCCCTTGGAAAACCAAACTTGTAGAGGATGGTCTCCCTCAGAAATTTAGCCATTATTTTCTCAGTTGTTTCCTTCACTACCATCACTTCATCCCATTTAGTTAAATAATCAGTGCACACAATGATGTAATCATTCTGTCCTTATGGTGGATCAATAGGCCTAATAAATTCCATGCCCCATTTCTCAAATGGCTCTACCGTCACTTAACGGTGTAGGGGCATTTCATCCTTTGGTGTTGGCTTTCCCATCCTTTGGAACTCATCACATTGGAAGTGTACCTCTTTACATCTTTATGTAGGGTGGTCCAATAGTATCCATCTTGTAAAACCTTGAAATTTATCCTCCTAGCAGAAAAATGAACCCCAAAGGGGCCATCATGGCAGGCTCAGAGGATGTCAAATAACTCCTCATGTCTTACACATCTTCTCAAAATATGATTTGGTCCCAACTTAAATATATTTCCCCTAATCCACATAAAAGGGGCACTCTTTCCTCATGATATTACTCTTCTCCTTGGAGGATATATTATCAAGGAATCTCCCAACAACCAAGTAGTTGGTTGTATCAGCAAACCAAGGAGATATCACCAAAATGATGAAGAGGTGTTCATCTGGAAGTAAATCATCTACCATCCCCTCTTCATTCTTGAAAAAAAATACGCAACCACATTCTCTCTCCCTGGTTTTTCAACAATGGTTAAATCAAATTTCTGCAGTAGTAATAGCCATCTAATGATTCTATCATTTACATTAGTTTTTTTCACTAAATACTTAATGGATGCTTGATCAGTATAAACAAAATTTTGATATCCAATGATATAGTGCCTAAAATTATTTAAATATTGAACCACAACCAGGAGTTATTTTTTACTGACAGTATAGTTAAGTTCAGCCTTAGAACAATTCTTACTTATGAAATATATAACATAGGGCAGTTTGTCTTCCACTTGTCCTAAGGCTGCTCCTACAACTTCATTTGATGCATATGTGTGGATATGGAAAGTAAATGCCTAAATGGGACCCCTAAGGATGGGTGCAGTGGTCAAATTCTCCTTTAGTACTTCAAAGGCCTCTTGACATTTGTCTATCCAACAGATATTTGAGTCTTTAGCTAGTAATCTAAACAAAGGTGAATCTGATCTAGTAAAGTCCTTAATGAACATTCTATAATACCCAACCAATCCAAGGAATCTTCTCACATCCCTTTCTCTTAGGGGTAGGGACCCTTCTAATAATAGAAATTTTTTTTTGGCATCAAACTATATCCCTTCCTTAGATAAGGAATGGCCTAAGACAATCATTCATCAAAAACTAACATTTATTAGGACTTAATGAAAGATTTATATAAACTCATTTCTTTAATACTTTACATAATTTACAAATATCTTCCTATAAGTGATATCCATAAGGGGCGAATTAATCCATATATATCTCAACAATGTCATGAATAAAGTCAGCAAAGATACTCATAACAACCCTCTGGAATGTAGCAAGAGCATTACACAAACCAAATGGAAGGACTCTCTAGGAAAAGGTACCCCAAGGACATGTGAATGTGGTCTTGTATTGGTCCTCGGGGCTATTATGTATTTTGTTGCACCAACTAGATCCTTCTAGGAAGGAAAATAATATATTCCCAGTAAGGCCATCTAGGACTTGGTTAATGAAAGGTTGAGGGAAATGGTCCCTCTTTGCAACTATGTTAAGCTTTGTATAATCAACACAAATACCCCACTTTCCTTTATTCTTGGGGACTATGGCAAGTGTGGACACCCACTCATTGTCTAAAATGGGTTATATGAACCATTCATTGAGTAGTTTTTACAGTTCTTCTTTTACAATTTCCTTAAGGGTGGGATTCATCCTCATCCAGGGATACCCACATAGGTTCTCATCCTTCCTTGATGTAAATATGGTGAGTAAAAACTGAGGGATGGAAATATTTCATTTCTATATATTCCCAATCAATACAATCAAGGTGTTGCCTCAGCATAATACATAGATTCTTTTCTTGCTAGGATGAGAGAGAGGGGTTGATATTTATATTTCTAGATGGGCTAATTTCCACAACCTTGGCATGATATAGATTATGGTCAACAGAGAATAGAACATTCCAATTATTACCCTTAGATTTTTCCAAGGATTCTTCCACCAGTTCATCAATTGGCATGGTAGAGGGAGGATGATTATGTAATATATGTTTAATAAGGTCATCTTCATGAAGTTTGCTAATTCCTACAATATGGTCTATCATATAGATTGGGTAGATGGATTTCTAATAAAAGTATTATTCTTCTTCATTCTCTATCCACATGGGATATTCATTCTCAACAGAAGGTTGATGAGGGGGATACAATACGAGTTTCTTTGATAAATGCCCATTCTTGATGGTCATGTTCCAAAACCTGCAAATAATGTAGGCATTAGCAGTGACCAACCAAGGTATTCCTAGGATGAGAGTGTAACCATTAAAATTGGTTTGGGATAGAGGACAAGGAAATATTTGGGATACTCCTAGGAGTCGATGGAGACCATCACATCCTCAATAACTCCTTCAAGGGATACTGTGGACCTGTTCACAAGTTGCAGTATTGTGGTGGTTTTTCTCTAGGATCCTTTGAGGTTGAGCTTGAGCGTGGTTTCTTTGGTCATAAAATTGATTGCATCACCAACGTCACTCAAGGTATTATGGACCATAATCCTATAAATGTGCACTTTCACCACTAGGAACTTAGAATCTAGGTACTTTGGGGATACCACCCTCCTAATAATTAGATCATAAATTCACCCAACAACATTGATAGTGGGGGTATCTCTTATTGTTCTCCTGGGCCTTTTAAAAAATTCTTCCTTAATAAGCTTGTTTTAAATGGGAACATCTTGGATGGCTTGGAGAAGGGATATTTTGACACATAAGTTCTTCAATTATCCCAAAATTTCATCCTCTTCATGGCTATGTAGTTTAGGTTGGACCAACATTTCAGGATAGGGAGGTGCATTCTCTTGAAGGGTATTATCTTGCTTCACTTCTTATATTTCTTCAGGTGGAGAAGGTGGGTGAGAATTTGGAAGTACCTTCCCAGACTGAAGGTTGGTCTCTTGTATTTCCATAGCATAAGTAGGATAATATGTCTCCCTGTTATAAACTTGTTGTGCATGCTTATTGTTTGGGTTAAAATTTGGTTGGATAGGCATTTGAGGTTTCTTAGGTGGGTTGTGGTGAGGTAGTTGTGGAGGAGGAATTATGGCAGGAGGTTGGGATACATAAAGCCTCCATCCTTGTGTTAGGTTGCCCCATTGAGGAGGTTGATATTGATATGGATAGAAAGGTGGGTTGAAAGGATCATGGATATACTTAGGAGCATAAGACCAATGAGATGGCATGGGCCACGATGTATTAGTTGGAGGGTACCAATGTTAGAAATATTCATTCTGGTTTAAATTATAAGAAGCATAATTTTCACCTAGCATGTCATGTTGATAAAGCCTAGGACCTTGGGGCATTCTCTGGTTGATGAAACATAGTTTCTCCAGGCCATTCTAAACTCCTTGGTACACAACCTTTAGGCATGGAAGTGAGGGGAACTTTTCTGTTGCATGGTTCTCCTCGTAGAAAGAGAAAACCTCTATTTTTTTTTTGAATGGGCACTCATTTTCTAGATGCCTCTTATTGCTTCTAGGGAAAAATATGGCAAGTTCCCTTTATGCTTCTTCTAACTTTCTTTTGATCTGCATAATATCCATCTGCAAGGAAAATGTATGCAACATTTTTCTCTAAATTATTCCAACATACTCGCTATCTCATGTTTAATAGTTGATGTAGAGGGAGATGAGTTGGCCAGGCCTTGACTTGACCTACCACTTTTTCTAGCATTCCTAGAATGATTCTTGAATACTGTCTTGATGTCATCATAGGTTTGCAGGTAAATTTCTCCTCCAGACAGCATATTGAGGGTAACCATTACATCATCCCTGATCCCTCATAGAAGTAATAGCTTGAGTGAATCAGGGTGAAGGGTATAGTTAGCCCTCCTATAGATGATTTGGAATATTTCCTCATAGTCCTTTAAGGATTAATCTAGTCCTAGGTTCATCCTAAAGATATCCTCTTCTATATATTCCGACTTATATTATTCCATGTACTTCTAATTAAAGTCTTGTTCCATTTGCACCTAGGTGGTGATATTACCTCCAAGTAAACTCATAAATGAAAACAAGGTTGGATTCTTCAAGGTGGATGGAAAAAACATCAACTTTTGTTCATGAAAGGTATATTAGCAGGTCATACAAACTATAACAAAATCAAACATAAATGTGCCACGGTCCTCAAAGGCTAAGCCATGGAAATGTGGACAGGTGGTAGGGATTATATTCTTCATTATGGACTCCCCATTGGTCTCTTAGATATGAAATAAATCATTATATTCTTTCCAACCTTCTTTTGGGTAGGTGATATGGGAACCTCCTCCCCTATGGGTTTCTCAAAATTTTTTAGGTAGCTCACCTGGAGGATTTTCTAACTCCCCTGTAGTCAGATAGGGAAGCTCACGGTCACCAAAGAATAATGATGGTAGAATTCTTGAAGGGTGGAGGTTTTTGGTAGAAATTTCCTTTGATTATCCCTATGCCTATGAGGCATGAATGAACTAGTTTTCTTATTTTGTGTTTTATTTTTCTTTTTATTTTTATTTTTATTTTCAAATTATGAATGATAATGCAGAAAAAATGACATAAAATAAAAAGGTAACCTCTAATTATAAAAAAACACCTACTTTTACACATCCCTGGAAATGGAACCAAAGCATGATGAACCCCAGTATCGCAACAATATTGTTGAGATTCCCAAAGCTACCAACTTTAATTATCAGCTCAGGGTTTGTACAAGCCTAAGAGGTTACAGTGCTATATGCACAGTGAGTCAAGATCTACTCGTACCACCTTCATTCAATGAATCATATTAGGGCATACATAGACCACTCCTTTTACTAGATTTAAAAAAACAATCTTGCATGAAAATAAAAGAGTCTATTATAATTTCAGGAAGGTAAACATTATCCTATTTACGGAAATGAAGATGTCATTCATAAAAGTTAGATAATAAATATAATTTCATGAAGGTAAAGGATTTTACTTATTGCAGAGATGAAAATTTCTAGTATACTTGTAGATGGAAATCAAGATTCTACTTGCAGAATGTAAATTATTACTCTACTTGCATAATGTGAGAAATTTATTGACAATGGAAACTTATGAACATAAATTCAAAAAATAGGTCAAATCTACTTGCAAATAATATTTCCCCGTATTATCACTAAGTTCAAGATAATTTAGCTTTAGTAACAGAGTCCTTACACATTTCATAATAAAACAATCTTTGTGATTCAAATGTGGAAATTTGTCTACTAGTTCTAATTGTTATTTTGTAATTGCAGTGAAGGAAGGATGGGTCTAAAGTGGTCATTTGTCCTCCCCAACCATAGATTCAAATTATGGAGGTCATTATTCAATCCCAATATACATAAATCAAGCTCTTAAATAAAATTTGGTAAATTTTAGACAATGCTACACGATCCTATAAGAGTTCTACAGGATTTCTACAAGATGTTACATGATTGCCATGTTTTTCTATAGGATTGGATTCGAGAGCATATTAAGGGTAGGAAAGGTGTTCTGAAGGTGGGATATGGTAGATTAGGGTGTATTAAGGATGTTTGATGCCTTTTTCCAAGCTTATCACCCTTTAGAGGCCCATTTTTCACAAACATACATGCTCATAGGAATGACCCTAAAAATATTAAATATCGGTGGAAAATTTTGATAGAAATATCAAGTGTAAAGGAGGAGGATAGGGGTGAAAAAATAGATGGAGGATGAGTGTTTAAATATCTTAAAGTGACTGGTAATGCCCACATAGTAACAATCAACCCCCTCTTACTCTTAGAAAGAACATAAATCTAGTTATCAAATTGCAGCAAAACATATCAATATGGAAAGGCTGAGTTGATTCTTATTTCATTATGAGATACTCTATCCTACAACATGCATTTAATACATGTGAAAAGGCACAATATTAGCTTATAGTATGAAATATAGAGTATGCAAGAGAACTACAAACCAAAGTCGAACAAATTTCAAAGAAAAACAAACACATATTTTTGGCTTGTTATTGTATAATCGTCAACCACACTTCCCACAAGAGAGGTGGTAATAAGTCCTACAAGAATTTTTTTTGCAATATAACTTCTGCTTAAACAAGGAAATAAATACCACTTCTCAAGCAATGGAAAAATAAAATACATAAGAGAGACTACAACCTCTGGGTTTGGCCCTAACCTAAGGGTATCATCCCTCCAAAATTAACTTAGATGGAGGCCAATAGTGAACCTTTCGTTAACATGAAATGGAGTTCAAATACATCATATGAAAATAGGAATAAAATTCACAAACACTTGGCTCTCAATATCTCTTATTAGCTAAAAAAAAATGAATCGTAATGATCCCTTAAGCTTGTTTATTTATACAAATAGGATTGAGGTGAATCCTCCTTGAAAAAATAATTTCCTCCCTCCAAAACTTCAAAAAAATTGGATCTAGATCCCTGAGTGTTGGGTATGTGTTATATTTTTTCCACGACTAGCCCCACGGGCGCAGCAGGGGGGTCACAGGGGGGGCAGCAGCCCCACTTGTCAGGGTCCGGGGCAGCACCCCTACGAATTTTTTTTTGGTATGCGGTCCCACTCATATGCAGACCCACCCATGTTTTGTGCATGAGTTTGCAGATGGTTTTGGGGTACGATGGTTTTCGGCCCCTGGTATTTTGTAGATCCGGTCAAGGGAACTACTAAGTATGTTCGATCCGTGGTTAATGGATTGGGGTTTATGTATGCTTCGGCATGTATATATATGTGTTGTAACACCTAAAGTTGATTATAAATTGAAAACTAAGCTACGTCCATTCGTAACTAAGGGAAAATCTATGTGTTTATCTATTTTATGTTTTATGCTCTTGCTATTGTTTATTTTATATTATAAGATTCATGTGTAGATAATTTGTGTTCAGGGTTAAAACCTACATTTGGTATCAGAGTTGTTTCGGCTTCAAGGGGACGCCTTTTCTGCTGAGGGTTTTTTGTTCGGGCCTGAGGTAGACCCTGTTCAGTGGGAGATCTATGGGATCGACTCTTGCGGTGAAAGAAGATGGTGAGCGGTGGAAAGATAGAGATCGAGAAATTTAATGGTCAGAGTTTTGAGTTGTGGAATCTCAAGATGGAGGATCTGCTGGTGGATAAAGATCAGTGGATCGCGGTAGATCCAGGTACTAAACCAACGGCAATGTCAGATGAAGACTGGAAGAAACTGGATCGGAAGGCTAAGAGCACAATATGGTTGTGTGTCTCGTATCTCCGTGATGTTGAATGTATCCGGGGAAGCTACGACGAAGAATGTGTGGAAAACTTGGGACTTTGAAACAATTCAAGTCTCCGGGTGAATAAGTCTGAATATGCCAAAGTCGCATAACCTAAGGATTATGGATGGAGTAATTCCTGCGATTGCAGCATCCGAATGCTTTCCATACTCGGTAAGTCGCCTGCCATTCGTTATTAGCAATCTTAGATGAAGATAAGTGCATCAATTTTTTCTACTCTCTACCAGACTCGTGGGACAATTTGGTTATTGCAATAGGTAGCAATACAACTACCTTGAATTTTGATGACATTGTCTCAGCCTTGCTGTCGGAGGAAATGAGACGGGGAAATATGGAGGGTCAGAATGGAGATGCCTTATCTGTACGAGGAAGGTCCCAGAATAGAAACAAGAATAAGGTTTTGAGTGGGAGATCTAAATCTAGAGGGAGATCTAAATCTCCTAAAAAGTTTGTAAAGGTGTGCTGGAAATGCGGAAAGGAAGGACACTACAAAAGGGAATGTAGATCTAAAGCTCTTGAGAAAGGAAAGGATCTAATGAAGCTCCTTCTGCAGAGGCAAAAACCACCTCGGATGAAGGTGGAGATGTGTATTTGGCTTCTTCTTCAAATACACATGTAGATCATGAGTCATGGTTGATTGACTCAGGTGCATCCTTTCACTCCACTCCCCATAGGGAGTGGTTCTGCGAGTATGAGAAATATGATGGTGGTGATGTATTCCTAGGGGATGATAGGAAGGCCAGAATCATCGGACGTGGAAAAGTCAAGCTGAAGCTACAAGGTGGAAGGATTAGAACACTTCCTGGTGTTCTTCATATACTTGCATTGGCTAGAAATATGATTTCTGTAAGCAAGATGGATTACGCAGGTGTAAAAACAGTGTTCGAGAAAGATGCCTGCAAGATGGTTCGGGGAGCACCGGTATTAATGCGAGGAGTTCGGACTGGAACTCTATACAAGATACAAGGTAGCACTGTTATTGATGGGTGTAACAGTTATGTGGTTCCTGAAAATGGAGCGGAAAGCTTAGCTGTCTCTGGAGAAAAGACCATGCTATGGCATCAAAGGTTTGGAAATATTGGAGAGAAGGGCCTTCGGATACTACATAGAAATGGTATGGTAGAAGGTATGTCTAATTTTCTCTAGATTTCGATTTCTATGAACATTGTGTATATGGGAAGCAAAATCGGGTGAGTTTTCCTTCTGGTGCTAAGAGGGCGAACAAGATATTAGATCTTGTGCACAGTGATTTATTTGGACCTGTGTCAGTTCCATCACTGGGAAAGTCTGTGTACTATGTTTCATTCATAGATGACTTCTCAAGGAATACATGGATATATTTCTTGAGGAATAAATTTGAAGTCTTTGACAAATTTAAAGAATTTAAGGCTCTGGTGGAAAACCAGAAAGAGAAGAAGATAAAAGCGCTGAGGACAGATAATGGTGGGGAGTTCTGCAAGAAGGAATTTGAAGAGTTTTGTAAGAAGTGTGGTATAGCACGGCAGAAGACTACTCCATACACACCTCAGAAAAACGAAGTTGTAGAAAGAATGAACAGAATGATGATGGAAAAGGTACGAAGCATGCTCAGTGGTACCGAGTTAGGATAGGAATTTTGGGCAGAGGCAGTGGAGACTGCATGTTACTTAGTTAACAGATCACCTTCATCAACATTGTAGGATAAGACTCCACATGAGGTATGTACTGGTAAGAAACCCTCTCTTTCACATCTAACGGTATTTGGATGTGATGCATATGTACATCTTCCAAATGAGAAAAGGACCAAGTTGGATAATAAATCTGAAAGGTGCATCTTTATTGGGTATAAGGATGGTTTAAAGGGTTACAAGCTTTGGAACCCAGAAACAAGGAAGGTTGTGTACAGCCAAGATGTGGTGTCTAGAGAGGTGAAAGATGTTGTTACACATGAAATCCTACCAAAGGAACCTGAGAAGATAGAGTTTGAGCTAAAGGAGGATGAATCAGACTCTACAACAGAAGAAGATTCAGAAGAGGAAGAGCCACAAACCCCAGCTTTGAGAAGATCAATTCGGGAAAGAAAGCAACTAGAAAGGTATAGTCCATGTGCTTTTTGTTCAGGTTTTTCCTTAAATATAACTGATGATGATCCCAGAACTGTCAGGGAGGCAGTAGATTCAGAGGATGGAAAACTATGGAAGGAGGCCATGGTTGATGAAATGGCATCCTTGCACAAAAATGAGGCATGGGATCTGGTGGAGTTGCCGGCTGGAAGGAAGCCCATCGAGAGAAAATGGGTGTTTAAAAAGAAGATGAATGTAGAAGGCAAGGTGGAGAAATACAAAGCTCGGTTGGTAGCAAAAGGTTATTCCCAGGTGCCGGGAATTGATTTTGGTGATATTTTTTTCTCCTGTTGCCAAAGTTACTTCTATTAGATTACTTTTATCTGTTGCTGCTGCATTTGATTTTGAGATAGAACAGATGGATGTGAAGACAACATTTCTTCACAGGGGTCTAGAAGAGGAGATCTACATGAAGCAACCTGAAGGCTTTATGGTGAAGGGTAAGAAAGAACTGGTATGTAGGTTGAAGAAGTCTCTGTATGGGTTAAAATAGTCACCAAGGATGTGGTATCAGAAATTTGATACCTATATACGGGGACTTGGCTTCACCAGAAGCAAGGAGGATCACTGTGTTTATTTTAAATTAATTGGTGACCGTGTTATGTATTTGGTCTTGTATGTGGATGATATGTTGTTAATTGGAAATGAAAAAGAAATTATCCAAGATTTGAAGACCCAACTGTTCTCCAAATTCGACATGAAGGATCTTGGTGCTGCAAACTATATTTTGGGCATGGAAATTAAGAGAGATCGGGCAAAGAGGAAGCTCTGGTTAAACCAGAGGAATTATGTCGAGACTATATTGCAGAGGTTCAATATGCAGGATAGTAAACCAGTGAATGTTCCTATTCCTGTAGGTGTAAAGCTATCTGCTGAACAGTGTCCCAAGACACAAGAAGAAGAGGAGGATATGTCCCTTGTTCCATATGCAAGTGTAGTGGGTAGCCTGATGTATGCAATGGTCTGTACTAGACCAGACATTGCACATGCAGTGGGAGTATTGAGCAGGTTTATGTCAAACCCAGGGAAGGAGCATTGGACAGCAGTGAAGCGGGTTTTCAGATATTTACGTGGCACTAGTCATTATGGCTTGTGCTACCAGGGAAGACCAGGATTGGAAAGAATGTTGGACATTCGTGGTTTTGTTGATGCAGACTGGGCTGGAGATCTGGACCAAAGAAGATCTACAAGTGGGTATGTGTTTAGCCTATTTGGAGGTGCAGTCACTTGGATGAGTAAAAGACAGTCTGTAGTGGTGCTTTCAACTACAGAGGCAGAATACATAGCAGCCACTCATGCAAGCAAGGAAGCAGTTTGGTTGCAGAGATTGTGTTCAAGTATGGGGTTGGTACAGCAAGCTATAAGGATAGACTGTGATAGCCAAAGTGCAATTTTCTTGGCTAAGATCCCTGCTTATCATTCAAAGACAAAGCACATTGATGTTCAATATCACTTTGTTAGAGATATGGTTGAGGCTAAAAGGGTGTTGCTGGTAAAGGTGGACACTTTGAAGAATGTTGCACATGCATTGACAAAGTCTGTGAGCACTCAGAAGTTCTCTTGGTGTAGAGAAACAATGGGTGTGGAAGAATTGGCCCAATGACTAAGCTCTCCTGTGGCCCCCTGTGAAAAGAAAACAACAAGTGGGAGAATGTTGGGTATGTGTTATATTCTTTCCACGACTAGCCCCACGCGTTTTACGTTGCGCCGGGCACAAGAAGGGGGGAAGCAACCCCCCCTGTCAGAGTTCGGGGCAGCGCCTCGGCGAAATTTTTTTTGGTATGTGGTCCCACTCATATGCGGACCCACCCATGTTTTGTGCATGAGTTTGCACATGGTTTTGGGGTACGATGGTTTTCGGCCCCTTGTATTTTGTAGATCCGGTCAAGGGAACTACGGTTATGTTCTAATCCAGGGTTAATGGATTGGGGTTTATGGATGCTTCGGCATGTATATATATGTGTTGTAACACTCAAAGGATTATAATGAAAAATCAAGCTGGTCGATCCCAATTTGGGATCCAGGGGAAAATCTCCGTGTTTATCTGTTTTATGTTTTATGCTCTCGCTATTGTTTATTTTCTGTTATAAGATTCGTGTGTAGATAATTTTTGTTCAGGGTTAAAACCTACACTGAGAATGTTGCATTCACTTGAGTTCATTGGATTCCAGTAGACCTTGATCTATAGATGAGTGTAAATGATTGATTTTAGTGATCACTTCAAGTCAAAGGAGAGTAAATGAAGGGGACAAGCCTCCTACGCTTCCTTAATTCTTCCTCTTCTAATTTAGCCTCTTCTAGGAAGTTTTTTAGCTAAGTTATCTTCTCAACTAGGTTGTTTTATTTATACATACTGATTTCTTTTTCTTGATTCTTAGGTATAACCCTGATTCTATCAATTTATTATAGTGCATCTATGAAATCATCACAATTTTAAGACTCACTTGCAAATTGATCTTAAAATTCAATAAGTATTTGTATTATTTATTATAATATGAATGCCATCACCCTCATCATTAGAAGATAATTCCTTATCTTCATGTGTATAAAAAAATTTCCTCCTTAATTGTTTTTGTCATTTTTCTTTGTGACATTCTTTCCCTTTTCATTCTTATCGGTATTTTCTTTATAATGACACTTTGCAGCGTAGTGACGTACTCTTGCACAAGAAAATAATTTAAAGGGAACTTTAGCTTTGAATTTACCATCTTCCACTTGCAACTTTGTCACAAATTTCGCTTCTTCCTCATATGAAATGTAGCTTGTAGCTTTAGATTATTCATTTTTATTTTCATTTGTGAGTAGCTTTGAATGCAACTTATATAATTTTTTATGTATTCCCTTCTCTCATCTCCTAAGATATAAATATCCTATGAAGTTGTTCTACAGTAAGAATTTTCAAATAATGCATTTCTTCAATGGCAGAAACTTTGGCATCGCCTTTTAGGGTTAGTGATATCAAAATATTTTCAACAACTAAAACATATTCAATCTTATCTTCAAGACCTCTCATTATGATAACAATCTCGTCTACCCTAAGGATGAAAGTTGCGGTTCTTTCATCATCATGCATTCTAAGATATTCATATTGAACTCTTTATGATTGAATTTTAGCATCTTTTACCTTAGTGGCGCCTTCATAGCTTTGGACAAGTTTATCCCATATTTCTTTTGTCGTGTTCAATTGCATTACCTTTATGAAATCAGATTCTCTTAGTCCTCCCAATATAGCATTAAATTCCTTTGCATTATTCTCATACTACTTATTTCCTACTATCATCTATGGGAATGGAGGTCATATATTGATATCCTTCTCTAACAACTCCCCATACATCAACTCCTAGTGATTAAAAATAAGATCTCATCCTAACCTTCCAAAACATAAAGTTATTTCCATTAAATGAAGGTGGATTTGTTGAAAATAATCCTTCCATTTTTCTCCTCCTGTTATATCTCCCTTTAATCCATTAAGATTCTTCTAAGGGACCCTGATATAATACTAACTGTTGGAAATACTAAGAGGAGGAGTGAATCAATATTTTATTCCTAATTAAACATTACTTAATTTATGCATTCATTTTAGTCCATCTGATGAATTACTTCATTATATAATCACAATGTTATATCTTATTCAAAGAACAATAAGAAACATTAAAATTTAGACCATAGGAATCAAAGCATATCAACACATCAACAAACATGGACACCAAGATTTTAGGCAGAAACCCAATGTGGGAGAAAACCACTAAAGCTTTCATTATGTCTTATTCTATTATTATAGTGAAAAATAATTTAATACGTCATTATTTTGTACTTGCAAGAACTATTTTCAATAGACAGACTACTATCTACAAGATGCTACAACCTCCACTCGTTTATTGGCTCCTAGCTCCTCACTAAAGTCTCCAACCTCAACACTTCATGGACTGTGTTTCATAATGTCTCATACTAGGTCCACTTGTCAAACATCAAACAACATGCAGACCACCTTTCATCTATTTTCAAACTGGACCCAAACTAACAATGAGCCCAAACCAAACATCAAATGAACCACTAAATATGTTGAATTACTAAAGAAATATAAACCAACAGTCAATGAAAAACTAAGTCACCAACTTAACTAATGCCAATCATGACAATTGTTGAAGCAAGTGAATATCCCAATCCAACCGATATTCAAACAATTTCATCAATACTGAAGAACACCAAGACTATTAAACCATATCAAGAAGCAACATATATGTCACTATCAAACTTTGTTTTGTCAATCCAAATAGTCAAGTCCCGAGTTCTTATACTCGGCAACCCAATAACATTGTCAATACCCAACTCATCAAATAAAATCCTTGCAACTTTTTCCACAAAAAGCAAATCCTATAAATCAAATAACAGATCGAGCTCATACGTCTAGAAGAGGAGAACGAATAGCATCAAATATTAAGCATCAATCATCAACAAACCATACTACCAATCCAACATACTAAGGAGAAACCACGACATGAGTTCCTAGATTCAAATTTTTCTTGTTATAGAAAATAACAAGGATTGAACCATAATCTCTCCTATCGGTAGGAAGAAAAAATCTATGCATAATATACTACTTTCAATGAAATAACGATAATTCATGGCCATTTCGTTGTGTGTCAAGAAAAATCCCAAAGATCTCTGAAACACCAATCTATTTGTTATCACTTCAATTCATCATCAGAAAATAAAGCATGTTCATATCACGAGATTTGATCCTCATGCTGCTTTATAATAGACAAAAAAAACTCAACTAAATTGCACAAACAATGGCTTCTATCACTCCTCCTTTTATATTTATTTGATCCCGTCAATACCACAGAAAAAAGCATTGATTTCTAATTACCACAAGCACAAGAACCATTGTAAATATTTGACCACATCAATATGACCCCACGTGCAAAATTTAATGAGTAAAACACTCACAATGCCTCAATTTATAACAAAAAGGAATTTTCTTCAACCCCATGGTTATAGTGCTAAAACCCCAAATCAATGCAAGTTCCCATAATATAGGTGCACAGTTTTTAAAAAGCATATGACCTAATATTAAACTCAACCTTTTGTTGCAACAATGGCTTTTCTCAAAGTCCTAAAGCCTTTCTCTAACCTTATATATATATATATACGCCTCATTATAACTCCTTTGTAGCCCAACGCATCACAATAGAAATTTAATTACTATCTTTGGGTTGTAAGCCATTCGGGTGAGACCCACCTTTAATTTGTGCCTTGTCATTGCAACGTGACTTCGCTCACATGAGATCAATGCAATG
This sequence comes from Pinus albicaulis, assembly GCA_034641835.2. Classification (NCBI taxonomy): domain Eukaryota; kingdom Viridiplantae; phylum Streptophyta; class Pinopsida; order Pinales; family Pinaceae; genus Pinus; species Pinus albicaulis. The sequence goes on along the minus strand of CM076579.1, from coordinate 375,373,471 downwards.
TATAGCCGAACTCAACAGAAATTTCAAGACTAATAACCTTCCGGGCTCGCCCATTATAAATTTGCACTTGGTTAATGCCACATGAGCCCATTTCTATATCCCAAGGGAATGCCAAGTTAAATTAATAGAGCCATCTGGGTAGACTCCTCTACATAGGGCCTACCTTTACCATCTGAGCTTGTTCGTTGTAGACTAACTCGATTGATAAAGGGATTATAAAAACCTCCAGGGTTAAGCCTCTAGGTGAGGCCCACTTTACCACGTAAGATGCGCATTTTAAATTTCTGCCGATATTACCACCATGTAATCCCGCTTGTTATAGTGTGACGTGATGGGAAAAAGGATTTATAAAATCCGTTGAGTTAGAACCTTCGGGTGGGACCTACCTTAATTCCTCTGTTGAATGCTTTTGGCTTGCTCACTATAGCTCGACGAATGAGAAAGTTTTTTGTGAAAGCCACGGGGTGGGACACAATTCTTAATAAAGCTTCAGGCTCGTTCTCTGTCAAGCAATAGTTACGACTCGTCCACTCTCCTTTATAATAGCTTTGCTTGTGTGTTCTCGTGGCCCTTGTGTAATAGCCTTTCTGATGACATTTCTCCATCTTAATATATATACAAAAGTATGTAAGGGATTTCAGAAGGATTGGTTATTGAAAAGAAACTCTCACTCTCCTTAAAGTTTCTATTTTACAATTGCTTCAACATTATGATATTAATAATAAAGTAAAAACTATCCTTCAAAAGTTTCACAAATTTCCAGTAAAATCGATCTTAGTTGCCATCAAATGCAACACATAATCATAATGCCAATAGAAATATATAATGATATTAATAGTTAAGCAACATTCAATAGGGTGGAGAAACATGCAATAAATTATGTCTCTTAGTTGCCATGAAATGCAACACATAATCATAATACCAATAGAAATATATAATGATATCAATAGTTAAGCAACATTCAATAGGGTAGAGAAAAGTGCAATAAATTATGTCTTAAAATCTTCGGTTAAATATTTGGATTTTTCATTTAATGTTATTGTGCATGACCTAATAAAATACTCTACTAATTACTATAGTCCCTAGTGCCTTCGGGCAAGGACTAATAATTGACTTGTTTAAATACAACGATAATAGAATAGATAAAAGTGCACGACGGATAAAAAGAAAGTCCGACTAAAGTTTGTAATGGTGAATTTGGTCACTTGTGAAGATGACGCCTCTTCATAGATGAAGTATTTTGAAGATATATCTTCAAGAACATACGTTGATATAATAATTAAGTTAATTTAAATATATTTAATTTAATTTAAATAAATAATGAAGATACGAGTTGACTTTAGAGGACTGGGGAGCTTCAATATGGAAAAGGGTTGATTTGACAACCGATATGATTTATTGTTATACTTACATATTGTCTCGATCTAACGAATTGGGTAGCTGATGTATGATTCCCATCGAACAATTGGTTATATATTATTCAATCCACTTTATAGATAAATAGCATCGGCTTGACTATATTTGTATATTAAATGTTGCATAGATAAATATTATATTTGTATATTAAATGTTTCATAAATAAATATGGATTCTTTTGATTGTAATTTGATGTGCTAATTAAAATATTTCGTTTAATGGTATATTTAGAGATTTGTAAGGCAAACGTTGATTTGGGATATTCGTGTTAAGTTAAGATGGATAGGTCCTAGAATTATTTTTATGAGATGAATGGGTAGTTTATTGTATATTTATTTATTTATTTTAATTTTGTAATTTTTGTTTTGAAGGTGGTTTTTGTTTGTTTTCTCTTTCACACTTGTGGAATGAAAGTTAGGTTGAAGAGTAGACTTGGAATCAAAAGTTTTTTTTCTCTTTTCTTAAATTCCTTCCAATTTTTGTATTGTGGGGTAGCTAGGGGAAGTTCTATTGTTTGAAGACTCTGTGATTTTCCCTCAAGTTATTGAATGCAATGCAAGATCGTCTTATCTTGAGAAAGTGAAAATTTTGAAAGGGAAGAAAATATCATGCATGTTGTCAATCCTAGAGACAGCCTTGAGTTGTAAAAAGACTAGTGCCTAGGACATCTTAAATGCAAGGAGTTTCTGATATAACTGATAGCAGTAGACAATAATATGACTTCCTTGTTACTAACAAATGGTAGAAATTTGGTGATAGTGGGACCAAGCCTTCAGAGATAAACGTAACAACTAGAAATACTTCCGAGGATTCTCTACGAGACTATATAAGTAGATGCATCAGACAGCTACAAATCATCTTGCTGTAAAGAGGGTTGACTATTAAAATGATAAGCAATTATCAAGGTATGCGTAAACGGAAACTATGAAGGAATATGAAGTGGGGATATACACTGTAAATTGCTTATATTAAAATAAGAATCCATTAAGTGCTTATCAGAAGAATTATGGAAATGAGATAGAAAGTGAACAAAGTATCATGCCTGAGCCATATTTAAAGTGCTATAAATGTAAAGATATGAGTACCAACTATGATAAATTCACATCCAATACAAAGCACTCGCACTCCAGAACATTTAGATACAAGAGAATGGATGGAGACGAAGTGAACAGTTATATATAATCAAACAGGAAGGAGTACACACTGTATATCATTTCATGTGGAATCCTTTTCAACAGCAAAACTCTTTATACCAAGTCACAATGGGTTCTTTAACATCAACTATCCAGACCATACAAAAATACATACACAGAGTTCTTTTCGTTGATAGTCTCTCAGAAAATCTGCAACCCTATATATCTCTTTCCTCTCTGCTTTTATAACTTTTGATTTCTATCCGCGGAAAGATATTTTGGGAAAATATATTTTCCGCATGCCTGTATGTTGTTCCAAGTCTTAATCAAAAATCAAAATTGATGATGGGGTAGAACACCTCCCATCATCTTACAAAGTCGGCCTAAAGCCATTTCTAATGGAAATACAAACAACTTACTAAATGAAAGTAAAAATACTAGAGTGAAATATGAATTTCACTCAAAATTAAAAGTGAAAATAAAAATTAAGTAAGAGGCCACGTAGGACCAATCATGAGTTATCATTGCTTTTGGTGAGACAGAGTCGGGGCTGCAGCTAGAGAAGGCGGTATTGTAGTTGTGGAAGAGCTGGCTTTCTTTGTAAGGCAGAGTTAACAGGGATGCAAACACGGTGACTGGAGCGCTCGTATGATCATTACACCTCTGCCAAATGTCAGTTGCGGGACCAGGTATGGAAATGAAAGCATCGAACAGGGCATGTACTTATGTCAATTCGGCATAGTTCGTTTTAGTAGGTAATCGCTCCTTAACTTGATAGAGAAGGGAGAACTCCTTACCGAGTGAGGCAATTATTGTTTCTGCCTTAAGCTGAGTGGTCTTCTCAGATGGTGCATCTGTCTGATTCATGACCTCTATCAGTTTGCACTCCTATACTTGTAATGGTTAAAGTACAACAGTTGTAGGCTCCCAGCATGATGGGAGGCTTGCAAGTGTTAGTTCAGTCCATTCCATTTCAAACTGTCCCAAACTCGTCACCATCCATTCCAAACTGCTCAGTGCTTGATCGCGTATGGCTTCCATTTCCATTACCCTTCTGCATTCTGCCACCTCCTTGAACCTATCTTTAATTCCCCGGTTGTCCAATTCTTCTAAGCTCAAATTATTCAGGAAGGTAATATACCTTCTGGCACTTTCAACCTTAGCTGCAGCATCTATATGCCCTTCATGTAGAGTCCTTCTGAATTGACGAGCCACTGCCTTCTTTTCTTCAATTAAAGTCAGAAAGGCCCAATGCTTCTTTACCTCCATGATGATGTCCGTCCAGATTAAGCGTCGCGCTTCCAAGAGGGTGATGTTTCCCTTCATCTGGCTCGTCAGGTCCCTGATATTCCTTTCCTGTCACAGCTTCTCTTGTTTCACCACTTCTATTTCTTTCTGCAAAGCTGCTACCATTTTCGTATTCTCCTTGATATGGGCCTCGAGCACATGAATCTTTTGTTGTGTATTTTGAGCCTGCTTCTCTGTTACCTAAAGGTCGGCCGGTGCTGTATTTAGTTGTTCCAGAAGTGAGCAAGATACTTCAGGAAGTGGTGTGGAGCATACGTGTGTATCCCAGCTTCTTTGAAACTCATCCATCTTCTACTGGATGGCAGTCATCTCGCTAGTAATCTTAGCTATCTCCTCTTTCTCTTTAGCTAGGGAGTCCACTAGGTCAGCCTTGTCCTTTTCCATCTGGGCTAATTTAGCAATTTGCACATGCTTAAAACCAGGCATATTCAATTTATGCTTTAGAGTTGTGACCTGTTTTTACAACTTCGAAATGACATGACCCTGACGATTAGCTTTATCACTCCCTTTTCCCTTCACAGCTGCTTAGAGACTCCGTAGATTGTTTGAAAGTGCCCAGAAATTTGTCTTCTCTACCCTGAGGTTCTAAATCACTTGGTTATACTTGGTTTGCAGCTTCCTTAGGGTGAGAGAGAGGTTCACGACATCATCCTTTAGCATGTCACCGAAACATTGAAATAGATTGGATTTATCAATTGGGGAGACTTGTGACATGTTTACTGCAACCTCCAGGGCTCTGTACCTAGTGGTCCCAGCCTCTGGATCTGGAGCTACTTCAGTCATGGACATCAACAACTTCTCCTTATCCATATCAAGCTCGGCAGTAAGCCGAGTATGATATTTGTCTACATATCTCGCTAATTCTGACCAAGGCTTCTCCTTGATAGTTCTGTTCTTCCCCTTTATTTCGCCCCCCACCTCGGCCCTGTTTATGGAGACGGCTTGTGAAACCTCTGAGAAATCAGACGATGATGGACCATCATATTTTACCATGAAACCTGCTTTTCCTTTGTCTGACTCTCCATACAGTGCCACTTTTTCTAGCGGCGGCTCTTCCCTGACACTTTCCTCATCGTTTGTTCTCTTCCTTTTAGGGGGAAGAGAATCTTCTCCTGTGACTTCGGCTTCTTCAACCTGTTTCTTAACTGCTTCTCGTGTTGAAGCAATGTCCCCTTTTTCCCCTGTCGCAGATGAATTAGTCTCCATCTGTGAAAGCAAAGGCCAGGTATCAAGATTAGCTCTCTACTCGATGAAGGGTCTAGATTCATGAGCATATGTAGTTGATTTAATATTCCTCCTTTTGTTTCAGATGATGCCTTTTGGATCATAAGGCAAAGCTTTCCCCTGCCTTAAATCCATACCCTTGAGCAGGGTTTCCACTATGCAGAGGGCATGCCTTGAGTTAACAATAAAGGGGCCGATGTTGGTAGGGAGTTTAAGAATGAACCCCTTCTTCACAGGGGTGAAGTGGAGCTGGTCAGCCTTCAAGGTTTGTTGGAGGTACTCCAAGGTGAGGATGCGCATGGTAGGAAAAACTGGCAGTCTGTAAGGGGAAACCTCTGCACCGTAGACCCTGATCTTAGTGTAGTCATCAAACAAGTACCAATATCCTGTGCTTTCTTCCTCACTGAACTATAGCCAGTTCCTCTAATTAGGAAAAATCTTGGGCGAAGGGTTGTCGTGAATAATAGTATAAGCTGTTGTCATGAATTCGTTCAAGAAGTTTGAATAACCCACCCCATTAACCAAATGATGCACTGCGGGGTTCCACTCAAAGACAGTTCTTGGTTGAGAATTTATCCTAGAAACCTTTTCCAGAACCAAACCCTCGAACTTGTCAGCTTGTTGGAAGAGGAAGAGGTAGAACACCATGGAGCAGAAATGAAAATGGTTGGAGGCCAGGAGGTCTTGAAACAGGGTTTGGATGGTGGAGGCCAAGAAACCAGGGATATCAAAAACAACACTTGATTGTGACATTAACCATAAAAGGGCTACACATTCCTTCAAGACTCACTTGACCCCTTCTATACCTAGTAGCCTCGCGATGAGAGCAAGTGTTGGTTGAAGTTTTTCCTTGAATACATGTATCCAGAGGCACCGAGTCTGAAGATAGGAAAGTTGTAAGGTGGGAGTCAGAAATAGCAGTGATGAAATTACTCTGCTACCTCCAGGGTAAGTTGGAAAACTGACGAGATAAAGACATTTCAGTGAAACTGACATAATTTGAACTGGGGGGATAACAGAGGGCTTTCTTGATGATCTGAGAAGATATACTAAATATCTTGTTCCCTTGAGTTGATGGGAACATATCTTGGTGCTCATCATAAGCTTCTCTGAGCCAACATATTAATTCCACAACTGGGTAGATGGGCAGAGCAATTTGGTGGTATAGTCCCGACAAAACAACTCTGAACCTATCCCTATTCTCTAAATTTTTTCTAAATATGTCAGGTTTGACGCTACTAATGAGGAAAGGGTATTGTGGGTCTTGAATGTGGGCTTGCATGTCTGTGAATGGCTCAGGTCCAAGAGCAGCCCTAGACTCACGAACTTGAGGGGTTTCAGGCTTCGACTTCTTAATCTTGATTCTACCCATGACCATTATGAAAAATGAAAAGCGGAAGGAAACTTAGACAGTGAAGGAGGGACATAATACCTGCGCGGTAAGGAAAATTCTCGAGAAAAAAATGACGCAGGGAAGTTGAAAGCGACTTGGTAGACCTGGTACTTGGAGCTCGTGCTTTGGCTATACGATATCTCATAAAAGAAAGTATTTTACCACAGTGAGCATAGAAAAGGGTTAAACAGCTTTAGATTACCCAAAAAATGAGGCTAGGACAGCACTTGTAGGGATGACGTCATAAGGATGTCGACATTGGGATGTGTGGCATCTAGCTATTGGTTATCAGATTTTGGTTAGGTGTATACCACGCACCAGGTTAAATAACGGTACTAGTCGTGTACCGAGTGTCCTAGGACTTACCTTACCTTCGTGTTACTTGCAACAGATGTTACCTGAATGGGCCCACTAAAAAGTCCGGCGGGGTCTTGGAGCGGCTCTAAGCCCGCGTCCATCACCCCACGGAATACCTATCTTGGGTCCCACTGTTGCTACGTCACCACCATTCTGGGGGGTGATCTTCCACCTTCTCCCTACCATCCTTGATCCCCCTAGAAACGCTTAGCAGTGCCTTCTTCTCTTGACTGTTTGTAACTCGAGTAGGTCCCGCTCTTATCCAGTTGTCTTGCACATATATACTTCTTTATTTTGATTAAGGCTTCACCACAAAGTTTAAAACTATATGTCCTATCCCCTTTTTATATGCTTTTTCATTTACATCGACTGACTCACTCCTTGAAATATTTCTCCCCTTTATGCTTCGGGTGATCCCATTTTTGAAGTTTCTTAGGGTGGTGGTGAATGATATAACAACATTGGCTCCATTTGGGGATGACACGCTCATCCTCGAACGTGTCGAGAACTCCGCAGACCATCTGTTAACTTCTTTCTGTGAACACAGCCTCACTGGCACTTCTACCTTCCTTAGGTCTTAATAAAAAACAACAAACATAGGATTAAAAGAAAACATGTATAGTACAATATATATACAGTAGGCCTTATGACCTGAATTAGTACTGGAAATAAGGTTTTAGGAATTGCCCATTTACAGGGGCTTCAAGTAGGTCACCTTCCAAATTTTGTAGCCTGAAAGTGTTATTTCCTACAACTTCTTGTAGGTTTTAAACCTGAACAAAAATTATCTACTCACAAATCTTATAATAGAAGATAAACAATAGCAAGAGCATAAAACATAAAATAGATAAACACAGAGATTTTCCCCTGGATCCCAAATCAGGACGACCAGCTTGATTTTTCATTATATTCCTTTTAGTGTTACAACCCATATATATACATGCCAAAGCACACATAAACCCCAATCCATAAACCCTGGATTAGAACATCACTGTAGTTCCCTTGACCGGATCTACAAAAATACGAGGGGCCAAAAACCATCGTGCCCCAATACGATGTGCAAAACCATGCACAAAACCATGGATGCGGACTACCCATTGGAAATTAAGGAAAGAATATAACACATACCCAACATTCTCCCACTTGTTGTTTTCTTTCCACAGGGGGCCACAGGAGAGCTTAGTCATTGGCCCAATTCTTCAACACCCATTGTTTCTCTACACCAAGAGAACTTCTGAGTGCTCACAGACTTTGTCAATGCATCTGCAACATTCTTCAAAGTTTCCACCTTTACCAGCAACACCCTTTTAGCCTCAACCATATCTCTAACAAAGTGATATTGAACTTCAATGTACTTTGTCTTTGAATGATAAGCAGGGTTCTTAGCCAAGAAAATTGCACTTTGGCTATCACAGTCTATCCTTGTAGCTTGTTGTACCAACCCCATACTTGAACACAATCTATGCAACCAAATTGCTTCCTTGATTGCATGAGTGGATGCTATGTATTCTGCCTCTATAGTTGAAAGAGCCACTGCAGACTGTCTTTTACTCATCCAACTGACAGCGCCTCCAAATAGGCTAAACACATACCCACTTGTAGATCTTCTTTGGTCCAGATCTCCAGCCCAGTCTGCATCAACAAAACCACGAATTTCCAACATTCTTTCCAATCCTGGTCTTCCCTGGTAGCATAAGCCATAATCACTAGTGCCACGTAAATATCTGAAAACCAGCTTCACTATTGTCCAATGCTCCTTCCCTAGGTTTGACATAAACCTTCTCAATACTCCCACTGAATGTGCAATGTCTGGTCTAGTATAGACCATTGCATACATCAGGCTACCCATTGCACTTGCATATGGAACATGAGACATATACTCATCTTCTTCTTGTGTCTTGGGACACTGTTCAGTAGATAGCTTTACACCTACAGGAATAGGAACATTCACTGGTTTGCTATCCTGCATATTGAACCTTTGCAATATAGTCTCGACATACTTCCTCTGGTTTAACTAGAGCTTCCTCTTTGCCCGATCTCTCTTAATTTCCATGCCCAAATTATAGTTTGCAGCACCCAGATCCTTCATGTCGAATTTGGAGAATAGTTGGGTCTTCAAATCTTGGATAATTTCTTTGTCATTTCCAATCAACAACATATCATCCACATACAAGACCAAATAAATAACATGATCACCAATTAATTTAAAATAAACACAGTGATCCTCCTTGCTTCTGGTGAAGCCAAGTCCCCGTATATAGGTATCAAATTTCTGATACCACATCCTTGGTGATTGTTTTAACCCATACAGAGACTTCTTCAACCTGCACACCATTTCTTTCTTACCCTTCACCATAAAGCATTCAGGTTGCTTCATGTAGATCTCCTCTTCTAGATCCCCGTGAAGAAATGTTGTCTTCACATCCATCCGTTCTATCTCAAAATCAAATGCAGCAGCAACAGATAAAAGTAATCTAATAGAAGTAACTTTGGCAACAGGAGAAAAAATATCACCAAAATCAATTCCCGACACTTGGGAATAACCTTTCGCTACCAACCGAGCTTTGTATTTCTCCACCTTGCCTTCTACATTCATCTTCTTCTTAAACACCCATTTTCTCCCAATGGGCTTCCTTCCAGCCGGAAACTCCACCAAATCCCATGCATCATTTTTGTGCAAGGATGCCATTTCATCAACCATGGCCTCCTTCCGTAGTTTTCCATCCTCTGAATCTACTGCCTCCCTGACAGTTCTGGGTTCATCATCAGTTATAGTTAAGGCAAAACCTGAACAGAAAGCAGATGGACTATACCTTTCTGGTTGCCTTCTTTCCCGAACTGATCTTCTTAAAGCTGGAGTTTGTGGCTCATCATCTTCTGAGTCTTCTTCTGTTGTAGAGTCCGATTCATCCTCCTTTAGCTCAAACTCTATCTTCTCAGGTTCCTTTGGTAGGACTTCATGTTTAACAACATCTTTCACTTCTCTAAACACCACATCTCGGCTGTACACAACCTTCCTTGTTTCTCGGTTCCAAAGCTTGTAACCCTTTAAACCATCCTTATACCCAATAAAGATGCACCTTTCAGATTTATTATCCAACTTGGTCCTTTTCTCCTTCGGAACATGTACATATGCATCACATCCAAATACCCTTAGATGTGAAAGAGAGGGTTTCTTACCAGTCCATACCTCATGTGGGGTCTTATCCTCCAATGCTAATGAAGGTGATCTGTTAACTAAGTAACATGCAGTCTCCACTGCCTCTGCCCAGAATTCTTGTCCTAACCCGGTACCACTGAGCATGCTTCTTGCCTTTTCCATCAGTGTTCTATTCATTCTTTCTGCAACTCCATTTTGCCGAGGTGTGTATGGAGTAGTCTTCTGCCGTGCTATACCACACTTCTTACAGAACTCTTCAAATTCCTTCTTGCAGAACTCCCCACCATTATCTGTCCTCAATGCCTTTATCTTCTTCTCTGTCTGGTTTTCCACCAGAGCCTTAAATTCTTTAAATTTGTCAAAGAATTCAGATTTATTCCTCAAGAAATATATCCATGTATTCCTTGAGAAGTCATCTATGAATGAAACATAGTACACAGACTTTCCCAGTGATGGAACTGACACAGGCCCAAACACATCACTGTGCACAAGTTCTAATATCTTGTTTGCCCTCTTAGCACCAGAAGGAAAACTCACCCGATTCTGCTTCCCATATACACAATGTTCAAAGAAATCAAAATCTAGAGAGCAATTAGACATACCTTCTACCATACCATTTCTATGTAGTATCCGAAGGCCCTTCTCTCCAATATGTCCAAGCCTTTGATGCCATAGCATGGTCTTTTCTCCAGAGACAGCTAGGCTTTCCGCTCCACTTTCAGGAACCACATAACTATTACACCCATCAATAATAGTGCTACCTTGTAGCTTGTACAGAGTTCCAATCCGAACTCCCCGCATTAATACCAGTGCTCCCCGAACCATCTTGCAGGAATCTTTCTCGAACACTGTTTTTACACCTGCATCATCCATCTTGCTTACAGAAATCAGATTTCTGGCCAATGCAGGAATATGCAGAACACCAGGAAGTGTTCTAATCCTTCCACCTTACAGCTTCAGCTTGACCTTTCCACGTCCGATGATTCTGGCCCTCCTATCATCCCCTAGGAAGACATCACCACCATCATATTTCTCATACTCGCATAACCACTCCCTATGGGGAGTGAAGTGAAAGGATGCACCTGAGTCAATCAACCATGACTCATGATCTACATGTGTATTTGAAGAAGAAGCCAAATACACATCCCCACCTTCATCCGAGGTGGTTTTTGCCTCTGCAGAAGGAGCATCATCAGATCCCTTTCCTTTCTCAGGAGCTTTAGATCTGCAGTCCTTTTTGTAATGTCCTTCCTTTCCACATTTCCAGCACACCTTTACAAAATTTCCAGGGGATTTATATCTCCCTCTAGATTTAGATCTCCCACTCGAAACCTTATTCTTGTTTCTGTTCTGGGACCTTCCTTGTAGAGATAAGGCATCTCCATTCTGACCCTCCATATTTCTCTATCTCATTTCCTCCGACAGCAAGGCTGAGACAATGTCATCAAAATTCAAGGTAGTTGTATTGCTACCTATTGCAATAACTAGACTGTCCCACGAATCTGGTAGAGAACACAACAAACTGATGCACTTATCTTCATCTGAGATTTTAATATTGACAGATGAAAACTGACTTACCACAGTATTGAAGGCGTTCAGATGCTCTGTCACCGAGTCTCCATCCTTCATCCTCAGGTTATAGCTTTTTCCGTAGCAACAACTTATTCACCAGAGACTTAGATTGGTACAAAGTCCCTAGCTTTCCCCACAAGGTCTTTGACGTAGCTTCCCCAGATACATTCAACAATACTGAATCTGATACACACAACCGTATTGTGCTATTAGCCTTCCAATCCAGTTTCTTCCAGTATTCATCTGACATTGACGTTGGTTTAGTACCTGGATCTACCGCAATCCACTGATATTTATCCACCAGCAGATCCTCCATCTTAAGCTTCCATAACTCAAAACTCCGACCATTAAATTTCTCGATCTCTATCTTCCCGCTGCTCGCCATATTCTTTCACCGCAAGAATCAATCTCGTAGATCTCCCACTGAATAGGGTCTACCACAGGCCCAAGAAAAAAACCCTCAGCAGCAAAGGCGTCCCCTTGAAGCCAAAACTGCTCTGATACCAAATTTAGGTTTTAAACCTGAACAGAAATTATCTAATCATGAATCTTATAACAGAAGATAAACAATAGCGAGAGCATAAAACATAAAACAGATAAACACAGAGATTTTCCCCTGGATCCAAAATCGGGACGACCAAGCTTTATTTTTCATTATATTCCTTTTAGTGTTACAACACATATATATACATGTCGAAGCATACATAAACCCCAATCCATAAACCCTGGATTAGAACATAACCGCATTTCCCTTGACCGGATCTACAAAAATACCAGGGGCCAAAAACCATCGTGCCCCAATACCATGTGAAAAACCATGCACAAAACCATGGATGCGGACTACCCACCGAAAATTGACACATACCCAACACTTCTGCAATTTTAAATGGACCAAACCACAAAGAATCGAACTTCCAATCCTTTCCTTTCTCGGCCCTCCTGATATCCCACCTTAGTACCAGATCTCCAGCCTGCATTTATTTACCTTTGGTATGTTGGTTGAACAAGTCTTTCATTTTTTCTTGATACTCTGTCAACCTTTGATTTACTCGACTCCAGGTTTCTTCCAACTCAACCAACTGATTCACTCTTCTGATAAGATCATTTGGCTCCTCCTGACTGTCTTGAAGGAAAAAAGCTACAAGTAGAGCTAACTATATTGGAAACACTGCTACTCGTCCATAGACCAATTCATACAGAGACTTTCCAGTTGATCGCTTGCTGGTAATTCTATTTTCCCATAGTGCAAAATTGAGCTGCAAATCCCAGATTTTTATGGTTTTCATTTATGGTTTTTTTCAATGCTCTTACCAATGTCTTGTTAGAGGTTTCTACCATCCCATTTCCCTATGGATAGTATGCAGTGGAGTGTCCCAACACAATATTGTATTGCTGGCAGAAGTTAATGAACTTGGTAGACTTAAAAGCCTATGCATTGTCAGTTAAAATCATAGTAGGGCAGCCAAACCTGGCTATGATGTTATCTTCCATGAACTTTATCACTACTACATCTATGGCATTTCTCGCTGGCACCCTCTCTACCCATTTAGTAAAGTAGTCTGTGGCTGTCAGGATCCACTTGTGTTGTCCACTGGATGCAGGATGAATCTCTCCTATGAAGTCAATTCCCCACTGTTGAAAATATTCTTCTATATGTACGGGGATCATGGGCAGGGGTGCAAACTTCTGCTTCTCAACGAATATTTGACATTTTTCACAAGCTCTATCCCGAGCATGAGTGTCTCCAAAAATTTTGGGCCATAAGAAAACTGCCTTCAAAATTTTGTGGGTTTTGGCCCTCCAACTATAGTGTCCTCCACAAATTCCTTGTAGAATTCAGCCATAACTTCCTCCACCTCGGGCTCTGTGAGACATAAGAGAAGGATTCCTGAGGGGTCTGTCCAGTAAACCAGCCATTTTCTATAATAAAATTTTGGGATTTTAATCTCAGAGTTCAGTACTTCGTCTTATCATAGCTTGGGGGACGCCTAAGAGTTAGAAGATACTCTACAATCTCCTTGTATGATGCACTGAGTAGGTATTTCATGTGATTTTTCTGAATGGCAGTTTCTACACTGGGTTGCTTGCCTATACCTTCAAGTACCTCTTCAACTCCCATGGTTAATTTTATTCCCAAGGCTTGACAGTTACATTCGAACATGATCTTTGCTAGTCCTTGTCCCTTTATAAGCTTGGTGGGGCAAATATCCAACTTGTATTCTTGGATCTTTGCTATCTACTTTCCCCTCTTACCCTCACTGTCACCTTGGATCAAAATATCTTTCACTGCAGCAGTGGGTACGAAAGCAGTTATGGTTGACTGCAATACGTACATTCTAAAAGCCTTCAGGGACTTGACCAGGGCATAGGCTTATTTCTCCAAAATATTATATTTCGGCTTAGCATCTCGAAGCACCTGACTAAAAAAGGCAACGTGTTGCTCGTACCCTTCGGCATTCTTCTTTAATAGTACTGATGCTACAGTGTGAGGAGATACAAACGATAAAATCATGAAGGGCTTACTGTAGTCAGGACCTGCTAGTACAGTGGCTTCTGCGAAAGCACTCTTGATTCTATTAAATTCTTCCCTCGACTCAGCAGTCCATTTCACATCATTATCTTTCTTCAAAATTTTCGTTATATACCGAACTATCTCTGCATAGTTCGATATGAACCTCCTCAAAAAATTTATGCATCCAAGAAACACTTGAACTCCCTTCTTGTTTCGGGGTAGGGATATGATGTTTATTACTTCTACCTATTTTGGATCAATTTTGACCCCAGCTTTAGTTACAATATGACCCAACAACTTCTTTCACTATAGCTCGAATCTCTCATAGCCCATACCTGTGGCATTTGTCAAAGGTTCTGTGCAAGTGATCGATGTTCTCAGTATTATCCTTGGAGAAAACTGTGATATTGTCCAGGTACACCACCAAAAATTTGTCTTGATCACCTACAAAAGTGATGTCCATGGCTCTCTGAAATGTGGCGCCCACGTTTATCAACCCAAATGGCATCCGGGCATACATGAACGTACCACATGGAGTGGTAAATTCCATTTTCTTTTGGTCTTCTAGAAGAACTGCCACTTGATTGTACCCTGAGAAACCATCCATCATGGACATGTGTGAGTATCCCATCACCTTCTGCAATATGTGATCCATTTTTGGCAGTAGATAATTGTCTTTAAGGGATGCTCTATTTAAGTTCTGAAAATCAGCACATAGTCTTATCTTTCCATTCTTCTTTCGAACTGGGACCAAGTTCACTACCCATTCGGAATACCTCAATGGTATAATGATTTGGCCTTCAACAATTTATTGATCTCCTTTTCTATGGATGGAAGCAGTAAAGGATTAATTTGTCTCAACTTTTGTTTGTGCAGCTTAGCATCTCCTCTTAATGGGATCTTGTGTTGTATGATGCTAATGTCAAAAGTTTTCGGGTCTTGATAAGACCAGGCAAACACATCTTTGTGGGACTGGAATAATTTTAGATATTTCTCTTTGTACTTGTCGGGGACCTTCTTTGGTAGCTTCACAATTTTGGGTTCTGCCTCTGTCCCAAGGTTTAACTCCTCTACCATCTCCTCTTTGACCACCTTATTAAGACCAGCTGGGACATCATTTTTGTCAAACAGTCTTTCCAAAGGCACCAATCCTCTGGGGATCACATTCCCTTTGAGCTGGAGTACCTTATGGCCAGCCACAGTATCCTGCCACTATGGTCAAATTGGAGAACTCTCCAATAGTCTCCATGAATATTTTCACTTGTTCTTCATCTTCAAACACTTTCCAGTATTTGATATTATCTGGGATAGAGGGAAGATAACTAACTTCTATTTCATACCTCAACAGGGGGTTATGAGGGGGTCTGAAATTACTAGCTGCAACAGCAAGAGAATCGGCCATTCTATTTTGGTCCCTTGGCATGAATTGTATGTTGAACGCTAGGAATAAATTTTCCACGAGATCCCATACTTCATTTCTGTAGGCCCTTAGTCGGGGGTGCTTTGCTTGGCACTAATTCCTGATCTGCCTTATGACTAGCTCTGAATCCCCAAAGACTTTCAGACTTTGGATTTTCATGTTTTTGGCTGTCTACAATCCTAGAAGTAGTGCTTCGTATTCAACCACATTGTTCATGGGTTCATACTCCAACTTGAATGAAAAAGGGACTAACTTCCCAGTAGGAGAAATCAAAAGGACACCAGCTCCATTCCCTTCTCTGGAATTCACTCCATCGAAATGTAGGGTCCAGATACCCCTTTCTTCTCCACTTGTCGACTGTTCAACTTTAAATTGGCAGAATGTTAGCTCCTGTATGAATTCTTCGTCTTCTTCGACCATCAAACAAGAAAACTCTCCATCTTTATTATATACTATTGAATTCATTGAGTTATCATCCTTGGTCACCATCTTTACGAACGTTGTCTCCTGGTACAACTTTCTCTCTTGGCATCCAAATACTGGAATGGTTGTGTAGGTCAGATCCAACTTTATTGAACCACCAATATCCGTTCCACATGATTTGGACGATAGCATCCCAAACTGAGCCGGCATATCAGCAACCACTATATCCATTACCACACTCTTGGCTAGGATTTGAGCCAGATTTACATCTAGATCTTTGATCATCCCCAAACAGTTGACTCTCTTAGAGTCAAAAGAGTATAGGTCTTTGTACAGATGAGTAATATGTAGTCCCAATTGTTCCATTACTGATAAAGGTAACAGGTAATGGGATGCCCCTGAGTCTAGCATGCAGTTATGCAACAACAAGTCATGAATCACCAGGGAGACATAGAAAGGAGGGGTCGATGAATCCAGCTCCTCCACATGAGGACCAAACACTACCATGGGCCTTTCCTGTTAGAGGTTAAGACTGTCTAGGATTGAGGTTACTCCCTGAGGAAGCATGAACTGAGACACTTGAGCTTGGTAGGCAGGCTGTTTCAAAAGCTCAGCAAGGGGGACTGGGATCTTGACTTTCTTCAGCGCTTTTTGAAGACAAAAAACAGTAGGGGACTTCTCTATTGGGTTTTACTTGAGTTATTTTGGTATGACTGGAGTTTTCTCCTCCACTAGAATATCTTTGACCTTTTCACAGGAATTAACTATAGCCTTAGAAGAAGAAGGAGTGGAAACATTAGAATGTACAGGTTCATTGATAGGTTTCTTACCTTTGCCTTCGAATTTTTGAACAACTGACTCTTTTTGAGGCAACTCTTCTTATATCTCTTATGTTCGGGTCCTCTTCCTGGACGACTAGAGATCATACTTTCTGTGAAATTGTGCTTTCATGAAGTCCACAAATTGTTTGCAGTAATCGTCAATATCAGGATCTTCAGCAACGCCTGTTTTGTCAGCTTCTTCTTGCAAAGGAAGCTCAACCTGCTCATCTTCTTGAAAAGAGAGTTCCACTTCCTCACCTTAGAGGTATTGATCATCTTACCCGTCAGGAATTTCTTTAGCAGAGCCATCCATTTTCCCTTCAAGATACAGTGGGGGCTGTATGTGATCTTTTTGTTCCTTCCGGTCTCTCTGCAATATTTGTAGAGGAGATTTTCTGCACTGAGGGTTATAACCCCGGTTTGGAGCAGATTGAGGTGGCCTAGATGATGAATTATTTGCTTCCAACTCAAGCTTCACCAGCTTTCTTGAGAGGTTCTTGATCATCTTGTTCATTTCCTCGATCTTGTAATCCACTACCTCCCTTTCTTGATTTGAGGTAGAGGTTTCTTCTTTACCTCTTCGTTTAGAATCGTGGTCCATCCTCCCTTTAGATTTTCCCGTAGAAGAAAAGTTAGCTTCCACTTCTAAAGAATCAATCTAAGCTTCGTCTAGGGTGGTGGATTTTCTTTCCCTTAAGGAGAAACCGAAATTTGATTCGAACACCACTACAAACACCACCTTAGCAAAAATTTGGTGCGGCTTCATTTCTCCTAGTAGACTTGTATACATTTTATTAAATATCTTAATGAATTTAGACACATCTTCATTATATCTTTTCCTCAGGGCATTGAATTCAGTAATACAATATACATGATCCTTTTTCTCCCCACATTTCCTGGTGAAATCATTTTCCATTTCCTCCTAGTTATTAATAGAGTAGTCTCCCAGGGTCTTGAACCATTTACGAGCCTCGCCATCTAAAGACTGAACAAAGAGCCTCAACCCAACTTCTAGATGCTCAACATTGAAGTTCTTTACAAAAGCACAAAAAACTTCCAAGTGTTTTTGGGTGGCAGTGTTATCCTCCCCATTGAAGCAAGGTAGGACCTTCAGGTAATCTTCAGGCATGTCATTCAAGATATGTGGTAATTCCAGGGGGGCATATTTGTTCAACAAGAAACTAGGGACAACCATGATAGATGATGGAGGTGGAGGAGGATTTTGATGAATAACAGGAGGTGGTGCAAGGGGAGTGTGTATAACAATAGGGATGTACTAAATGACATCTTGTGGGGTCGGTTGCATAGATGGAATATGTGAAGTGGTAACCTCTGTGACTTCTTTCACTTCTTCAACTTTAGGAGTGGGATGCAGAAAGAAACTTGAAGTGTCTACAGATTCAGCCTCTTTGACTTCAATATTTTCAATGGAGGGAGGACCTGGAGAGTATTCAAGGATTCGGGTAGTGGTCTCAGGGCCTTGAACTTGAACCAACTGTGAGGAATATGGAGAGTCTTCCAAGGAGAATATTTGTATATCAAGTATGAGAAGTCTACTTTTCTCTCTAATTCCTTTTGTGTAATATCTTCCCAAGGTTAGATACTGAAGAAGTTCTCAATTGAGACATGTCCGACCTTAGGTGGGGCTTATTTTGAGCCAAGATTGCAAAACGGATTTAAACTTTGATTTATAGTGGAATCTCCAAGGTGAGGGATCGACAACTCTCAACCCTTCCTACTCACTTATTTTGAAGGATGACTCTGTTTTTTTCGTATCCTAGGGATTTAAATCTCTAACTTCGTTTCCCTGGAAACAGCGCCAGAAATATGTTGTCACTCTTAGAGACAACCTTGAGTTGTAAAATGACCAGTGCCTAGGACATATTAAATGCAAGAATTTTCTGATATAACTGATAGCAGTAGACAATAATATGACTTCCTTGCTACTAACAAATGGTATAAATTTGGTGATAGTGGGACCAAGCCTTCAGGGATAAACGTAACAACTAGGAATACTAATGAGGATTCTGTACGAGACTAAATAAGTAGATGCATCAGACAGCTACAAAACATCTTGTTGGAAAGAGGGCCGACTATTAAAATGATAAGAAATTATCAAGGTATGCATAAACGGAAACTATGAAGGAATATGAAGTGGGGATATACACTGTAAATGGGCTTATATTAAAATAAGAATCCATAAAGTTCTTACCAGAAGAATTATGGAAATGAGATAGAAAGTGAGAAAAGTATCATGCCTGAGCCATATTTAAAGCACTATAAATGTAAAGATATGAGTACCAACTATGATACATTCACATCCAATACAAAGAACTCGCATTCCAGAACATCTAGATATAAGAGAATGGGTGGAGACGAAGTGAACACTTATATATAATCAAACAGGAAGGAGTACGAACTATATAGCATTTCATGTGGAATCCTTTTCAATAGCAAAACTATTTATACCAAGTCCCAATGGGTTCTTTAACATCAACTATCCATACCATACAAAAATACATACACAGAGTGCTTTTAATTGATAGTCTCTCCAAAAATCTGAAACCCTGTATATGTCTTTCCTCTATGCTTTTATAACTTCTGATTTCTATACGCAGAAAGATATTTTGGGAAAATATCTTTTCCGCATGCCTCTATGTTGTTCCAAGTCTTAATAAAAAATCAAAATTGATGATGGCGTAGAATGCCTCCCACCATCTTACAAAGTGGGCTTAAAGCCATTTCTAATGGAAATACAAACAACTTACTAACTGAAAGTAAAAGTGCAACAGTGAAATATGAATTTCACTCGAAATTAAAAGTGAAAAGAAAAATAAAGTAAGAGGCCACGTAGGCCCAATCATGAGTTATCATTGCTTTGGTGAGACGGAATTGGGGCTGCTGTTGGAGAAGGCAATATTGTAGTTGTGGAAGAGCTAGCTTTCTTTTTGGAAGGCGGAGTTAACAGGGACGCAGACGCGGTGAGTGGAGCACTCATATGATTGCTACACCTCTGCCAAATGTTAGCTGTAGGACCACGTATTGCAACGAAAGCATCAGCTAGGGCATGTAATTCTGTCAATTCGACATATTTTGTTTGAGTAGGTAACCGCTACTTAACTTGATAGAGAAGGGACAAATCCTTACTGAGTGAGGCAATTATTGTTTCGGCCTTAAGCCGAGTGGTCTTCTCAGACGGTGCATCTGTCTAATTCATCACCTCTATCATTTTGCACTCGTATACTTGTAACGATTGAAGTACAATAGTTGTAGACTCCCAGCATGATGGGAGGCCTGAAAGCCTTAGTTCAGTCCATTCCGTTTCAAACTGTCCCAAACTCATCACCATCCGTTCCAAACTACTCAGTGCCTGATTGCGCACGGCTTCCTTTTCCATTACCCTTCTGCATTCTGCTACCTCCTTGAACCTGTCTTTAATTCCCCAGTTGGCCAATTCTTCTGAGCTCAAATTATTCAGGAAGGTAATATACCTTATAGAACTTTCAACCTTAGCTGCAGCGTTTGTATGCCCTTCATGTAGAGTCCTTCTAAATTGACGAGACATGGCCTTACTTTCTTCAATTAAAGTCAGAAAGTCCCAACGCTTCTTTACCTCCATGATGATGTCAATCCAGATTAAGCGTAGGGCTTCCAAGAGGGTGATGTTTCCCTTCATCCAGCGCATCAGGTCCCTAATATTCTTTTCTTGTCGCAGCTTCTCTTGTTTCGCCACTTCTATTTCTTTCTGCAAAGCTGCTACCATTTTGGTATTCTCCTTGAGATGGGCCTCAAGCTCATGAATCTTTTGTTGTGCAGTTTGAGCCTGCTTCTCTGCTACCTGAATGTCGGCCAGTGCTATATTTATCTTTTCCAAAAGTGAGCTAGATACTTTAGGAAGTGGCGTGGAGCATACGTGTGTATCCCAGCTTCTTTGCAACTCGTCCATCTTCTTCTGGAGGGCAGTCATATCTCTAGTAATCATAGCTTTCTCCTCTTTCTCTTTAGCTAGGGAGTCCGCTAGGTCAGCCTTGTCCTTTTCCATCTGGGCTAATTCAGCAATTTGCACATGCTGAAAACTGGGCATATTCAATTTCTGCTTTAGAGTTGCAACCAGTTTTTACAACTCCAAAATGACATGACCCTGAGGATTAGCTTTATCACTCCCTTTGCCCTTCACAGCTGCTTTGAGACTCTGTAGATCGTTTGAAAGTGCCCATGAATTTTTCTTCTCTAGCCTGAGGTTCTCAATCACTTGGTTATACTTGGTTTGCAGCTTCCTTAGCATGATAGAGAGCTTCACAACCTCGCCCTTCAGCATGTCGCTGAAACATTGAAATAGATTGAATTTATCAATTGGGGGGACTTGTGACATGTTTACTGCAACCTCCAGGGCTTTGTAGCTGGTGGTCCCGGACTCTAGATCTAGAACTTCTTCATTCATGGCCATCGGCAGCTGCTCCTTATCTATATCAAGCTCGACAGTAAGCTGAGTATGATATTTTTCTACATATCCCACTAATTTTGACCAAAGCTTCTCCCTGATAGTTCTGTTCTTCCCCTTTATTTCGTCCCCCACCTCGGCCCTGTTTATGGAGATGACTTGTGAAACCTCTGAGAAATCAGACGATGATGGACCATCATATCTTACCATGAAACATACTTTTCCTTTTTTTGACTCTCCATACAGTGCCACTTTTTCAAGCAGCGGCTCTTCCCCAACACCTTCCTTGTCGTTTGTTCTCTGCCTTTTGGGGGGCTGAGAATCTTCTCCTGTGACTCCGACTTCTTCGACCTGTTTCTTACCTGCTTCTTGTGTTGAAGGAGTGTCCCCTTTTTCCCCTGTCATAGATGAATCAATCTCCATCTGTGAAAGCATAGGCCAATTATCAAGATTAGCTCTCCACTCGATGAAGGGTCTAAATTTGTGAGCATATGCAGTTGATTTAATCTTCTTCATTTTGTTCGAGATGATGCCTTTTGGATCATAAGGCCAAGCTTTCCCTTGCCTTAAATCCATACCCTTGAGCAGGGTTTCCACTATGGGGAGGGCATGCCTTGAGTTAACAATAAAGGGGCCGATGGTGGTAGGAAGTTTAAGAATGAACCCCTTCTTCTCAGGGGTGAAGTGGAGCTGGTCAGCCTTCAAGGTTTGCCGGAGGTACTCCAAGGCGAATATTCGCATGGCGGGAAAAACTGGCAGTATGTAAGGGGAAACCTCTGCATCGTAGACCCTGATCTCATTGTAGTCATCAAACAGGTACCAATCTCCTATTCTTTATTCCTCACTGAACCGTAGCCAGTTCCTCTACTCAGGAAAAATTCTGGGCAAAAGGTTGTCGTGAATAATAGTATAGGCTATTATCATGAATTCACTCAATAATTTTGAATAACCCACCCCATTAGCCAACTGATGCACTGCGGGGTTCCACTCAAAGACAGTTCTTGGTTGATAATTTATCCTAGAAACCTTTTCCAGACCCAAACCCTCAAACTTGTCAGCTTGTTGGAAGAGGAAGAGGTAGAACACCATGGAGCAGAAACGAAAATGGTCGGTGGCCAGGAGGTCTTGAAACTGGGCTTGGATGGAGGAGGCCAAGAAACCAGGGATATCCAAAACAACACCTAATTGTGACATTGACCATAAAAGGGCTACACATTCCTTGGAGACTCGCTCGACCCCTTCTATACCTAGTAGCCCCGCGATGAGAGAAAGTGTTGGGTGAAGGTTTTCCTTGAATGTATTCAGAGGCACCGAGTCTGAAGACGAGAAAGATGTAAGGTGGGAGTTAGAAATAGCAGTGATGAAATCGCTTTGCTGCCTCCAGGGTAACTTAGAAAGCTGACAAGATGAAGACATTTTAGTGAAACTGACATAATTTGAACTGGGGGGATAACAGAGGGCTTTCCTGATGATCCCAGGAGATATACTAAATATATTGTTCCCTTGAGTTGATAGAAACATATCTCAGCGCTCATCATAAGCTTCTCTAAGCCAACATATTAATTCCACAACTAGGTAGACAGGCGGAGAAATTTGGTGGTATAGTCCCGAAAAAACAGCTCTGAACCTATCCCTATTCCCTAAATGTTTTCTAAATATGTCAGGTTTGACGGTACTGATGAGGAAAGGGTATTGTGGGTCTCAAATGTGGGCTTGCATGTATGTGAATGGATCAAGTCCAGGAGCAACCCTGGACTCGTGAACTTAAGGGGTTTCGGGCTCCGACTTCTTAGTCTTGATTCTAATACCCATGACCATTATGAAAAATGAAAAGCGGAAGGAAACTTAGACAGTGAAGGAGGGAAGGAATACCTGTGCGGTAAGGAAAATCCTTGGGAGAAAATGACGGAGGGAAGTTGAAAGCGACTTGGTAGACCTGGTACTGGGAGCTCGCGCTTTGGCTATACGATATCTTGTAAAAGAAAGTATTTTACCACAGTGAGCATAGAACATGGTTAAACGACTTTAGGTTACCCAAAAAACGAGGCTAGGATGGGACTTGTAGGGTTGACATCATAAGGACGTCGACATTGGGATGCGTGGCATTTGGCTATTAGTTATCAGAGTTTGGTTAGGTGTATACCACGTGCCGGGTTAAATACGGGTACTGGTCATGTACCGGGTGTCCTAGGACTCACCTTACCTTCGTGTTACTTGTGACAGTTGTTACCTGAATGAGCCCACTAAAACGTCTGGAAGGGTCTTGGAGTGGATCTAAGCCCATGGCCATCACCCCACGAAATACCTGTCTCAGGTCCCATCGTTGCTACGTCACCAACATGAGCTTCCGCCTTCCCCCTGCCATCCTTGATCCCCCCAGAAACGCTCAGCGCTGCCTTCTTCTCTTGACTGTTCGTAACTTGGGCGGGTCTCGCTCTTATCCAACTATCTTGCACATATATACTTCTTTATTTTGGGTAAGGTTTCACGCAAATTTTAAAACTATATGTCTTGTCCCCTTTTTATATGCTTTTTCATTTACATCGACCAACTCGCTCCTTAAAATATTTTTCCCCTTTATGCTTCGGGTGATCCCCTTTTTGAAATTTCTTAGGGTAGTGGTGAATGATATAAAAAAAATGCAAATCAAAGCTAGATGTGGAGTTTCCTTACTATGGAAATTTTTTGATGGAGCTAGTCAAAGGGATCTTTGTGGTGCTACATTGTGTGCCATGGAGATTTTCTTTTGGAACAGGTAGAAGTATTTAAATTGCATGCGGATTCAAAAGTCTTTCTGGAATTGTTCATTTAGAATCCTGGTAAAAGAAAATCCTAGAAATATGATATGTCCAAGCTCTTCACATATACACTGAAACAAATATCATGGTGGATATGTTATGTAAAGAAGCTATGCTATTAGATGTTGGATTATTTTTCATCTCAAAGGTATCTAATGGTAATGTGTTGTCTCTTTAGTCTTTTAATAGGTTTGATATTTTCAAAAAGCTTTAATAAAATTTTAAGATAGGTTTAAGGTCTAAGAAATATTTAGTATTTTGTTCTTAAATTTTTCTTCTATGAAACTAAGAAATTATATATATATATATATATATATATATATATATATATAAAGATTATAAAATATGGAAAATATGTATTTTTTTAAATGATTTTTTTATTGAATACATATTTAATTTGATTTTCTATAAAATATGGAAAATATTTTTTTTCCTTAAAAAATATTACTTATCGAATACTTATTTAATTATTATTTTTTAATTAATTAATTTTTTCTTGATGGTATTTTTGTAACGCTTATCAATACTATCATAAAAAAAATAAAAAATTACTTACCATACCATATCAACATAATATACATTAATACTACACTCGCATTATACATGTAATCTTGCTCTTAATTGTGGATTTAAAGAGTTAACCTTACTTATGGATTTATTGATATAAATTTAATATACTAGTCCTATCGTAATTTGGTCTTTTCAGGCTTTTATACTAGTTTGGTTTTAATCTAACTCTAATTTTATTCTGTTTGAGTTTCGGTTGATGTCTGTTGTCATAGTATTTAACACTTGTACTTATATCTTTATGACTATGATATGCATAAATTTGTTATAACCTGGCAACTTAAATGCTACACCAGTTTCTCGTTTTATGGGATCCGTGTGCGGCCACCTACCCTCACGATCTTCGTTTGTTTCCTTCCAAATCAATGGTGGAGGCTTGATGGCGGGAAGTGACTAGGTTAACCCTACTACTTGTCTCTTCACTGTCATTTTGCTCCATCGTTTCCGTTCAGGATGGCTCTGCCATGGATTCCTGGATTGAAGCCTTAGGCCCTGGGTTTCCAGTCATGAATTGGAGTTCTCAGGTGTGAATTTTTGCTCATACCTAATGGAATTCGTTGATTTCTATCCTCTATTAACGAATTGGATTTTCTAAATGGTGATATTGGATTTAACCTTCCCATCTGCCCACTGCAGAGGTTCAACAAACATGTATCTGCCTTCAAAAAAGTCCGACAAAGCCCCTCAGAGCTTCGACCTCTTCGCACCACTTTGTATTAGGTAAGGAATTTAATTCAAGGTTCTAAAAATCATAATTCTCGATTTTAAATTATGATTTTCTGTCCTTGGGCGGTGAAGCTCATTTACTAAAATACTTTGCCTTGTGTGCAGCTCAGTGCTAAGCAACCGAGAGTAAAGCTGCTCTAGACACAGGTAAAAGAAATCATGTTTTACCTCAATATTTATTAGCCTTATTTAACTGATATTACTATTTAACCTTTCTATCCTCATTCATGAATTGTCATTTTATTGGTTTTGCAAGTAAGCTCCTTGTCAATGTATTCTATATCTCTTTTCCTGTAATAAGATCTCGGCTAAACCCTTCCTTGCTCTCCATGTATTCCGAATTGACCTTCTTGGGTTTTCATTCTTGTCAATAGTATTAGCATACTGTTATGCAATGGTGATCTTCAAAAATTTCAAGAACTTATTTTATTCTATGTATAGGTTTCCGTTTAGCTCTAGAGATCATAAATCGCCATGTTTTTTAAGAGCTCTGTAATAATAAACTATAGTTTTCATATTTTTACATTTACTCCAATGGTTCCTCCCCCATACTCTATCTTCTTGTTCTCGATAGGAATTTTCCTAAATGTTAAAGGTGTAATATGAACTGGGGTTTTATTTCTCTATATATATATATATATATATATATATATATATATATATATATATATATATATATGTGCGTCCAAATTTTCTATTCTTCTTGTTTAATTTCGTCATGCAATGTATTCCTTATTTCTATGGATAGTTCCAGTATTTTACAATTTCATTATGGTTTTATAATCTCTCTATTTACAAAGGAAACTGTTGTAAACAAAAGATTTATTATTTCTGAATGTTGTTTGAAAGAACACCCAGATTTGGTGTGTTACATTTATTCGGATATTTTTACTTAAGTATCCTCTTACTTGCTTATTACAGTGAATTATTAAGTTTTTCTTACAGATTTTTCAGTTCTTTCACCCATTTGAAATATCATAATAGGGTTTATGTTAAGTTAAATTAGGTGATCGGACCACCTTATAACTCTATCCGTGTATTATCGATTTGGGTAAAAACACGTTCTAGATTGAGACATCTGCCTCATACCCAGAACCGACTGTTACCTTTTATTTCTTTTTATCTTCTCTGCTTCAGTCGACTTACTCGTCTCTAAGTTGTACTGTGCCTACTATTTACTTACTATCTCTACTTGTTTATATATTTTCAAATCCACATGGAACTCTACAATGAGGGTTTCCTCAACTTCATTATTTCAGAAGTAAATAGTCACTATTAATAATACAAGTATTTGATCTATTTTATGCTATACGCAAATTACACAGTAACTGTGAATTAAACTTCTTCACAGATCATACTCAGTTGGCCTTATAGTTTTTCATTTTCTCATTTTCCATAATTACCTAACCACAAAATACCTCATAAGGTCCATGCACAATTCCAAAACACAGACTAACTTGTTTAAATTCATAATGAAATACTAATAATAGTAATATATCTCATTTCTTTCCTACACATGTCTAACATAGGATTACCATTTCTGTCTCTAGTAAATAGACGTCTGAGTATAATTTAGATATCATTACTACTATTCTTAAGTAATTGAAATTTCATAGATACTTATCTGATTAGGCAATTCACTGTTGTGGTCCTCCCAACCTTCAAGAGAGGCGATTACGTCCTCTTCTTGCCCTCGTGCTCCACTCCTAAAAGGTACAGGTTGACAGTGGTTTTCTGTTGTGACCTCGGGACTCCTAGTCTAGTTAGTACCACAAATTTTACCAGGAATGTTGAGTGATTTCCACTGATCTCTACCAGCTCAGGAAAATTTTCACTCTCTCCTTAATCCTTGAAAAGAACCCCCATTCCTCACTGGGCTGAGTCCCTTATCCCCAAAAGAGCATCTAATTGTTCCCAAACTGTCCAACCACCTTTAAGTTATTGGAAAACATTTGCATCAGCCTTTTTACTTTTTATGGAACCACTTTACATAACTAATTTTATTTTCAAAATTAATAATAAAGAAAATAACTTTTCCAGCAAAACATTAAGTGTTTTAGTCTTTTCTTTAAAAAAATAATAAAATGTCATTTAACTAGTTAACAACTAGTTAACATTAAATGCATTCGTCACAACTTCCCCCCCCTGGAAGTAACATTGTCCTCGATGTTTCACTCCAGCTCACAAAATAGCTCTGGGTAAGCCTCGCGCACCAATCCTTTGTCCTCCCAAGTAGCCTCATCCAGGCCGAAGTGCTTCCACTAGACTCTAACCTAGGTGATGACTCGCTTCCAGAGCATAATTTCTCTCTTGTCAAGTATGCGTTGAGGCTCGACTAGAAACTTGTCGTCCAGTTCTACCTGCAAACAACAAAGTTCCTTGTCAAATTTTCATAAAGAAAGCATATTTCAAGTTAGGATTTTTAATTCTATCTTACCTGTATATTCTACAAATGAATTACGTGCTTCAAATCATGCATAGATCGCTTTAACAGAGACACATGAAACACATTGTGTACTCGAATGTGACTAGGTAAAGGCAACTGATAAGCCACAGGTCCTACCCTTTCCAAGATTTGGAAGGGTCCACAGAACCTCAGAGCCAACTTGGCATAAGAGGCTCACCACAAGGTACTCTTCTTGGGTTTGATCCTCACATACACATGATCACCCACTTCAAATACTCAATAGGTCCTCTTCTTATCTGCATACATCTTCTGCCTATCTTGTGTAGCTTTTAAATTTTGTATGATATTCTTTCCTTCTGACTCCATCTCAACCAACATTTCTGGTCCCAGCATTAGTTTCGTTTCAGGACTGCTCCGATTTATGGGTGTGCGACATTGCCTCCCATATAGAGCTTCGAAAGGACTCATATAAGGGACTCCTGATAACCATTGTCATAAGAAAATTCAACCAGATGCAGGTAGTCTTCCCATTTGGTTGGTTGTTGCATCACGTACATGCATAGGATGTATTCAAAAACTCGGTTTACCCGCTCTGTTTAACCATTTTTCTCGGGATGATAAGAAGTGCTAAATTTTATTTGGGTCCCTAGACCTGTAAATAGAGTCTTCAAAAATGTGGAAGTAAACTTAACATCTCTGTCTGAAATAAAAAATTTTAGAATGTCGTGAAGTCTAAATATTTGTCTCATAAAAAGATCTGCTATTTGTACAATCTTGTAAGTAGAATATATAGGTATAAAATGTGCATATTTACTCAATCTGTAAATTACCACCATGATGGAGTCATTGTGACTCTTTGACCTCGGTAAAACCATAATGAAATCCAGGGATATGACCTCCCACTTGTTGGGTTTGTGTTATATTCTTTCCACGACTAGTCATGCGCGGGGGGGTAGTAGCGCCCCCTATCGAGGTCGGGGGCAGTGCCTCGGAAAAATTTTTTTGGTCCGTATTTTCTGGTGGGCAGACCCGCCCATGGTTTTGTGCATGGGTTTGCACATGGTTTTGGGGCATGATGGTTTTCAGCCCTTGGTATTTTATAGATGCAGTCAAGGGAACTACGGTTATGTTCTTCTCCAAGGTTAATGGATTGGGGTTTATGTATTCTTTTGCATGTATATATATGTGTTGTAACACTAAAAGGAATATAATGAAAAACCAAGGTAGTCGTCCCGATTTGGGATCCAGGGGAAAATCTTTGTGTATATCTGTTTTATGTTTTATTCTCTCGCTATTGTTTATTTTCTATTTATAAGATTCATTTGCAGCTAATTTCTGTACAGGGTTAAAACCTACATTTGGTATCAGAGTAGTTTCGGCTTCAAGGGGACGCCTTTGCTGCTGAGGGTTTTTTTTCTTGGGCTTGAGGTAGACCCTATTCAGTGGGATATCTGCAAGATCGATTCTTGCGGTGGAATAAGATGGCGAGCGGTGGGAAGATAGAGATCAAGAAATTTAATGGTCAGAGTTTTGAGTTGTGGAAGCTCAAGATGGAGGATCTGCTAGTGGATAAAGATCAGTGGATCATGGTAGATCCGAGTACTAAACCAACAACAATGTCAGATGAAGACTGGAAGAAGCTAGATCAAAAGGCAAAGAGCACAATACAGTTGTGTGTCTCAAATTCAGTATTGTTGAATGTATCTGGGGAAGCTACGATGAATACCTTGTGCGATAAGCTAGGGACTTTGTACTAATCTAAGTCTTTGGTGAATAAATTTTTCCTGCGGAAAAAGCTATATAACTTGAGGATAAAGGATGGAGACTCAGTGACATAGCATCTAAACGCCTTCAACACTGTGGTAAGTCAGTTGTCATCTGTTGATATTAAAATCGTAGATGAAGATAAGTGTATTAGTTTGTTGTGTTCTCTACCAGTTTCATGGGACAGTCTAGTTATTGCAATAGGTAGCAATACAACTACCTTAAATTATGATGACATTGTCTCAGCCTTGCTATCGGAGGAAATGAGACAGAGAAATATGGAGGGTCAGAAAGGATATGCCTTATTTGTACGAGGAAGGTCCCAGAATAGAAACAAGAATAAGGTTTCTAGTGGGAGATCTAAATCTAGAGGGAGATCTAAATCTCCTGGAAAGTTTGTAAAGGTGTACTGGAAATGCGAAAAGGAAGGGCACTACAAAAATGAATGCAAAAATAAAGCTCGTGAGAAAGGAAAGGGATTTGATGATGCTCCTTCTGCAGAGGTAAAAACCACCTCAGATGAAGGTGGGGATGTGTATTTGGCTTCTTCTTCAAATACACATGTAGATCATGAGTCATGGTTGATTGACTCGGGTGCATCATTTCGCTTCACTCCCCATAGGGAGTGGTTCTGCGATTATGATAAATATGATGGCGGTGATGTCTTCTTAGATGATCATAGGAAGGCCTAAATCATCGGACATGGAAAAGTCAAGCTGAAGCTACAAGGTGGAAGGATTAGAACACTTCTTGGTGTTCTGCACATTCCTGCATTGGCCAGAAATCTGATTTCTGTAATCAAGATGGATGATGCAGGTGTAAAAATAGTGTTCGAGAAAGATACCTGTAATATGGTTCAGAGAGCACTGGTATTAATGCAGGGAGTTTTCATTGGAACTCTATACAAGCTTCAGGGAAGCACTGTTACTGATGGGTGCAATAGTTTTGTGGTTCCCGAAAGTGGAGCGGAAAGCCTAGCGGTCTCTGGAGAAAAGACCATGCTATGGCATCATAGGCTTGGACATATTCGAGAGAAGGGCCTTCAGATACTGCATGGAAATGGTATGGTAGAAGGTATGTCCAATAGCTCTCTGGATTTATATTTTTGTGAACATTGTGTGTATGGGAAGCAGAATCAAGTGAGTTTTCCTTCTGGTGCTAAGAGGGTGAACAAGATATTAGAGCTTGTGCATGGTGATGTGTTTGGACCTGTGTTGGTTCCATCACTGGGCAAGTATGTGTACTATGTTTCATTGATAGATGGCTTCTCAAGGAATACATGGATATATTTCTTGAGGAAGAAATCTAAAGTCTTTGATAGATTTAAGGAATTTAAGGCTCTGGTGGAAAACCAAAAAGAGAAGAAGATAAAGGTGTTGCGGACAGATAATGGTGGGGAGTTCTACAAGAAGGAATTTGAAGAGTTTTGTAAGAAGTGTGGTATAGCATGGAAGAAGACTACTCCATACAAACCTCAGCAAAACGGAGTTGTAGAAAGAATGAACAGAACGCTGATGGAAAAGGCAAGAAGAATTCTCAGTGGTACCGGGTTAGGACAAGAATTCTAGGAAAAGACAGTGGAGACTGCATGTTACTTAGTTAACAGATCACCTTCATCAGTGTTGGAAGATAAGACTCCACATGAGGTATGGACTTGTAAGAAACCCTCTCTTTCACATCTGAGGGTATTTGGATGTGATGCATATGTACATGTTCCAAAAGAGAAAAGGAGCAAGTTGGATAATAAATATGAAAGGTGCATCTTTATTGGGTAAAATGATGGTTTAAAGTGTTACAAGCTTTGGAACCCGGAAACATGGAAGGTTGTGTACAACCGAGATGTGGTGTTTAGAGAGGTGAAAGATATTGTTAAACATAAAGTCCTACCAAAGGAACCTAAGAAGATATAGTTTGAGCTAAACGTCGATGAATTAGACTCTACAACAAAAGAAGACTCAGAAGAGGAATAGCCACAAACTCCAGTTGTGAGAAGATCAGTTCGGGAAAGGAGACAACCAGAAAGGTATAGTTCATATTCTTTCTATTCAAATTTTTCTTTAACTATAACTGATGATGATCCCAGAACGTTCAGGGAGGCAGTAGATTCAGAGGATGGAAAACTCTGGAAGGAGGCCATGGTTCATGAAATGGCATCCTTGCATAAAAATGAGGCATGGGATCTGGTGGAGTTACCGGTTGGAAGAAATCCCATTGAGAGAAAATGGGTTTTTAAGAAGAAGATGAATGTAGAAGGCAAGGTGGAGAAATACAAAGCTCGATTGGTAGCAAAAGGTTATTCCCAGGTGTCAGGAATTGATTTTGGTGATATTTTTTCTCCTGTTTCCAAATTTACTTCTATTAGATTACTTTTATCTATTATGTTGCATTTGATTTTGAGGTAGAACAGATGGATGTGAAGACAACATTTCTTCACGGGGATCTGGAAGAGGAGATCTACATGAAACAACCTGAAGGATTTATGGTGAAGGGGAAGAAAGAACTGGTATGCAGGTTAAAGAAGTCTCTGTATGGGTTAAAACAGTCACCAAGGATGTGGTATCAGAAATTTGATACCTATATACGGGGACTTGGCTTCACCAGAAGCAAGGAGGATCACTATGTTTATTTTAAATTAATTGGTGACCATGTTATTTATTTGGTCTTGTATGTGGATGATATATTGTTGATTGGAAATGACAAAGAAATTATCCAAGATTTGAAGACCTAGCTGTTCTCCAAATTCGACATGAAGGATCTTGGTGCTGCAAACTATATTTTAGGCATGGAAATTAAGAGAAATCAAGAAAAGAGGAAGCTCTGGTTAAACCAGAGGAAGTATGCCAAGACTATATTGCAAAGGTTCAATATGAAGGATAGTAAACTAGTGAATGTTCTGATTCCTGTAGGTACAAAGCTGTCTTCTGAACAGTGTCCCAAGACACAAGAAGAAGAGGAGGGTATGTCACGTGTTCCATATGAAAGTGCAGTGGGTAGCCTGATGTATGCAATGGTCTGTACTAGACCAGACATTGCACATGCAGTGGGAGTATTAAGCAGGTTTATGTCAAACCTAGGGAAGGAGCATTGGACAGCAATGAAGCGGGTTTTCAAATATTTGCATGGCACTAGTGACTATGGCTTGTGCTACTAGAGAAGACCAGGATTGGAAAGAGTGTTGGACATTCGTGGTTTTGTTGATGCTGACTGGGCTAGAGATCTGGACCAAATAAGATCTACAAGTGGGTATGTGTTTAGCCTATTTGGAGGTGTCGTTATTTGGATGAGTAAAAGACAGTCTGTAGTGGCTCTTTCAACTACAGAGGCAGAATACATGGCATCCACTCATGCAAGCAAGGAATAAGTTTGGTTGCAGATATTGTGTTCAAGTATGGGGTTGGTGCAGCAAGCTATAAGGATATATTGTGATAGCCAAAGTGCAATTTTCTTGGCTAAGAACCTTGCTTATCATTCAAAGACAAAGCACATTGACGTTCAATATCACTTTGTGAGATATATGGTTGAGGCTAAAAGGGTGTTGCTGGTAAAGGTGGACACTTTGAAGAATGATGCAGATGCATTGACAAAGTCTGTGAGCACTCAGAAGTTCTCTTGGTGTAGAGAAACAACGGGTGTTGCAAAGATGGGCTAATGACTCAGCTCTCCTGTGGCCCCTTGCAGAAAGAAAACAAGTGGGAGAATGTTGGGTTTGTGTTATATTCTTTCCATGACTAGCATTAGGGGAATTTTGAGGTCTAAAATGGGCCTCTTAAGGAAATAATAAAATAATAGCTAAATCAATAAAATAATATTTATGAATTTGCAATTAATTTTTTTCACCACAATCCATGTAACCATGGTTAAATTCAATTCAAAAGTTGTACCAAAATAGAATTAATAAAATAATTGTATTGATATGACTATAAATAAGAATGATTTTTTCAAGAAAAAGTAATTATCATTGAACCACTAATACATTTGTCCTTTGTACTTAAATAACTTAAAACAAAATATAAATATAAATTCTTAAATTCTTAATTATATAATATGTTATTAATTAAAATTTCTATTATTTAAATTCTATAATAACATGTAATTAATGTACTATATAAAAATAGTATATTAAATGTAATATATTATTTTATGTATGAATTTTATTCAAAAAATATGAAATGACATTTATTATGAGTACTTAGAGCACTACCATGGTTAACCGTGACTTTTTATCCACCATTGAGAATGTGACAAGTAAGTACCTTTAACTCAAGCAATTTCACCTTAACCATTAGGGATGATGTCATCCCCTAAAATGTGATTGGTTCTCATAAAGTGAATTTTGATTGTACATTTTTTTTAGCAGGCCCATTTTAGACCTCAAAATTTCCCTAATGTCATGCGTGGGGGGGGGGGGGGGGGGGTACATTGCGCTGGGCACAATGTATGGGGGGGCGGTAGCTCCCCCTGTTGGGGTCCAGGGCAGAGCCTCGGAAAAAAAATTTCGTCCTTATTTTTCGGTGGGCGGACCCGCCCATGGTTTTGTGCATGGGTTTGCATATGGTTTTAGGGCATGATGGTTTTCAACCCTTGATATTTTGTAGATCCGGTTAAGGGAACTATGGTTATGTTCTAATCCAGGGTTAATGGATTGGAGTTTATGTATGCTTCGGCATGTATATATATGTGTTGTAACACTAAAAGAAATATAATGAAAAATCCAGCTAGTCGTTCCGATTTGGGATCTAGGGGAAAATATCTTTGTATATATATTTTATGTTTTATGCTCTCGCTATTGTTTATTTTCTATTTTTAAGATTCGTTTGCAGCTAATTTCTGTATAGGGTTAAAACCTACACCACTTCTATTCAGGAACTGGTATGGGTTGCAACAATCCTGCGGCATGTCGATGCTCCACCTTGACCTGTTGACACTCCAAACATTTATTTAAATATTTGGAAATGTTTTTACGCATACTAAGCCATAAATATATTTTTCTAATTGCAGTTAACATTTTATGGTATCCTAAGTGTCCTGCACAATTACTCTGATGGTATTCATTCACAATTAGCTCTTATAGGTCCACGCGGTTTGGTACATACAACTTTCCTCTAAAAGTTAGCATTTTTTCTTTATTAACTCCATATTCAGAAGTATTTCCTTGCTTTCTGTTCTCTTCCATTCGTTTCCATAAGAATTGATATTATGGATCCTTTTGGGCTTCCTCTTTTACTTGATCCAAGAATTTACATTCAATCTTATTTTAGTAAAGCTCATAAACACAATGAAACTTTCTACTTAAAGCATCAGCCACTCAGTTTTCCTTACCCTTCACGTGCTAGATGTCCATATCAAATTCACTTAAGAAGGAATTCCATTTTTCCTATCGGGAGTTTAAATCAGCTTGTTTGAAATAACTAGTTAGGCTGCTATGATCTGTCTTTAGTAAAAAATTCTTACCCAGCAAGTAATCTCTTAATACCTGGAGTGCATGTACTACTGCTGTTAACTCTAGATCATAGGTTGAATATCTTTATTCATGTTCCTTCAGCTTTCTTGACTCATAAGCCACTACCTTCCCTTCCTGAGATAAAACTGCCCCAACTCCCTCTTTACAAGAGCCTGTACAAACTTCAAATTATTTATCGGGGTCAGCTACCCTCAACATTAGTGCAGTGGTCAGTAGCTGCTTTAACCTCTCAAAATTGTTTTGGCATTCAATAGTCCACTTAAAGAATTTTCCTTTTCTCTGCAAGGAGATAATTGGAAACAAATTATGGAGAATCCTTCAATAAATCTTCGATAGTACCTAGCCAATCCCATAAAGGATTCAATATCTGCCACATTCTGGGGTACCCGCCATTCCATGATTGTCTTTATTTTCTCTGGATCAACTGCAATCCCTTCTACTAAGATAACATGGCCTCAGTACTGGATTTATATTTTGAAGAAATCCCACTTGCTCAACTTAGCGTACAGCTAGTGTTTTCTTAACATTTCTAGCACAATCCTTAGATGTTCTGTATCTTCTTCCTAGTTCTTAGAATAAATTAGAATATCATCAATGAATATGAGTACAAAATTATCTAATAAAGGATGGAATGTACCATGCATTAACCTCATAAAGGTCACTGGTGCATTGGTTAACCCGAAGGGTAATACCACAAATTCATAATTCCCATACCTAGTACAGAAATTAGTCTTGCAAATATCTTCATCCTTGATTCGAATCTGATGATATCCAGATCTTAAATCTATTTTTGAAAACATTGTGGCCCCTTTCACCTGATCAAACAAATCATCAATCCTTAGTAAGGGATATTTATTTTTGACTGTTAACTTATTGAGATGTCTATAGTCCATGCACATTCGCATGGTTCCATCCTTCTTCTTAACGAACTCACTGGTGCTCCCCAAGGGGACACACTTGGATGAATATATCCTTTGCCGAGAAGTTCTTGTAACTGCATTTTTAATTTAGCTAATTATGGAATACTCATTCTGTAAGGATCCCTTGACATAGGTGATGCTCCTAGCATTAATTCAATGATAAAATAAATATCCCTTCCTGGTGGTAATCCGTGTATGTTTTCCGGGAAGACATCCATAAAATCTTGTACCATTGGTATGTTCTCCATCATAGGAGACTTCTCCTTGGAGTTAGCATATCCCACATGAATAGCATAAATCTGACATCCCTTACTCATACATTTATTCATTTGGGATGCTATAATGGGACGTAGCTGTAGGGGTTTCTTGATTCCCTGGATTTCCTTGCATGTTCCATCTTGCATTCTGTAGTAAATGATATTTTCCTTGTAGTCCACTAAGGTCCAATGTTTTTCTAGCCAATCCATACCCAGCAAAACATCATTCGACCCTAATGGAAGTATGTTCAAGTCCACGTTTAATTGTTGTTCTACAATTTCTAATGTGAAGTTTGGAATTTTGGTAGTTACCTTTCTTTTTGCTCCTATGGCTAGCTGTACCATCCAAGGGTTTTTTAATTTCTGCCATTTCAATTTACAAATTTCCACTATTTTGGGATTAACATAACTTAGACTTGCACCTGGGTCTACAAAAATAGAAACATATTGAGACAATAATTTACCTTACAACTCTATCATTATTGGATGATAATCTGCATGTCAATCCTCCAACGCTGCATTGATACGAGCTATGTTTCAAGCCACATCGCATACTGTAGAAGCCTCCTGTAAATTTTTAACTGTTTCACTTCTCATTCACTGTGGGAAATTTTTGTAATAGTGTGCCTCTCCACACCCCCAACACTGTAGAGGTGGTTTGGTCACTTTCCATTTCTTTGGTTTGCTAGATTCCTCTATAGGCCTCTCTTCCACTGGTCAACGAGTTCTTTGATGATTTCTGCCAAACTGCTTGCTCACAGAACTTTGCGCAAAGTTCTTAAAATTATTATTTTTGGCACCCTTGAAGTTGGAACTACTTTTCTATCCTTTTCTTGGCTGCTAACTTTTCCCCACTTCCCCTTTTGCCTTTGACTGCTAGTAGCATATTCGTGCCTTAAGAATGGCTTCGTCCATGGTTCTAGGATTTACGAATTCAATTGTTGCTTTCATATGTGTTGGAAAACTGCTCAGAAATCTTTGTACCTTAGCCTTTTCATCCCTTAGGTATGGAACATATCTTAACAGAGAGGTGAATTTGGTAATATACTCATCCATGTTCATCTGTCCCATCTTCAAGTCATGAAATTATTTTTTCTCATCGTAGAAACATTCTGCTAAATAATTATCTTTAAAGTATTGCTGGAATGATTCCCAGGTAATGTCTTGGTCCTCAATGCTATGAAAATTCTTTACTTCTTATCACGACAGAGTGGCTTTCTCCCTTAGCTGATATATTTCCAATTTTACTTTCACGTTGTTGTTGTACTCGTATACTTGAAAATATTTGTTCATATTTATCAACCAAGCTTCTACCACTTCCTCAACTTCACCATCAAATGTTGGTGGTTTTATTTTTTGAAACTCACCCTAAAGCTCCACTTTTTGCTTTTTAACTTCATGCTGATCTGAAAAATTGCCAAACTCTGCTTCATTATAGTTTTTTTTCTTTTTGCTTCACTGAGAAGGGCTTATTTCCACTCTTTCAGTGGTGTGCTCCCTTTTCTGTCTCTCATTACCTTCTTTCATGTCTCTATCAACACTAGGTTGTTCCATTCCCTAATTTTGCTTGTCTGACAGGCTCTTGAGTATCTTTTCTTGTTCTTGCATCAAGCGCTCGTTATCACTTCGAACCTGCACCATTTATTCTTGTATTTTCTGTACTATATTCAATAGTATGTTGGTTTGGTGCTATTGTTTCTCCAGCAATCTACTTGTTTGCTGGTGCTGGTCTACACTCAACTGAACCATATCTCAGGGCTCACTTATGGCCGTGTTTGGGGTTCCCCAGTGTTCTAGAGTGGTTTTTGCATTGACCCCCTCCTCATGACGTTTCCTGTTAGGCTTCTCTTTTGTGCATCAGTATACACACATATTAAATCGTTAGTTGACCCCTTAGGGTCCCAGCGTATGAACATTGCTCTAATACCACTTGTAACACTTATCAATACTATCATAAAAAAAAAAATTACTTACCATACCATATCAACATAATATACATTAATACTACATTGGGATTATACATGTAATCTTGCTCTTAATTGTGGATTTAAAGAGTTAACGTTACTTATGGATTCATTGATATAACTTTAATATACCATTCCCATCGTAATTTTGTTTTTTTGGGCTTTTATACTGGTTTTATTTTAATCTAACTCTATGTTTATTCTGTTCGAGTTCCGGTTGATGT
Source organism: Pinus albicaulis (assembly GCA_034641835.2). Taxonomy (NCBI): domain Eukaryota; kingdom Viridiplantae; phylum Streptophyta; class Pinopsida; order Pinales; family Pinaceae; genus Pinus; species Pinus albicaulis. Next base: position 375,335,203 of record CM076579.1, on the reverse strand, counting down.
ATATTGTCACAGTATTTAACACTTGTAGATATATCTTTATGACTTTGGTACGCATAACTTTGTTATAACCTGGAAACTTAAATGGAGACACCTGTTGCTCGTTTTATGGGATCCACGTGCAACCACATGCCCTCGTGATCTTCATTCATTTCCTTCCAAATCAATAGTGGAGGCTTGACAACGGGAAGTGACTAGGTTAACCCTACTACTTGTCTCTTCACTATCATTTGCTCCATCATTTGCATTCAGGATGGATTTACCATGGATTATCGGCTTGAATCCTTCCGCCCTGGGTTTCTAGTCTTGAATTGAAGTTCTCAGGTGTGAGTTTTCACCCATAGCTAGTGGATTTCATTTAGCTCTATTATCTATTAACGACTTGGATTTTCCCAATGGTGATATTGGATTTAACCTTCCCATACGCCCAATGCAGAGATTCGACAGACAGGCGCCTTCACAAAAGTTCAGCAAGTCCCTTAGAGCTTCGACCTCTTCGCACCACTTCGTCTTAGGTAAGGAATTTAATTCAAGGTTCTAAAAATCATAATTCTCGGTTTTAACTTCAGTTTTTCTGTACTTAAGTGGTGAAGCTCAGTTACTAAAATTCTTTGCCTTGTGTGTAGCTCTACACTAGGCAACCGAGAGTAAAGACGCTGTAGCCACAGGTAAAAGAAATCATGTTTTACCTCAGTCTTTATTATCCTTATTTAACTGATATTATTGTTTAACCTTGCTATCCTCATTCACGAATTGTCATTTTATTGGTTTTGCAGGTAAGCTCCTTATCGATGTATTCTATAGCCCTTTTCCTGGAAGAAGATCTTGGCTAAACCTTTCCTTGGTCTCTAGGTATTCCTAATCGACCTTCTTGGGTTTGCAGTCTTGTCAACAGTATTAGCATACTGTTATGCAATGGTGATCTTCGCAAATTTCAAGAATTTCTTTTATTTTATGTATAGGTTTTCGTTTAGCTCTAGAGACAAAAAAAACACCGTGTTTTTTAAGAGCTTTGTAATAATCAACTGTAGTTTTAATATTTTTACATTGACTCCAATGGTTATTCCCCTATACTCTATCTTCTTGTTCTCGACAGGAATTTTCCTAACTGTTAAAGATGTAATATGAATTGGGGCTTTATTTGTGTATATATATGTGCATTCAAATTTTCTATTCTTCTTGTTTAATTTCTTCATGCAACGGATTCCTTATTTCTATGGATAGTTCATGTAATGTACAACTTCCTTATGGTTTTATAATCTCTCTATTTACAAAGAAAATTTTTGTAAACAAAAGACTTATTATTTCTCAGTTTTGTTTGAAAGAACATCCAAATTCTGTGTGTTACATTTATTATGATATTTTTACTTAAGTATCTGCTTGCTTGCTTATTACAATGAATAATTAAGTTTTGCTTACAGATTTTTCGTTTCTTTCACCCATTAGAAATATCATAACATGGTTTATGTTTAGTTAAATCAGGCGACCGGACCACCTTATAACTATGTCTATTTATTCTCAATTTGGGTAACAACACGTTCTAGGTTGGGGCATCCACCTCGTACCCAGAACCGACAATTACTTTTTCTTTATTTTTCTCTTCTCTGTTTTGGTCGGCTTACTTGTCTCTAAGATGCACTGTTCCTACTATTTACTTACTGTCTCTACTTGTTTATATATTTGCAACTCCACATGGAACACTACAGTGAGGGTTTCCTCGGCTTCATTATTTCAGAAGTAAATAGTCACTGTTAATAATACAAGTATTTGATATGTTTTCTGCTATACACAAATTAAATAGTAACTGTGAATTAAAGTTCTTCACAGATCATACTCAGTTGGCCTTATAGTTTTTCATTTGCTCATTTCAATAATTACCAAACCACAAAATACCTCATAAAGTCCATGCACAATTCCAGAACACACAATAAATTGTTTAAATTCGTAATGAAACACTGATAATAGTAATATATCTCATTTCTTTCCATCACATGTCTAACATAGGATTACCATTTCTTTCTCTAGTAGAAAGATGCCTGAGTATAATTTAGATATCATTACTAGTGTTCTTAAATCACCGAAATTGCACAGATACTTATCTGATTAGGCAATTCATTGTTGTGATACTCCCAACCTTCAAGAGAGGCGATTACGTCATCTTCTTGCCCCCGTGCTCCACTCCTAAAATGTACGGGTTGACAGTGATTTTATGTTGTGACCACAAGACTCCTAGTTCAGTCAGTGCTGGGAATTTTACTAGGAATGTTGAGTGATTTCCACTGGTCTCTACCAGCTCAGGAAAATATTCACTCTCTCCTTAGTCCATGAAGAGAACCCCCTAGAGGAGCAGGTAACTGTTCCCAAACTATCCAACCACTTTCCAGTTCTTAGAAAAGATTTACCATGAGCCTTTTTACTTTTTATGGAACAATTTTCCATAACTAATTTGATTTTCACAATTAATAATAAAGAAAATAATTTTTCCAGCAAATAATTAAGTGTCTCAATATTTTCTTAAAACAAATAATAAAATGTCATTTAGCTAATTAACAACTATTTAACATTAAATGCAAGTGTCACATATTTAACTCTGAATGGACTATTGTGGATAGACTTTGTAACCTAATTGATAGTAAGGAATATAGAGGTAATAAAAAAGAATAATGTGTATTTAGAAAACTCTCTCACCCATTATTTATTTTTAGCGTAAATCTTAAATTCAAATATAAACCTTTTACAACAAATTTCTACATAAAACATGAACAAGGAGTAAAGTTAATAATTATTGATTTCCCAAAGATGCCCAAATCTTGCATGCCATTATAATGAGCAGCCATCATCAGAGTCTCATACCAACTTTTGTTAAGGAAACTCTCGAACGAATGAAACGTATTTTTGGAAAACAATACACACGTACATGCACTGCTGTAATTGAGAGGATAATTATATCATAAAATATGTATTTATGGCATTTATAGTGTATAAATGTATAGCAACATTATATATATTTTACCGAATTCTTTATAAATAAGTTAATTTATTCTGGCACTTAAAGAAGCACCAGCGGTAAATACATGAACAGACGTTGTTCCGATAATCAACTTCTATCACTCGCTCAATTTTTTCTAAAACTCTAACCTGGTTCTTAAGATTTGTAACCCACATTCACTTGGAGTTTCGTGCTGGCGACTTAGATGCTCAGCACGAAGAGAAAACGTCGTAGATACTGTCGAAATTGATAAAAAAGATGATTCTTCTAATGATTCAAAACGTCTTCTATTTCTATTCAGCTGCATTGGCAGCCCAAGTGTTGAGCCTGCGTTTCAGGTCGTCGATATCCAGTGTACTTGGCGTTAGAACCTGTAGAAACAGTAAATCATATCAAATACCATGCACCTCATTCATTGAAAAAACTACATTGAATTGTAGATTAAATCATATCAAAAACCATGCAGCTGATTCACTGAAAAATGGGTGGCTGGTTCGTAGGCTAGGATAGGGTGTTCCATACATATATATATATATATTCCGACACTTTGCTCTGTATTTAACGTATTTTTGCATTGGATTCCCGAAAAATGAGTAATAAACATTAATGGTAAAATCTGATATACAAATAAGTCCGTGAAGCTGGGTAAATAGTGAAAGCACTTCACTTTCAGCAGATCCACCCAGGATCAAACCCCCGTGGAGACATACGCCTGTTGTGTCTTGGCTAGAAGAGTAGGCAATCCCATAGTGGACGTCTCGGCTCTTATTGAGGCATAAGTTCATTGCTAGGCAATTCTCACCAGTTACCGATTGTCCTAGATCTATATACAAATAAAAAATATTATAATTTTAAATAGTTATTTCTGTTATACTGTCAAGCGATATATTGGTAAGTTATATATTAATATACTGTCAAGTTATATATTAAATTGGTTTATGAGACTTTTTGTTTGTAGGACAAGATACTTATTCACTAAAAAAAACATACATTAAAAGTTTTATTGAGTGGCTGGCTTGTAGGCTAGGATAGGGTATTCATATATATATATATATATATCTTCTGACACTTTGCTTTGTATTTATGTTATTTTTGCATCGGATTCCCCACAAATGAGTAATAATGGCAAAATCTGATATATAAATAAAAAATATTATAATTTTAGATAGTTATTTCTGGTATACTGTCAAGCTATATATTAGTAAGTCATATATTGATATGCTGTCAAGTTATATATTAAATTGGTATATGAGACTTTTTGTTTGTAGCACAAGATACTCATTCACTACTAAAAGTTTTTTGTTTTGAACTTGTAATCTCTCAAGAAAAAACAAAAGCTCTTAACTAATAAACCTACTTAACCATAAAACCTAATATTTAAATTAATACTAATTAATCTACAACAATCTTTTAAATAAATTATTATTGTGTAAAATATTGTTCATATTTTTCCATAACCCATCTACCAACAATCATGGAAAATTTGATATAAACAGACTACAATTTTACTATAAACCCAAAAACCTAGTTCTATTAGCAAATTAAATAACTAAAAAAATCAAAATTCAATAAAATTAATTTAAAAAAAAACAAAAAAATACTGCCAAAGAAAAACTTAATTTAAATTAATTGACTTAACTAATCTTAGAATTATGAAGAAATACTAATACTATGACCAAACAAAATACGAAAAAACTCATGTATTTACTGATTTTTTAATTTTATTTCTTTTCCCAGCATAAATCTGCAACTGAGAGTGTTTTTAAGTAGACATTTATAAGTGGAGGCATTTTAATTTCCAATGATATATAGTATTTCATTTTCAGAACACAGGCATTTTAATTTCCAATGATATATAGTATTTCATTTTCAGGACACTTAGCCGATTAAACTGTCTACTTAAGATAATGCATTTATTGACTTCCTTCACACTAAATTTATGAAGAAAAATCAATACCAATAACGAAAAGAAAAAACAAACAATACATTTGCATTAATAAAGGAATACAAAATATCCTTATTTATGTCCAAAAAACAAAGAACAAATTATCCTCAACTGATTGAATCTGTGAAGAAAGCATGAGAATGACTAACACCATATGAGAATGACTGAGGAAGGAAACTGCAGTTGTATATATTACCTTGACTTGGATACTATGAAGAACTTTGTCATTAGTGGAAGATCTATGGGAATGGAGAACGTCCAGACCCTCCTCTTCCAGCACCTCATACAGCCTTGAGGTAACACCTGTAGAGCGCTTGTGAGTCATGATTCGGATCGAAAGCTGATTCGAACCACCTGCCTCGTCGATTCTCAATGCTGGTAAAGTCGACGGTTGCCAATCAATTGATTCCACTCGTCGGCTCCCCTCTGCCATTTTGTTGCTATCCCAGGTCGAACTACCCTTGCTTGTTGGGTTCAAAATTATCTCAGAAGACCGCGGAGACCCTGCAACAACAGTTTGTTATTGTGACATAGAAAAAAAATATATACCCATAAACTCAAATTCATGGACAGATCATCTGAAATTCAAATACAAAAAACATATATACCCACAAACTGAAATTCATGGACACATTATCTGAAATTCAAATACAGTTAGCCTTTTCTTAAGAAGGAAAAGGCTCCGTTACCTCAATGACCTAAGGTATGCAAACAGCAAAACCTGTCTGTTTCTCTCTCAGAAAACAACTTCTGAAACTTCTCTTAGATTTCCCATGTTTCTTGGTCGCAGCAATTGCACTATATATAAAGCTTTGGTAGGTCTATATGTCTACGGCGTAGTAGACGACTTCATTAGTCTAATGTACGTGTAAACTGCCTTTGGGTTACGGACCACACAAGATTCTCGTTAACTTAGGGAAATGGCATCAGTTTTGTGGGAAGATACATTGCTCATTGACCTGTTTCAAACTGGTCCGAATATAATCAGAATATTGGCATGTCAATGCTATTTTGGCTCGTTAATCAGACAAGTGGTCTTCTATTTTAATAGTGATTGATTCTGATCTTCCGAGAAGAGGAATGTAGATTGTGACCAGACAGAAACCGATCGAGATTCGATGGAATGATTTGATGAGACTTTACAGGACTTCGATCGGACCCGACGTACTGAAAAGAAAAAGAGTTTTGGCACCTCATTGACCGTAATAATGGAGCGATGCCCTTCTCTGCTGTACCCACATGCAGATGACTAAATTTAACAACATGAGGTAGAGATGGGTAGATTGAAAAGTGAAATGCAGAATGCAAGAGATATTTTTTGTTTGTTTGTTAAGTGGTTTAGAGATGATTACAGGTTTAATTTTTGGTTTGAGAAAAGGTTTGAGAAACAATATTATTGGAGATCACAATTATTCTTGGTTACACCAGTTTTTAACATGATTAAACCTGTAACGATCCCATCACAAAGTGAATTAACAGTGTAACCATCACTGTCCTTTATACCAAAATAAACAAGGGAGAAGATACCAATGTTTAAATTTTTAGCTTACTAATTGTTTTATGCTTCTACCATTTTAGATGAAGATTTAAAAGCCAAACTCCAAATTTTTAATGCCCAATTCCTGCAAAAGGATTTGATCAATCACAGAAAAATGTCAAGAGTTCTCCATCAATGGCATATTTGCTCACCATCTTGCTGCTATGGCTTGGCACAAATGGTTAAAAGTGGAGACACTCCTGCATAAAAATAGTGAGTTCTCAATCAATAGCATCTTCCCACATTATTGGCATAAAGGTAATGGCATTATCAGATAAAAGTTGTTGATGTACACATGAGTTTTTTAATATTATGCAAAGGTTTTTCTGAGGTTTACTTTACTCTCAGACTGGTACAATGGGGACCAGAATCTTTTCATTCAAGTCTTTCTTCTGAATATGGACGCTAAGAGTTTCGTCAACAATTGATTTGCTAGAGTGGAATCTAAAATCTATACGTGTCAGATCAACGGACAACCTACTTCAAAACACATTAAAAAATCAGAAAGAGGAGGATGTATTAAAGCGATTAATTTTGAAATTAAGGTCTTTCATTATTAAGGTTTAAAATTGAGTGAACGAATTTAAATTGACTACAAGAAATCAAGATTTAGAATAAGAGTGAACGAATTTAATCTGACCACCAGAAATCGAGATTTAGAATCGAAGTTGTAATATGAGTGAATATTAAATTAATATATATTAAATTTTAATTTAAGTAATTAATAGAAATTAATTAATAGATGCAAAAGCTAGATTGGAGATTATCATGCTCAATACAAAATAGATATGATATTGAATAACTGTTTTAAAAAAGATATTTGATTTTTTTATTTTTGTAAATGAATATAAAATAAATTTAATGTTTACTATTTTAAAATTCAAATTGTAAGTTTAAAATAAGTATATTTATTTAAATTTAATATTATTTTTAAATTTAAATAATGATAAACTAAAATATAAAATTTTTAAAATAATATAATTATATTTAATTGATTTATTATTTTAATAATTATTAATTAAAATTCGTTTAGATTTAATTCAAGTTATATGTATTAATATATAACAAAAAGTTAGAAATAACTAACTTTTTATAAAGTATTTTTTTTAATTAAAATTTAAAACTCGCATACAAATATATAAAATATATAAGTCAACAACATTATCTTTTTTATTTAACTTTAATGATCTTCACTTAATAGCATATCTTTGGTATATTATTTTCTATTCAACCATATTTAAAATGAAAAGGTCATTCTTAAAAATTAATAATAGTTGTATAAAAAAAATACATTATGATATTATGTATACATATATTATAATTTTTTTGTATAATTAATTTTATTTAATTAAAAAATATTAAAATGATATAATTATAACTTAAAATTTATTTGTATTTGTTTTTATTATACTAGTTTAGATTCATCTTCACATCTACAGAGCATCTAGATGGATGAAATCTTTTAAGGTAAAAAAATTTCTCAAGTTTTACATTCAAAACGAGGTTTTCACTTCAATAGATTTGACCCCTCTAAATCCTTAATAAATTTTGAGTTAAAATGAATCTAGACTATTATAAATATTTTTTTTTATTTTTTTTTATTTTCAATTAACCTATTAAAAATATTTATATAACATTATTTTATTTTTAATTGAAAATTTAAAATGCTTAAATAGCATAACATATCAAGAAGAAATTAAATTAGAAAGCCTCAAAACACAATAACATATAAATATTAATTACTCAATATTAAAAGATAATATATATAAATATATTAAAAACAATCTAGTATATTCTAATACTCTACATTATTTAACTTTTTTAAATTTAAATTTAGATAAAAAATAATAATTTAAAAATTCAATATATATAAAATTTGAAATTCATCTAATTTTATAATTGTTATATAATTCTCTAGTCATATATTAAAATTATATAATCATAACTCAAAATTTATTCTATCTATTTTATTATATAACATATCAATATTATCTATTTTATTATATAACATATCAATATTATAAAGGAATAAATAAATATTAACTAATCAATATTATAAATTAATAAAAATAAATCTGAGAGGCTTTTCCCTGATTGAATTTTTAAGTTTAAATTAGAATTAAAAATTGAAAAAACATTGTAAAATATTATTAAAAAATATCTCTAAGATATTAGAAAGAATTTGAAATTTAATCTCTGTAGTTGATATAATTTGACATTTATACAATTACAACTCAAAATTTATGTGTCTATTTTTAATATATGTTATATTATTGAACTTTTTAATATTTAAATTAAAATTAAAATTTAGAAAAAAAAAATCAGAATATTATATATATTTTTAATGTATTGGGAAGAATTTGAAAATTATTTTCCTTATAATTGTTATATAATTTTACATTTACATTTTATTTTTTATGTGACTATAATAAATTATTTATGAGAAATTGTTCACATTATAATATATTTTATGCTAGTGGTCTATAGTGTGACTTTTTGAAGGCATTTATGGTGGCTTTTTCTGGTGTAATTTCTCTAAAATCTGGTAGGAATTTATTGAAAAGAGAAGTTTGATTGCTAACTTTGCACAATCGACGTGCCCTAGGGTTTTCGAGGGTGTTGAATCCATATATAGATTCAAAAGACTAGTTTAAATAACAAAAACGAAGATTTTACCTCAATTTTTTTCACCGGATTCCGACACCTGAAACTCCAAAAAGTCACACTAAAGACAACTCCTATTTTATGTATTATAAATTTAAAACACATTTTTAAGATATGTTATAATAAAATTCTATTAGGTGTGGAATAAATGGTGATGGGTATCAAATTTAAAAATCCATATATATAAAATATAAATCAACTTTATCTTCATATATTCTTAAATGTGCTACTAAAAATTTCCAATACATTCTTATCTTGAGATCTTTTATAATTAATAAATTTATATTCATATATACTTTTTTATTTGACTTTAATGATCTTCCCATAATATCATATCTTTTGTATATTATTTTATATTCAAACATATTAAAAATGAAATAGTCTTTCTTAAAAATTTAAAATAGTTATATAAAAAATTTGCTGTAACATACACCATTAACTTCACAGGGAAATGTTAGGAGTTAAATTTTTTTTATACAAGTTACTCATCTTTACACAGAATAAGAATAGTAAACTCCTTAACCCTTAACAAATTCCATTACAGTATATTAACTCAATACTATATGATATAACCATCCATTCATCCCATTACTCTTATAGTCATCACATAATTGCCATTATGAACATCATAACAAGAAAGGAATCAATCTCATCATCTGGACACAAAAATCATTCACACCATTGAACACCAATATACCCTGGAAACCCCGTAGGGTGAAAACCAGCAAACGTTTAATTTTATTAAACGCTCGTGAGGGTGTTCAGCCCATCACTCAATGGCTTATAAGGGAGACCATCCCTTAACCATCGTTTATATAATTTACAAGGAAATATGCAATTATCTAGCTTAAAGCCATTACAATAAATATGATACCATTTACCCTCTGGTCTTCATATCTTCAGATCTTCAGATCTTGGAGGCATGGATGTACCTCCAATGGACCATCGTACGTTGGACCTTCCTGCAACTCGCACTCATCTGCATGAACATTAATCATTTACCTGCCACCAGGACAAGCATAATATTCCTTCGTACATGTCACCATCATTCCCTACTATGATGCCTCATATGTGCTGGATTATAAATCATCACAATAACTAATGCTTACAACGCATAAGCACATTCCTGCAAGACAATGGCTACATCTCCCAAGCTTTCTTTAAAATAAACTGATACACCAGTCAAGATATTTATGCATTTGATTTACATAGGTTTAATCAAAATAGCTAACCCTTAAGCTATTACTTTTAGTGCATGGAAAGGCAAGCTAACATAACAATTGTTTCCTCCATGTATGCGAATGCATACCGATTCCAAAAGACTCTCCCTAAAGGAGTGCTTACATAACGGAGTACTAACCTCCTTCACGAGTCTTTCCAAAAGACTATCCCTAAAGGAGTGCTTACATAACGGAGTACTAACCTCCTTCACGAGTCTTTCCAAAGAAAGTCTCAATGCTAGTGAGCATGTAAACATATGTAAAAATACGTAATGGAGAATATAAATACATGTCATATTTTCAAGATTAAACTAACAATCATAGTCAATGTAGTTTTAATACTACAAGCTATCTTTCTTCATACAATAATATATATTATTGTTCAATTAAAAGCTAATACATGTGTTGAATGTATATACAAGATCTTCCTCCAAAAAGGAATTTAACATCATGTTGATGATCATATAAAATAATCACTTAGTTTATTAATAACTAATGTTGGTAAACACCATGGTAATCTACCCATGGTTTTATGAAATAATTTATTAAATAATTAATCTTCATCAAGCCCATGGAAAACTACTCATTGATTTAAGAATACTATCCATGGATTCATCAACCTCTACCACTATCATGGTAACTATCCATGGATTTATGAATACTATCCATGGTTTTATTAATTCATTAACCTCTACCACTATCATGGTAACTATCCATGGATTATTAAATAATTACTATTTACCACAAATTGTAATATTTTTGATATAAATTTTATAGATAAGCATCGATCTGACAATATATACTGGGCTTGCAATGATAAACAAGCCATCACAAACTACTGAAAATTTATGGATATCCACTATTCTTAGTGATCTGAACATTTATGTTGCAAAAGAAATGAAAATAAGAACAGAGCTATGGAGCATTCGTGATGGCAGGGCTAACTTGCCATGAGGTAATTACTTCGACAGTATCTCCCTCTAAACTTGATAATTTGAAACAAAAAGATGTAAGCTAGTCATTTGAGCTTCAAGAAAGATTAAAAAAAAAATAGTAAAGCTTCGAACTCCTGTTCCAGCTTTAGTAGAAAACAATGGCAAGAAATACGAGAGACTTAGCGTAAGCCAAGAACACTGAATTCCATACTTAGACGACAAAGACTAAGATTTCTTGCCTTGGAAGTTTACACAAGAACTAAAACATAGATGGCACAGTACTGATTATTCCTACATCAAAAGAAAACCTTACAATGGCCTCAATAACAGAATTTCATGGTGAAAATACTCGCTGGTGCATTTCTGTTAGTGTAAACTGCAACATTTATGGCAAAGAGAAAGAATACGCCATGCTGCTATTATAAAAGTTAACTGTTCTTTAAAGCTTGCAATATGTGAAGCTTCGTTCAACAGAAAAAGACTAGTGAATTGCTAGAGCATGATGATTTCGTTCCTAGATATGCCATAACAGAAACAAATAGTTGGATTACCTGTTATATTCTGACACAATGAACGAAAACGCTGTCACAACTCGAAAAGATTTCTGGCAGCTCTCGACGAGGACTTCACTTCACTACCACCATTGAGCAAGGAAGCTCTGTCGACAAAATTATTTATATACGAAAGGTTGCAGGGGCAGAGATACTCATGAATAAATAATAAAAACGTATGACTGTCTGCCCTCCCGATATTACTCCCGAGTTCTTTTATGAATAGAGAATACCAAAGTCGTTATAAAGAATCCGTTTTACATAAAACAGTTTCTTGATTTTCTTGATATCACCGTCTCGGTAAAACATCGTAAAAACTATAAATTGCAATGGTTTACGTGGGTGTTACATTTGCATTAAAAAATATATTATAATATTTTTTAAATAATTTCTCAAGATTTCCATTCAAAATGAGGTTTGCACTTCAATAGGTTTGATCTCTATGGACTCTTGACAAATCTTGAATTAAAATGAATCTAGACTAATTATAAATAATTTTCTTTTTATTTCTGATTTTTTATTTTATTTTTATTTGGGGAGTGAAATTGCTTAAATAACATAACATATCATGACTAGACTGAATTAGAAAGCCTCTCAACAAAATAACATATAACTGTTAATTGTTCAATATTAAAAAATAATTTATATAAATATATTTAAAAAAATAAGATATAAATATATTAAACACAATCTAGCATATTCTAATACTCTACATTATTTAACTTTTTAAAATTTAATTTTAAATAAAAATAATAATTTAAAAAATCAATATATATTAATATTTTTAATTAAAATTTAATATATATATATATATATATATATATATATATATATATATATATATATATATATATATATATCAACATTATCTTAATATATTCTTAAATGTGTTATGAAAAATTTCCAACATATTTTTATCTTGATATCTTTTATAATTAATACATTTATATTCATATTATATTCTTTTATTTGACTTTAATGATCTTCACATAATATAATATCTTTTGTATATTATTTTGTTTTCAAACATATTTGAAATGAAAAATTCATTCTTGCAAATTAAAAATAGTTATATAACAAAATTGCATTAAAAAAATGCATTATAATATTCTTTATACATATATTATAATTTTATTGTATAATTATGTAACATACACCGTTAACTTCACATGGAAATGTAAGGAGATAAAAAAAATTTATACAAGTTACTCATGGGTAACTAACCATTCACCATTAAATATTCTTTACTCATCATTACATAGAATGTTTACCAGTTCATAGTGTAACTTTTAGAATAGGAATAGTAAGCTCCTTAACCATTAACAACCTCCATTATAGTACATTAACATAATACTGTATGATGTAACCTTCCATTCATTTCATTACTCATATAGTCATCACATAATTGCCATTATGAACATCATAACAAGATAGGAATCAACATCATCAACTTGACACAATAATCAATCATATCATTGAACACCAATATACCCTGGAAACCCCTTAGGGTGAAAACCAGCAAATGTTTAATTTTATTATTAAATGCTCGTGAGGGTGATCAGCCCTCACTCAATGGATTATAAGGGAGACAATCCCTTATCCATCGTTTATAAATCTTACAAGGAAATATACAACTATCTAGCTTTAAGCCATTCAATAAATATGATACATTTTACCCTCTGGTCTTCATATCTTCATATCTTCACCTCTTGGTGGCATGGATGTACCTACAAAGGACCATCGCACATTGGACCTTCCTACAACTCGCACTCATCTGCATGAACATTAATCATTTACCTGCCACGAGGAAAAGCATAATTTTCCTTTGTACATGACAAGCATAATATTCTTTTGTACATGTCACCATCATTTCTTGCTATGATGCCCTCAACATAAAATGATGTCAAGATTCGTAAATCAATCATTTCACATATCTGTACTATAGTAGTTTCTCCATATACTCATGTATCTTTATGACAAGAAAGTAAAGTACCTTGACATTCTCCCTTTAATAACACATACCTCATATGTTCTGGTTATAAGTCATCACAATAACTAATGTTTCCGTCGCATAAGCACACATTCCTGCAAGAAAATGGCTACATCTCCCAAGACTTTCTTTAAAATAAACTGGTACATCAGTTAAGATATTTATGTATGTGATTTTCATAATTTTAATCAAAATAGCTAACCCTTATGCTATTACTTTTAGTGCATGGAATGCAAGCTAACATAACAAATGTTGCTCCCATGCATGCAAATGCATATAGATTCCAAAAGAGTCTCCAACGAAGCATGTGGCTTCCTTCACGAGTCTTCCCAAAAGAAATCTCAATGCTAGTGAACATGTAAACATATGTTTTCTTTTTGTAAAACTATGCACTTAAGAATATAAATACATGTCTCATTTTCAAGATTATACTAACAATCGTATTCAATGTAGTTTTAATGCTACAAGCTATCTTAATACATACAAAAATGTATATTATTTTTCAATAAAAGCTAATGCATATGTTGCATGCTTATGCATGATCTTCCTCCAAAAGGAATTAACTTCATAATCATGATAATATAAAAGTAATCACTTAGTTTGTTCATTTAAAGGAATATAACTGATTAGTTCCTTTAACCATGAATTTATTAAATAACTTAACTTTACCAACACCATGCTAATCTATTCATGGATTTATTAAATAACTAATATTTGCAAACACCATGGTAATCTACCCATGGTTTTATGAAATAATTAATCTCCATAAACACCATGGAAAAAGTACCCATGGATTTATTAATTCATTAATCTCTACCACTATCATGGTAAACTATTCATGGTTTTATGAAACTAGCCATGGATTTATTAATTCATTACTATTTTCCACATGATTAATGAATATAAATCTAAGAAACTTCTCTTTTCTTCTTTATCGCACATGAAGGTATTTCAAGAGTTACCCTCTTTAATCTATTCAAGAAAATACCTTGGATTTGTTCTCATTTCCTAAATTAAATGAGTACAAAATCATTTTTAAAATAAAGATCATGCATTTTCTATTTTCTTGCTTATGTAAATATTTTTATTAAAGAGTTACCGTCTTTAAACTAATCAAGAAAATATCTTTTAAAAATAAAGTACCATAACTAACCCTTATTTGGGCATAAGAGCTAGTTAGACCTTTTAAAATAATAACAAGTTAAGATGTAACCTTTGCAAACCCTTGCAAAGGTATTAAGGCAATGGACTTATCTTCTACTCGCAAGATAAATACATCCTTACGAAAATAGTCAAGAGTGAATTTGTTTCGATCAAATCCCAACAAAGTAATCAAATACCATTTCCTTGGTATATGTAACTTATCTCAAGAAATATGAGAAAGATCATTAGAATTTTTTTTTCTATTTTCTAATAATCTTTTAGCAGGAAAACAATCTGATATATATCATCTTTTCTTATATCTTTTAACTCACAAAGATAGAGTCTATATAATAAAGAAAGTAATCCAAAATCACTTATCTTGGTAGTCGAATCTCATTCCAATCGACTCTTATCAAAGAAAAGGAATTAACACCATCTATATATAATATTTTCTTATATGTTTTAAACCACAAAGAGAAAGACTATATAATAAAGAAATTAAGCCAAAATCACTTATCTTGGCAGTCGAATCTCATTCCCTTCTCCGATTCCAGCTTGTCTCTGAATGCTCCCAAGCTGACCCGAAGCTCATTGACATGCCTATTGAACCACAGATATGTGACACTGACTATTGTCTGAGGAACGCCATACTGTCGCAGAGCGCGGGCCTGGAGTTGCAAAGTTTTTTGAAGTCTGCATGATGTCGTCCTCTGTATAGCATAGGACAAAAAGATCATGTTATCCATCGGCCTATTAGCATAGGACTGAAAGAAGCTACTTTTGCTCTCCATCTTCTATCTTTCTCCGCTCCATCGTCTCTCCATGGAGTCGTAGTTCACATGATATAATGAGAAGCTGGCCAAAGGGGAGAAGTCGCACGACAACTCGCCAGCTTGAAGGGTAGAATGAAGGTGACAAAGAGGAACACGGCTCCTTCCTCCTTTGCGTGTGGTGATCAAAGTTCAAATCACTGCCTCTACATTTGTTGGGAGGCGTTCTTTCTGGCTTTGCCAACAAGCTCCTGCAACTTCTATCTCCCTCCCTTATTCACTTTAATTAAATAAAGAACAAACATTTCTACGCCTCATATGAAGCAATCAAAGAAGTGACCTTTTAATCTATCTACACCGGTCTACTTTTTGAAATGTAGTTTCCAGAAATTAGAAGGAATGCCAATGAAATAAATGATTGGTTGTGACTGCCACAATGACGCAATATGGTTGAGAAGATCAATGAAATCATAGAGAGGAAACCATATCATAGATGTAAAGAAGATCAAAACTCGAACTCACACACAGTTTGCTGCTGTAAAGAGGCATGGAAAAGTGCAAGAAGGAAGATGAATCACTCCCGAGATCTTCCATGAATAAAGAATACAAAATTCGTTATGAAGAATCCGTCTTACATAAAATAGATTCTTGATTTTCTTGATCCAATAGTTAAACTAAATTAACGTAGGATTTATTTACCATGCGTGAATGCATAGGGTTGAGTCATATGCTACATACTCCCCCCCTTAAGATAACACCGTCCTCGGTGTGCTTCTCTCATTGAAATTTAAACTTTATACTCATGGTATAATAATATAAACAACCCAAAGGGAGTCCTTTCCCTTCACAATGAAACACTTTCGTTTCCTTTAAATGCCATTAATTGAAACAATAATTTTATTATCCATATCCATAAGCATGTACAGTGCAAAGAAAATTTCATTTCTTTTTCTATTTTCTTATCCCTTATTCAATTCATAAAAGTATAGAAAAATATATAGACGAACTTACCATTATTTATCAATTACTATTGGAAGAATGATTGCTTTTATGCAAGCTCTCTCAGAATGGTTGAACAACCCATCAACACTCCATGGAAGAGCCTGTAATGTATGACTAACCATTCAATCACATTAGTCACATAGTTTCAATCAAATGAAAATACTTGCAACTATCAAACATTCTTGCAATATAAAGAGATGTTTTAATCAAATTTCTTCCACAAATACTCAGAGAGCACCAAATCTCTAATAAATGCATCACATGCACGTTGTCTTAGCTCCTGCTAAAGACATCCAGAAAATCAATATTTCCATATTAATTCAAAATACCACAGCACACTAGAAAGTCTTTATATTTATCTGGAAATTTAGTCTTTCAAGCTGTGGTCCTCCCAACCATCAAGTGAGGCTATTACGTCCTTCACTTGCCCCCTAGCTCCAGAATCTGGACAGTCTCACGGGTCAACAGTGGATTCCTCTGTTGTGACCTCGGGATGGCCAATCCAGTCACACTCAGATATTTTTGGCTTTACAAGGGTTGTTGTAAGCTATTTTCAACTGGTCCCAACCAGCTCCAGCAAATACTCCCCCTTTACCAATTTCACGAAACGCCTACTCCTCCCCTGGGATCCAGCTTTATCCTCAGAGGAGTCGGTAACTGTCTTTCCAACTGTCGCCAACCACCTCCTATTCTTGGAAACATTTTTACCATCAGCTTAAAAATATTTTCTTTTCATTAATTTATTTCAGCAAATTAAACAACTTGCTTTATCAACAATGATAATTTAAGTTTTTCTTGCCAAATAAAATAAAATTAAACAAATTTTCTTTAGCTAGTTAATACTAGTTAGCTTTAATGAAGCTGTCACAACTTCCCCCCTGGAAGTAACATACATGTGTTGTACATTAAAACATGATTCTTTAACATTTACTGTTGCAATTCACATTGCAATGTTTGCGATGTTTTATTTTCACAGATTTTTTGTTTCCATTAAGAAACAATGCTTACTATAAGAAACAATGCTAATCCTAAATATGCATTAATCAAGCACATATTATCTTATGCAAACATTTCCAATTCCCATAATGTTCTGTTACCAATAGACTGACGCACGAATTAATTATCATAATCATTTGTTCACAACTTTCAATTAGCTTTTGTCAAAATCGATTTGTGTGTATAACTTTCATTAGTTGTTCATTCATAACTAATCAATGCTATTAATAATTTTAATGCATCTATGAAACGATTCATTCTAAAACTAGTCATTCCATGCCATTATGATCTTAATGCATTCATGATGACTCATGCAAAAAACTAGTCAGTCAACAAGTCATTTAGTGAAGTTTCACAACTTGACCCATTAAGAGGTTTTATTCGATTTAATTTTCACACTTTATCATCTTATATAAGGACTTTCCTCATCTTTTGCATTCACGCATTAATTTATCACACCATCACTATACACATTCATCTTTTTAAAGTAGTGCATGGTAACTTAGAAATTTTATTGCATGCAAAAACAACTACTTCTTTTCCAATTCAAATGGAAAATAACTATTTTTATTTCATGCTTTTATAATTTCTTTCCTAAAGAAATAAAGCATAATACACATATTAATCTCATATGCATATTCTTATCCAGAAAAAGTATATTATAATAACATGTACTTTTTAAGAATTCTCTTAAATGGAAGCTAATCTAATGCAATGCCATGTATGTAACAATTCATTTTTAAAGGAATCAACATGCATATGCATAGACTTCTTAAAATAAAATAAAATAAAATACTTATCTTTATTTCATTTGAAGAACTTCTCTCCAGATTTTATAGCATGATTAGATAAAACCTTAATCAATAAATAATCAATCTTTGTATGATCCTTTAACACCTATTCATGTCCATATATGAGATGTGAATACAATGTCACCACATGCTTTATTCTAACATATCTACATTAGTGTGAGTAAGTAATTATTAAATCATGTCAAATAACTCCCACATTATTATGAAAATTTTCAATCACGCACACATCTGTACAAGACAAATCACTATATCTGTTCAGAAACTCCTTTAGTGGAAAATGACACAATGTGCATTCGCTTTACTTAAACTTTAACAAAAGAACCACCACTTCAGATTTTGCCTTTGGAACATGCAAATATAATAAATCTAAGACATTGACTATTGTTCCTATGCATACAATGCATAAAGATTAATTTCCCAACAGGGTACTTAAGATAATCGAGTAGGAAAACTCATGATTCCTCTTCGAAGACATATAACATAATAGGCATGCAAAACATGGTTTTCTTTTCCATAAAACTATTGGAATAAAACATAAGAATAATACCTTATTATCGAAATGTTATACCCACATTAGCCAAAACCTTACTTTAGTTTTTGTACATGTAATTCATCTTATTTTCCAAAGAATATTTTCTAAAGTATGATAACAAATCATGTTATCATTTCCACATATAGACTTATGTTCTTTCCGAAGAAATCTAATACAACTATTGTGTGCAAATAACCTTGTTCCTCTATGATTCTACATGCAAGTTGCTCATGCTTTGCTTCCAGGAATTTACCATAGATAGCCTCTTTTATGCATAAAAACTACACAATACTAACAAGGTTAACTTAACCTTTAATATACCTAAATCAAGAAGTTGACATAATCCATCTAGCAATGTAGTATATTCAAGAGGTTATTCTCTTTAGCCTATATTTATTTTCAAGAAAAGAACTTGGATTCCTTATCATTTAACACACAAGTATGAAATCCATTTTAAAATAAATCAATCTTCCTATCTTTTCTTAAATAAGATATATATATAAAGGCAAGCAAGTTTACTTATTTATGTTTTACTACTGCTCACACCTTTCAAGATACATACTAGTAATCTTTGCAATAACTCACATGTGTTCTTGTTAGCAAAACTAGCATAGTAGTTTGGTCTTTTACCATGGTATATCTTTCTAAAAGATTATCATATTAGCAATACTTTATTACTTTCCAAAATAACTAGCACAATCTTGCATATTAAGTAAAACCACGTTTTACTCTATATTTGTCTCTTTTAGTTGCAAGATTCACATGCAAGATTTATTTTCAAAATACACACATTTCTCTCAAGAAGAATCAAATGTATATTAGTTAAATTTTCAACCACACACATGTTTCTTCTTCAGGGAAACCAAATTCCCAACTCCTTTCAAGGAAACTTCAACACAACAATAGAAGTTTTACGTACATGGAAAATACATATCTTTTTTTTAAAGAAACTCTAACTCAACAGGTATTTACTTTGTAAGCAGTGTATTTTCCATAAATGCAATAACTAGTGTTTCAAGGAAAGAAAGATAATAATACTCATCTCTTGAAACTCTTTGTTCAAGTTGGATTAGAGATGCGATGCTTTTCATCTCGAATCCCTCAATTTATTTTCCCTAACTCCCAAAGGCGCCAGTGTTGCAACCTTTAGCTTTGATACCACTTGTAACATACACCGTTAACATCACATGGAAATGTAAGGAGATAAGTTTTTTTTATACAAGTTACTCATGGGTAACTAACCATTCACCATTAAATATTCCTTACTCATCATTACATAGAATGTTTACCAATTCATAGTGTAACTTTTCGAATAGGAATAGTAAGCTCCCTAACCATTAACAACCTCCATTATAGTACATTAACATAATACTGTATGATGTAACCTTCCATTCATTTTATTACTCATATAGTCATCATATACTTGCCATTATGAACATCATAACAAGAAAGGAATCAACATCATCAACTTGACACAATAATCAATCACATCATTGAACACCAATATACCTGGGAAACCTCGTAGGGTGAAAACCAACAAATGTTTAATTTTATTATTAAACGCTCGTGAGGGTGATCAGCCCTCACTCAATGGCTTATAAGAGAGACCATCCATTATCCATCATTTATAAACTTGACAAGGATATATAAAACTATCTAGCTTTAAGCCATTCAATAAATATGATACCATTTACCCTCTGGTCTTCATATCTTCATATCTTCACCTCTTGGTGGCATGCATGTACCTACAATGGACCATCGTACATTCGACCTTCCCACAACTCGCACTCATCTGCATGAACATTAATCATTTACCTGCCACCAAGACAAGCATAACTTTCCTTTGTACATGACAAGCATAATATTCCTTTCTACATGTCACCATCATTTCATGCTATGATGCCTTCAACATAAAATGATGTCAAGATTCGTAAATCAATCATTTCACATATCTGTACTATAGTAGTTTCTCCCTCTACTCATGTATATTCATGAAAAGCAAGTAAATTACCTTGACATTCTCCCTTTAATAACACATACCTCATATGTGCTAGTTATAAGTCATCACAATAACTAATGTTTCCGTCGCATAAGAACACATTCCTGCAAGACAATGGCTACATCTCCCAAGCTTTTTTTTTAAATAAACTGATACATCAGTTAAGATATTTATGTATGTGATTTTCATAATTTTAATCAAAATAGCTAACACTTATGCTATTACTTTTAGTGCATGGAATGCAAGCTAACATAAAAAGTGTTGCTCCCATGCATGCAAAGGCATATAGATTCCAAAAGAGTCTCCAACGAAGCGTGTGGCTTCCTTCACGAGTCTTCCCAAAAGAAATCTCAATGCTAGTGAACATGTAAACATATGTTTTCTTTTTGTAAAACTATGCACTTAAGAATATAAATACATGTCTCATTTTTAAGATTATACTAACAATCATATTCAATGTAGTTTTAATACTACAAGCTATCTTTCTACATACAAAAATGTATATTATTTTTCAATAAAAGCTAATACATATGTTGCATGCTTATGCATGATCTTCCTCCAAAAGGAATTAACTTCATAATCATGATAATATAAAAGTAATCACTTAGTTTGTTCATTTAAAGGAATATAACTGATTAGTTCCTTTAACCATGAATTTATTAAATAACTTAACTTTACCAACACCATGGTAATCTATTCATGGATTTATTAAATAACTAATATTTTCAAACACCATGGTAATCTACCCATGGTTTTATGAAATAATTAATCTCCATCAACACCATGGAAAAACTACCCATGGATTTATAAATTCATTAATCTCTACCACTATCATGGTAAACTATTCATGGTTTTATGAAACTAGCCATGGATTTATTAATTCATTACTATTTTCCACATGATTAATGAATATAAATCTAAGAAAATTATCTTTTCCTCTTTATCGCACATGAAGGTATTTCAAGAGTTACTCTCTTTAATCTATTCAAGAAAATACCTTGGATTTGTTCTCATTTCCTAAATTAAATGAGTACAAAATCATTTTTAAAATAAAGATCATGCATTTTCTATTTTCTTGCTTATGTAAATATTTTTATTAAAGAGTTACCCTCTTTAAAATAATCAAGAAAATCTCTTTTAAACATAAAGTACCATAACTAACCCTTATTTGGGCATAAGAGCTAGTTAACAAGTTAACATGTAACCTTTGCAAACCCTTGCAAATGAATTAAGGCAATGGACTTATCTTCTACTCGCAAGATAAATACATCCTTACAAAATAGTCAACAGTGAATTTGTTTCGATCAAATCCCAATAAACTAATGAAATACCATTTCCTTGGTATATGTAACTTATCTCAAGAAATATGAGAAAGATCATTAGTATTTTTTTTTTCTATTTTCTAATAATCTTTTAGCAGGAAAACAATATGATATATATCATCTTTTCTTATATCTTTTAACTCACAAAGATGATGTCTATATAATAAAGAAAGTAATCCAAAATCACTTATCTTGGCAGTCGAATCTCATTCCCTTCTGCGATTCTGGCTCGTCTCTGAATCCTCCCAAGCTGACCCGAAGCTCATTGACATGCCTATTGAACCACAGATATGTGACACCGAAGATTGTCTGAGGAACGCCATACTGTCGCAGAGCGCGGGCCTAGAGTTGCAAAATTTTTTGAAGTCTGCATGATCTCGTCCTCTGTTTAGCGTAGGACAGAAAGCTCATGTTCTCCATTGGCCTATTAGCATAGGACTGAAAGCAGTTACTTCTTCTCTCAATCTTCTATTTTTCTCCACTCCATCATCTCTCCATGGTGTCCTAGTTCACGTGATATAATGAGAAGCTGGCCAAAGGGGAGAAGTCGCACAAAAACTCGCCAGCTTGAAGGGTAGAACAAAGGTGACAAAGAGGAACGCACCTCCTTCCTCCTTTGCGTGTGGTGATCAAAGTTCAAATCACCGCCTCTACATTTTTTGGGAGGCGTTCTTTCTGGCTTTGCCAACAAGCTCCTACAACTTCTATCTCCCTCCCTTGTTCACTTTAATTAAATAAAGAAAAAACATTTATACGCCTCATATGAAGCAATCAAACAAGTGACCTTTTCATATATCTACACCGGTCTACTGTTTGAAAGGTAGTTTCCAGAAATTAGAAGGAATGCCAATGAAAGCAATGACTGGTTGCGACTGCCACGATGACGCAATATGGTTGAGAAGATCAATGAAATCATAGAGAGGAAACCATATCATAGATGTAAATAAAATCAAAACTCGAACTCGCACACAGTTTGCTGCTGTAAATACGCATGGAAAAGTGCAAGAAGGAAGATGAATTACTCCCGAGATCTTCCATGAATAAATAATACAGAAGTCGTTATGAAGAATCCGTTTTACATAAAACAGATTCTTGATTTTCTTGATCCAATAGTTAAACTAAATTAATGTAGGATTTATTTACCATGCGTGAATGCATAAAGTTGAGTTGTATGTTACATACTCCCCCCCTTAAGAGAACGTTGTCCTCGGTGTGCTTCTCTCACTGAAATTTAAACTTTATACTCATGGTATAATAATATAAACAACCCAAAGGGAGTCCTTTCCCTTCACAATGAAACACTTTCGTTTCCTTTAAATGCCATTAATTGAAACAATAATGTTCTTATCCATATCCATAAGCATGTACAGCGCAAAGAAAATTTCATTTCTTTTTCTATCTACTTATCCCTTATTCAATTCATAAAAGTATAGAAAAATATCTAGACGAACTTACCATTATTTATCAATTACTATTGGAAGAATGATGGCTTTTATGCAAGCTATCCGAGAATGTTTGAAAAACCCATCAACACTCCATGGAAGAGCCTGTAATGTATGACTAACCATTCAATCACATTAGTCACATAGTTTCAATCAAATGAAAATACTTGCAACTATCAAACATTCTTGCAATATAAAGAGATGTTTTAATAAAATTTCTTCCAAAAATAATCAGAGAGCACCAACTCTCTAATCAATGCATCACGGGCACGCTGTCTTAGCTCCTGCTAAAGACATCCAGAAATTCAATCTTTCCATATTATTTCAAAATAGCACAACACACTAAAAATTCTTTATATTTATCTAGAAATTTAGTCTTTCAAGCTGTGGTCCTCCCAACCATCAAGTGAGGCTATTACGTCCTCCACTTGCCCTCTACCTCTAGAATCTGGACAGTGTCATGGGTCAACAGTGGATTCCTCTGTTGTGACCTCGGGATGGCCAATCCAGTCACACTTAGATATTTTTGGCTTTACAAGGGTTGTTGTAAGCTATTTTCAACTGGTCCCAACCAGCTCTAGAAAATACTCCCCCTTTACCAATTTCACATAACACCTACTCCTCCCCTAGGATCTAGATTTATCCTCAGAGGAGTAGGTAAATGTCTTTCCAACTGTCCCCAACCACCTCCTATTCTTGGAAACATTTTTACCATCATCTTAAAAATATTTTCTTTTCATTAATTAATTTCAGCAAATTAAACAACTTGCTTTATCAACAGTGATGATTTAAGTTTTTCTTACCAGATAAAAGAAAATTAAACAAATTGTCTTTAGCTAGTTAATACTAGTTAGCTTTAATGAAGCTATCACAACTTCCCCCCTGGAAGTAACATACATGTGTTGTACATTAAAACATGATACTTTAACATTTACTGTTGCAATTCACATTGCAATGTTTGCGATGTTTTATTTTCACAGATTTTCTGTTTCCATTAAGAAACAATGCTGACTATAAGAAACAATGCTAATCATAAATATGCATTACTCAAGCACATATTATATTATGCAAACATTTCCAATTCCCATAATGTTATGTTACCAATAGACTGACGCACAAATTAATTATCATAATCATTTGTTCACAACTTTCAATTAGCTTTTGTCAAAATCGATTTGTGTGTATAACTTTCATTAGTTATTCATTCATAACTAATCAATGCTATTAATAATTTTAATGCATCTATGACACGAGCCACTCTAAAACTAGTCATTCCATGCCATTATGATCTTAGTGCATTCATGATGACTCATGTAAAAAACTAGTCAGTCAACAAGTCATTTAGTGAAGTTTCACAACTTGACCCATTAAGAGGTTTTAATCGATTTAATTTTCACACTTTATCATCTTATATAAGGAATTTTCTCATCTTTTGCATTCATGCATTAATTTCTCACACCTTCACTATACACATTCATCTTTTTAAAGTAGTGCATGGTAACTTAGAAATTTTATTGCATGCAAAAACAATTACTTCTTTTCCAATTCAAATGGAAAATAACTATTTTTCTTTCATGCTTTTATACTTTCTTTCCTAAAAAAAATAAAGCATAATACACATATTAATCTCATATGCATATTCTTATCTGGAAAAAGTATATTATAATAACATGTAATTTTTAAGAATTCTCTTAAATGGAAGCTAATCTGATGCAATGCCATGTATGTAACAACTCATTTTTAAAGGAATCAACATGCATATGCATAGACTTCCTAAAATAATATATATATATATATATATATATATATATATATATATATATATATATATATATATATATATATATATATATATATATATATGTCATTTGAAGAACTTTCCATATCATAAAGACTCTCAGGAAATTCACATTACTCCTTTACAACAATGTTTTCTTTTATCAGCATCGATAAGATTTTATAGCATGATTAGATAAAAACTTAATCAATAAATAATCAATCTTTGTATGATCCTTTAACACCTATTCATGTGCATATATGAGATGTGAATACAATTTCACAACATGCTTTCTTCTAAAATCTCTACATTAGTGTGAGTAAGTAATTATCAATTCATGTCAAATAACTCCCACATTATTATGAAAATTTTCAATCACGCACACATCCGTACAAGACAAATCACTATATCTGTTCAGAAACTCCTCTAATGGAAAATGACAAAATGTGCATTCGCTTTACTTAAACTTTAACAAAAGAACGACCACTTCAGATTTTGCCTTTGGAACATGCAAATATAATAAAGCTAAGACATTGATTGTTGTTCATATGCATACAATGCATAAAGATTAATTTCCCAACAGGGTACTTAACATAATCGAGTAGGCAAACTCATGATTCCTCTTCGAAGACATATAACATAATAGGCATGCAAAACATGGTTTTCTTTTCCATAAAACTATTGGAATAAAACATAAGAATAATACCTTATTCTCGAAATATTATACCCACATTAGCCAAAACATTACTTTAGTTTTTGTACATGTAATTCATCTTCTTTTCCAAATAATCTTTTCTAAAGTATGATAACAAATCATGTTATCATTTCCACATATAGACTTATGTTCTTCCCGATGAAATCTAATACAACTATTGCGTGCAAAGAATCTTGTTCCTCTATGATTATACATGCAAGTTTCTCATGCTTTGCTTCCAGAAATTTACCATAGATAGCCTCTATTATGCATAAAAACTACGCAATACTAACAAGGTTAACTTAACCTTTAATATACCTAAATCAAGAAGTTGACATAATCCATGTAGCAATGTAGTATATTCAAGAGGTTATTCTCTTTAGCCTATATTTATTTTCAAGAAAAGAACTTGGATTCCTTATCATTTAACACACAAGTACGAAATCCCTTTTAAAAGAAATCAATCTTCCTATCTTTTTTTAAATAAGATATATATATATAAAGGCAAGAAAGTTTACTTATTTATGTTTTACTACTGCTCAAACCTTTCAAGATACATACTAGTAATCTTTGCAAGAACTCACATGTGTTCTTCTTAGAAAAACTAGCACAGTAGTTTAGTCTTTTACCATGGTATATATTTCTAAAAGATTATCATATTAGCAATACTTTATTACTTTCCAAAATAACTGGCACAATCTTGCATATTAAGTAAAACCACGTTTTACTCTATATTTGTCTCTTTTAGTTGCAAGATTCACATGAAATATTTATTTTCAAAATACACACATTTATCTCAAGAAGAATCAAATGTATATTAGTTAAATTTTCAAGCACACTCATGTTTCTTCTTCAGGGAAACAAAATTCCCAACTCCTTTCAAGGAAACTTCAACACAACAATAGAAGTTTTACGTACATGGAAAATACATATCTTTTTTTTAAAGAAACTCTAACTCAACAGGTATTTACTTTGTAAGCAATGTATTTTCCATAAATTCAATAACTAGTGTTTCAGGGAAAGAAAGATAATAATACTTATCTCTTGAAACTCTTTGTTCAAATCGGATTAGATATGTGATGCTTTTCATCTCGAATCCCTCAATTTATTTTCGCTAACTCCCAAAGGAGCTATTGTTGCAACCTTTAGCTTTGATACCACTTGTAACATACACCATTAACTTCACATGGAAATGTAAGGAGATAATTTTTTTTTATACAAGTTACTCATGGGTAACTAACCATTCACCATTAAATATTCCTTACTCATCATTACATAGAATGTTTACCAGTTCATAGTGTAACTTTTAGAATAGGAATAGTAAGCTCCTTAACCATTAACAACCTCCATTATAGTACATTAAAATAATACTGTATGATGTAGCCTTCTATTCATTTCATTACTCATATAGTCATCACATACTTGCCATTATGAACATCATAACAAGAAAGGAATAAACATCATCAACTTGACACAATAATCAATCACATCATTGAACACCAATATACCCGGGAAACCTCGTAGGGTGAAAACCAGCAAATGTTTAATTTTATTATTAAACGCTCGTGAGGGTGATCATCCCTCACTCAATAGCTTATAAGGGAGACCATCCCTTATCCATCATTTATAAATCTTACAAGGAAATATAAAACTATCTAGCTTTAAGCCATTCAATAAATATGATACCACTTACCCTCTGGTCTTCATATCTTCATATCTTCAACTCTTGGTGGCATGGATGTACCTACAATGCACCATCGTACATTGGACCTTCCCGCAACTTGCACTCATCTGCATGAACATTAATCATTTACCTGCCACCAGGACAAGAATAATTTTCCTTTGTACATGACAAGCATAATATTCCTTTGTACATGTCACCATCATTTCCTGCTATGATGCCTTCAACATAAAATTATGTCAAGATTCGTAAATCAATCATTTCACATATCTGTACTATAGTAGTTTCTCCATCTACTCATGTATATTCATGACAACCAAGTAAAGTACCTTGACATTCTCCCTTTAATAACACATACCTCATATGTGCTGCTTATAAGTCATCACAATCACTAATTTTTCCATCACATAAGCACACATTCCTGCAAGACAATGGCTACATCTCCCAAGATTTTCTTTAAAATAAACTGATACATTAGTTAAGATATTTATGTATGTGATTTTCATAATTTTAATCAAAATATCTAACCCTTATGTTATTACTTTTAGTGCATGGAATGCAAGCTAACATAACAAATGTTGCTCCCATGCATGCAAAGGCATATAGATTCCAAAAGAGTCTCCAACGAAGCATGTGGCTTCCTTCACGAGTCTTCCCAAAAGAAATCTCAATGCTAGTGAAGATGTAAACATATGTTTTCTTTTTGTAAAACTATGCAGTTAAGAATATAAATACATGTCTCGTTTTCAAGATTATACTAACAATCATATTAAATGTAGTTTTAATACTAAAATCTATCTTTCTACAAACAAAAATGTATATTATTTTTCAATAAAAGCTAATACATATGTTGCATGCTTATGCATGATCTTCCTCCAAAAGGAATTAACTTCATAATCATGATAATATAAAAGTAATCACTTAGTTTGTTCATCTAAAGGAATATATTACTTCCTTTAACCATGAATTTATTAAATAACTTAACTTTACCAACACCATGGTAATCTATTCATGGAATTATTAAATAACTAATATTTGCAAACACCATGCTAATCTACCCATGGTTTTATGAAATAATTAATCTCCATCAACACCATGGAAAAACTACCCATGGATTTATTAATTCATTAATCTCTAGCACTATCATGGTAAACTAATCATGGTTTTATGAAGCTAGCGATGGATTTATTAATTCATTACTATTTTCCACATGATTAATGAATATAAATCTAAGAAGCTTCTCTTTTCCTCTTTATCGCACATGAAGGTATTTCAAGAGTTACCCTCTTTAATCTATTCAAGAAAATACCTTGGATTTGTTCTCATTTTTAAAATAAAGATCATGCATTTTCTATTTTCTTTCTTATGTAAATATTTTTATTAAAGAGTTACCCTCTTTAAACTAATCAAGAAAATTCTTTTAAAAATAAAGTACCATAACTAACCTTTATTTGGGCATAAGAGCTAGTTAGACCTTTTAAAATAATAACAAGTTAACATGTAACCTTTGCAAACCCTTGCAAAGGAATTAAGGCTATGGACTTATCTTCTACTCGCAAGATAAATACATCCTTACGAAAATATTCAACAGTGAATTTGTTTCGATAAAATCCCAATAAACTAATGAAATACCATTTCCTTGGTATATGTAACTTATCTCAAGAAATATGAGAAAGATCATTAGTATTTTTTTTCTATTTTCTTATAATCTTTTAGCAGGAAAACAATATTATATATATAATTTTTTCTTATATCTTTTAACTCACAAAGAGAAAGTCTATATAATAAAGAAAGTAAGCCAAAATCACTTATCTTGGCAGTCGAATCTCATTCCAGTCGACTCTTATAAAAGAAAATGAATTAACACCATCTATATATAATCTTTTCTTATATATTTTAAACCATAAAGAGAAAGACTATATAATAAAGAAAGTAAGCCAAAATCACTTATCTTGGCAGTCGAATCTCATTCCCTTCTGCGATTCTGGCTCATCTCTGAATCCTCCCAAGCTGACTCGAAGCTCATTGACATGCCTATTGAACCACAAATATGTGACACCGAAGATTTTCTGAGGAACGCCATACTGTCACAAAGCGCAGGCCTGGCGTTGCAAATTTTTTTGAATTCTACAAGATCTCGTCCTCTGTATAGTGTAGGATAGAAAGCTCATGTTCTCCATTGGCCTATTAGCATAGGACTGAAATCAGTTACTTCTGCTCTCAATCTTCTATCTTTCTCCACTCCATCGTCTCTCCATGGTGTCCTAGTTCACGTGATATAATGAGAAGCTGGCCAAAGGGGAGAAGTCGCATGACAACTCGCCAGCTTGAAGGGTAGAACAAAGGTGAAAAAGAGGAATGCAGCTCCTTCCGCCTTTGCATGTGGTGATCAAAGCTCAAATCAACGCCTCTACATTTGTTGGGAGGCGTTCTTTCTGGCTTTTCCAACAAGCTCCCAGAACTTCTATCTCCCTCCCTTATTCACTTTAATTAAATAAATAACAAACATTTATACACCTCATATGAAGCAATAAAACAAGTGACCTTTTCATCTATCTACACCGGTCTACTGTTTGAAAGGTAGTTTCTAGAAATTAGAAGGAATGCCAATGAAAGAAATGATTGGTTGTGACTGCCACAATGACGCAATATGGTTGAGAAGATCAATGAAATCATAGAGAGGAAACCATATCATAGATGTAAAGAAAATAAAAACTTGAACTCGCACACAGTTTGATGTTGTAAAGACGCATGGCAAAGTGCAAGAAGGAAGATGAATTACTCCCGAGATCTTCCATGAATAAAGAATACAAAAGTCGTTATGAAGAATCCTTTTTAGATAAAACATATTCTTGATTTTCTTGATCCAATAGTTAAACTAAATTAACATAGGATTTATTTACCATGCGTGAATGCATAGGGTTGAGTCGTATGTTACATACTCCCCCCCTTAAGAGAACACCGTCCTCGGTGTGCTTCTCTCACTGAGATGTATAATAATATAAACAACCCAAAGGGAGTCCTTTCCCTTCACAATGAAACACTTTTGTTTCCTTTAAATGCCATTAATTGAAACAATAATGTTCTTATCCATATCCATAAGCATGTACAACGCAAAGAAATTTTCATTTCTTTTTCTATCTGCTTATCCCTTATTCAATTCATAAAAGTATAGAAAAATATCTATTGGAAGAATGATGGCTTTTATGCAAGCTCTCTAAGAATGGTTGAACAACCCATAGACACTCCATGGAAGAGCCTGTAATGTATGACTAACCATTCAATCACATTAGTCACATAGTTTCAATCAAATGAAAATACTTGCAACTATCAAACATTCTTGCAATATAAAGAGCCGTTTTAATCAAATTTCTTCCACAAATACTCAGAGAGCACCAAATCTCTAATCAATGCATCATGTGCATGCTGTCTTAGCTCCTGCTAAAGACATCTAGACAATCAATCTTTCCATATTAATTCAAAATAGCACATCACACTAAAAATTCTTTATATTTATCTGTAAATTTAGTCTTTCAAGCTGTGGTCCTCCCAACCATCAAGTGAGGCTATTACGTCCTTCACTTGCCCCCTAGCTCCAGAATCTGGACAGTGTCACGGGTCAACAGTGGATTCCTCTGTTGTGACCTCGGGATGGCCAATCCAGTCACACTCAGATATTTTTGTCTTTACAAGGGTTGATGTAAGCTATTTTCAACTGGTCCCAACCAGCTCTAGAAAATACTGCCCCTTTACCAATTTCACAGGACGCCTACTCCTCCCCTGGAATCTAGCTTTATCCTCAGAGGAGTAGGTAACTGTCTTTCCAACTGTCCCCAACCACCTCCTATTCTTGGAAACATTTTTACCATCAGCTTAAAAATATTTTCTTTTCATTAATTAATTTAAGCAAATTAAACAACTTGCTTTATCAACAGTGATGATTTAAGTTTTTCTTGCAAGATAAAAGAAAATTAAACAAATTGTCTTTAGCTAGTTAATACTAGTTAGCTTTAATGAAGCTGTCACAACTTCCCCCGTGGAAGTAACATACATGTGTTGTACATTAAAACATGATACTTTAACATTTACTGTTGCAATTCACATTGCAATGTTTGCGATGTTTTATTTTCACAGATTTTCTGTTTCCATTAAGAAACAATGCTTACTATAAGAAACAATGCTAATCGTAAATATGCATTACTAAAACACATATTATCTTATGCAAACATTTCCAATTCCCATAATGTTCTGTTACCAATAGACTGACGCACGAATTAATTATCATAATCATTTGTTCACAACTTTCAATTAGATTTTTTCAAAATCGATTTGTACGTATAAATTTCATTAGTTATTCATTCATAACTAATCAATGCTATTAATAATTTTAATGCATCTATGACACGAGTCACTCTGAAACCAGTCATTCCATGCCATTATGATCTTAATGCATTCATGATGACTCATGCAAAAAACTAGTCAGTCAACAAGTCATTTAGTGAAGTTTCACAACTTGACCCATTAAGAGGTTTTATTCGATTTAATTTTCACACTTTATCATCTTATATAAGGACTTTCCTCATCTTTTTCATTCATGCATTAATTTCTCACACCATCACTATACACATTCATCTTTTTAAAGTAGTGCATGGAAACTTGGAAATTTTATTGCATGCAAAAACAACTACTTCTTTTCCAATTCAAATGGAAAATAAATATTTCTCTTTCATGCTTTTATACTTTCTTTCCTAAAGAAATAAAGCATAATACACATATTAATCTCATATGCATATTCTTATCCGAAAAAATTATATTATAATAACATGTACTTTTTAAGAATTCTCTTAAATGGAAGCTAATCTGATGCAATGCCATGTATGTAACAATTCATTTTTAAAGGAATCAACATGCATATGCATAGACTTCTTAAAATAAAATAAATTTTTTTTTTTTTTTTTCATTTGAAGAACTTTTCTCCCTACTGCAGTACTCATCCCCATCAGGAAATTCACATTTCTCCTTTACAACAATGTTTTCTTTTAGCAGCATCAATAAGATTTTATAGCATGATTAGATAAAAACTTAATCAATAAATAATCAATCTTTGTATGATCCTTTAACACCTATTCATGTGCATATATGAGATGTGAATATAATGTCACAACATGCTTTCTTCTAACATCTCTACATTAGTGTGAGTAAGTAATTATCAATTCATGTCAAATAACTCCCACATTATTATGACATTTTTCACACACGTATCTGTTCATAATTTCCTTTAATGGAAAATGACACAATGTGCATTCTCTTTACTTAAAATTTTACAAAAGACCCACCACTTCAGATTTTAACTTTGGAACATGCAAACATAATAAATCTAACACATTGGTTGTTGTTCCTATGCATACAATGCATAAAGATTCTAATATTAATTTCCCAACAGAGTACTTAACATAATCGAGTAGGCAAACTCATGATTCCTCTTCGAGGACATATAACATAATAGGCATGAAAAACATGGTTTTCTTTTCCATAAAACTAATGGAATAAAACATAAGAATACATACCTTATTCTTAAAATATTATACCCACATTAATGAAAACATTACTTTAGTTTTTGTACATGTAATTCTTCTTCTTTGCCAAAGAATATTTTCTAAAGTATGATAAAAAAACATGTTATCATTTCCATATATAGACTTATGTTTTTTTTTTTTTTTTTTCCGATGAAATCTAATACAACTATTGCATGCAAATAACCTTGTTCCTCTATGATTCTACATGCAAGTTTCTCATGCTTTGCTTCCAAGAATTTACCATATGTAGCCTCTTTTATACATAAAACTACGCAACACTAACAAGGTTAACTTAACATTTAATATGCCTAAACCAAGAAGTTGACATAATCCATCTAGCAATGTAGTATATTCAAGAGGTTATTCTCTTAGCCTATATTTATCTTCAAGAAAAGAACTTGGATTCCTTATCATTTAACACACTTGTACGAAATCCCTTTTAAAAGAAAACAAGCTTCTCATCTTTTCTTAAATAAGATATATATATAAAGGCAAGCAAGTTTACTTATTTATGTTTTACTACTGCTCACACCTTTCAAGACACGTACTAGTAATATTTGCAAGAACTCACATGGGTTCTTCTAAGCAAAACTAGCATATTAGTTTGGTCTTTTACCATGGTATATATTTCTAAAATATTATCATATTAGCAGTGCTTTATTACTTTTCAAAAGAACTAGCACAATCTTGCATATTAAGTAAAACCACATTTTACTCTATATTTGTCTCTTTTAGTAGCAAGATTTACATGCAAGATTTATTTTCAAGATATACATATTTCTCTCAAGAAGAATCAAATGTATATTAGTTAAATTTTCAGGAAAACACGCACATGTTTCATTTTCAGGGAACCAAATTCCCATCTCCTTTCATGAAAACTTCAACATAACAATGGAGGTTTTACGTACATGGAAAATGCATATTTTTTTTAAAGAAACTCTAACTCAACAGGTATTTACTTTGTAAGCAGTGTATTTTCCATAAATGCAATAACTAGTGTTTCAAGGAAAGAAAGATAATAATACTTATCTCTTGAAACTCTTTGTTCAACTTGGATTAGAGATGCCATGATTTTCATCTCGAATCCCTCAATTTATTTTCGCTAACTCCCAAAGGCACCAGTGTTGCAACCTTTAGCTTTGATACCACTTGTAACATAAACCGTTAACTTCACATGGAAATGTGAGATAAATTTTTTTATACAAGTTACTCATGGGTAACTAACCATTCACCATTAAATATTCCTTACTCATCATTACATAGAATGTTTACCAGTTCATAGTGTAAATTTTAGAATAGGAATAGTAAGCTCCTTAACCATTAGCAACCTCCATTATAGTACATTAACATAATACTGTCTGATGTAACTTTCCATTCATTTCATTACTCATATAGTCATCACATACTTTCCATTATGAACATCATAACAAGAAAGGAATCAACATCATCAACTTGACACAATAATCAATCACATCATTGAACACCAATATACCCTAGAAACCTCATAGGGTGAAAACCAGAAAACGTCTAATTTTATTATTAAACGCTCGTGAGGGTGATCAGCCGTCACTCAATGGATTATAAGGGAGACCATCCATTATCCATCATTTATAAATCTTACAATGAAATATAAAACTATCTAGCTTTAATCCATTCAATAAATATGATACCATTTACCCTCTGGTCTTCATACTTTCATATCTTCACCTCTTGGTGGCATGGATGTACCTACAATGGACCATCGTACATTGGACCTTCCTGCAACTCGCACTCATCTACATGAACATTAATCATTTACCTGCCACCATGACAAGCATAATTTTCCTTTGTACATGACAAGCATAATATTCCTTTGTACATGTCACCATCATTTCCTGCTATGACGCCTTCAACATAAAATCATGTCAAGATTCGTCAATCAATCATTTCACATATCTATACTATATTAGTTTCTCCATATACTCATGTATATTCATGACAACCAAGTAAAGTACCTTGAGATTCTCCCTTTAATAACACATACCTCATATGTTCTGGTTATAAGTCATCACAATAACTAATGTTTTCATCGCATAAGCACACGTTCTTGCAAGACAATGGCTACATCTCCCAAGCTTTTCTTTAAAATAAACTGATACATCAGTTAAGATATTTATGTATGTGATTTTCATAATTTTAATCAAAATAGCTAACCATTATGCTATTACTTTTAGTGCATGGAATGCAAGCTAACATAACAAATGTTTCTCCCATGCATGCAAAGGCATATAGATTCCAAAAGAGTGTCCAACGAAGCGTGTGGCTTCCTTCACGAGTCTTCCCAAAAGAAGTGTCAATGCTAGTGAACATGTAAACATATGTTTTCTTTTTGTAAAACTATGCACTTAAGAATATAAATAAATGTCTCATTTTTTAGATCATACTAACAATCATATTCAATGTAGTTTTAATACTACAAGCTATTTTCTACATACAAAAATGTATATTATTTTTCAATAAAAGCTAATACATATGTTTCATGCTTATGCATGATCTTCCTCCAAAAGGAATTAACTTCATAATCATGATAATATAAAAGTAATCACTTAGTTTTTTCATCTAAAGGAATATAACTGATTACTTCCTTTAACCATGAATTTATTAAATAACTTAACTTTACCAACACCATGGTAATCTATTCATGGATTTATTAAATAACTAATATTTGCAAACACCATGGTAATCTACCCATGGTTTTATGAAATAATTAATCTCCATCAACACCATGGAAAAACTACCCATGGATTTATTAATTCATTAATCTCTACCACTATCATGGTAAACTATTCATGGTTTTATGAAACTAGCCATGGATTTATTAATTCATTACTATTTTCCACATGATTAATGAATATAAATCTAAGAAACTTCTCTTTTCCTCTTTATCGCACATAAAGGTATTTCAAGAGTTACCCTCTTTAATCTATTCAAGAAAATACCTTGGATTTGTTCTCATTTTTAAAATAAAGATCATGCATTTTCTATTTTCTTTCTTATGTAAATATTTTTATTAAAGAGTTACCCTCTTTAAACTAATCAAGAAAATTCTTTTAAAAATAAAGTACCATAACTAACCTTTATTTGGGCATAAGAGCTAGTTAGACCTTTTAAAATAATAACAAGTTAACATGTAACCTTTGCAAACCCTTGCAAAGGAATTAAGGCTATGGACTTATCTTCTACTCGCAAGATAAATACATCCTTACGAAAATATTCAACAGTGAATTTGTTTCGATAAAATCCCAATAAACTAATGAAATACCATTTCCTTGGTATATGTAACTTATCTCAAGAAATATGAGAAAGATCATTAGTATTTTTTTTCTATTTTCTTATAATCTTTTAGCAGGAAAACAATATTATATATATAATTTTTTCTTATATCTTTTAACTCACAAAGAGAAAGTCTATATAATAAAGAAAGTAAGCCAAAATCACTTATCTTGGCAGTCGAATCTCATTCCAGTCGACTCTTATAAAAGAAAATGAATTAACACCATCTATATATAATCTTTTCTTATATATTTTAA
Source organism: Pinus albicaulis (assembly GCA_034641835.2). Classification (NCBI taxonomy): domain Eukaryota; kingdom Viridiplantae; phylum Streptophyta; class Pinopsida; order Pinales; family Pinaceae; genus Pinus; species Pinus albicaulis. Next base: position 375,298,060 of record CM076579.1, on the reverse strand, counting down.
ACCATAAAGAGAAAGACTATATAATAAAGAAAGTAAGCCAAAATCACTTATCTTGGCAGTCGAATCTCATTCCCTTCTGCGATTCTGGCTCATCTCTGAATCCTCCCAAGCTGACTCGAAGCTCATTGACATGCCTATTGAACCACAAATATGTGACACCGAAGATTTTCTGAGGAACGCCATACTGTCACAAAGCGCAGGCCTGGCGTTGCAAATTTTTTTGAATTCTACAAGATCTCGTCCTCTGTATAGTGTAGGATAGAAAGCTCATGTTCTCCATTGGCCTATTAGCATAGGACTGAAATCAGTTACTTCTGCTCTCAATCTTCTATCTTTCTCCACTCCATCGTCTCTCCATGGTGTCCTAGTTCACGTGATATAATGAGAAGCTGGCCAAAGGGGAGAAGTCGCATGACAACTCGCCAGCTTGAAGGGTAGAACAAAGGTGAAAAAGAGGAATGCAGCTCCTTCCGCCTTTGCATGTGGTGATCAAAGCTCAAATCAACGCCTCTACATTTGTTGGGAGGCGTTCTTTCTGGCTTTTCCAACAAGCTCCCAGAACTTCTATCTCCCTCCCTTATTCACTTTAATTAAATAAATAACAAACATTTATACACCTCATATGAAGCAATAAAACAAGTGACCTTTTCATCTATCTACACCGGTCTACTGTTTGAAAGGTAGTTTCTAGAAATTAGAAGGAATGCCAATGAAAGAAATGATTGGTTGTGACTGCCACAATGACGCAATATGGTTGAGAAGATCAATGAAATCATAGAGAGGAAACCATATCATAGATGTAAAGAAAATAAAAACTTGAACTCGCACACAGTTTGATGTTGTAAAGACGCATGGCAAAGTGCAAGAAGGAAGATGAATTACTCCCGAGATCTTCCATGAATAAAGAATACAAAAGTCGTTATGAAGAATCCTTTTTAGATAAAACATATTCTTGATTTTCTTGATCCAATAGTTAAACTAAATTAACATAGGATTTATTTACCATGCGTGAATGCATAGGGTTGAGTCGTATGTTACATACTCCCCCCCTTAAGAGAACACCGTCCTCGGTGTGCTTCTCTCACTGAGATGTATAATAATATAAACAACCCAAAGGGAGTCCTTTCCCTTCACAATGAAACACTTTTGTTTCCTTTAAATGCCATTAATTGAAACAATAATGTTCTTATCCATATCCATAAGCATGTACAACGCAAAGAAATTTTCATTTCTTTTTCTATCTGCTTATCCCTTATTCAATTCATAAAAGTATAGAAAAATATCTATTGGAAGAATGATGGCTTTTATGCAAGCTCTCTAAGAATGGTTGAACAACCCATAGACACTCCATGGAAGAGCCTGTAATGTATGACTAACCATTCAATCACATTAGTCACATAGTTTCAATCAAATGAAAATACTTGCAACTATCAAACATTCTTGCAATATAAAGAGCCGTTTTAATCAAATTTCTTCCACAAATACTCAGAGAGCACCAAATCTCTAATCAATGCATCATGTGCATGCTGTCTTAGCTCCTGCTAAAGACATCTAGACAATCAATCTTTCCATATTAATTCAAAATAGCACATCACACTAAAAATTCTTTATATTTATCTGTAAATTTAGTCTTTCAAGCTGTGGTCCTCCCAACCATCAAGTGAGGCTATTACGTCCTTCACTTGCCCCCTAGCTCCAGAATCTGGACAGTGTCACGGGTCAACAGTGGATTCCTCTGTTGTGACCTCGGGATGGCCAATCCAGTCACACTCAGATATTTTTGTCTTTACAAGGGTTGATGTAAGCTATTTTCAACTGGTCCCAACCAGCTCTAGAAAATACTGCCCCTTTACCAATTTCACAGGACGCCTACTCCTCCCCTGGAATCTAGCTTTATCCTCAGAGGAGTAGGTAACTGTCTTTCCAACTGTCCCCAACCACCTCCTATTCTTGGAAACATTTTTACCATCAGCTTAAAAATATTTTCTTTTCATTAATTAATTTAAGCAAATTAAACAACTTGCTTTATCAACAGTGATGATTTAAGTTTTTCTTGCAAGATAAAAGAAAATTAAACAAATTGTCTTTAGCTAGTTAATACTAGTTAGCTTTAATGAAGCTGTCACAACTTCCCCCGTGGAAGTAACATACATGTGTTGTACATTAAAACATGATACTTTAACATTTACTGTTGCAATTCACATTGCAATGTTTGCGATGTTTTATTTTCACAGATTTTCTGTTTCCATTAAGAAACAATGCTTACTATAAGAAACAATGCTAATCGTAAATATGCATTACTAAAACACATATTATCTTATGCAAACATTTCCAATTCCCATAATGTTCTGTTACCAATAGACTGACGCACGAATTAATTATCATAATCATTTGTTCACAACTTTCAATTAGATTTTTTCAAAATCGATTTGTACGTATAAATTTCATTAGTTATTCATTCATAACTAATCAATGCTATTAATAATTTTAATGCATCTATGACACGAGTCACTCTGAAACCAGTCATTCCATGCCATTATGATCTTAATGCATTCATGATGACTCATGCAAAAAACTAGTCAGTCAACAAGTCATTTAGTGAAGTTTCACAACTTGACCCATTAAGAGGTTTTATTCGATTTAATTTTCACACTTTATCATCTTATATAAGGACTTTCCTCATCTTTTTCATTCATGCATTAATTTCTCACACCATCACTATACACATTCATCTTTTTAAAGTAGTGCATGGAAACTTGGAAATTTTATTGCATGCAAAAACAACTACTTCTTTTCCAATTCAAATGGAAAATAAATATTTCTCTTTCATGCTTTTATACTTTCTTTCCTAAAGAAATAAAGCATAATACACATATTAATCTCATATGCATATTCTTATCCGAAAAAATTATATTATAATAACATGTACTTTTTAAGAATTCTCTTAAATGGAAGCTAATCTGATGCAATGCCATGTATGTAACAATTCATTTTTAAAGGAATCAACATGCATATGCATAGACTTCTTAAAATAAAATAAATTTTTTTTTTTTTTTTTCATTTGAAGAACTTTTCTCCCTACTGCAGTACTCATCCCCATCAGGAAATTCACATTTCTCCTTTACAACAATGTTTTCTTTTAACAACATCAATAAGATTTTATAGCATGATTAGATAAAAACTTAATCAATAAATAATCAATCTTTGTATGATCCTTTAAGACCTATTCATGTGCATATATGAGATGTGAATACAATGTCACAACATGCTTTCTTCTAACATCTCTACATTAGTGTGAGTAAGTAATTATCAATTCATGTCAAATAAGTCCCACATTATTATGAAATTTTTCAATCACGCACACATCCATACAAGACAAATCACTATATCTGTTCAGAAACTCCTTTAATGGAAAATGACACAATGTGCATTCACTTTAGTTAAACTTTAACAAAAGAACCACCACTTCATACTTTGCCATTGGAACATGCAAATATAATAAAGCTAACACATTGACTGTTGTTCCTATACATACAATGCATAAAGATTAATTTCCGAACAGGGTACTTAACATAATCGAGTAGGGAAACTCATGATTCCTCTTCGAAGGCATATAAAATAATAGGCATGCAAAACATGATTTTATTTTCCATAAAACTATTGGAATAAAACATAAGAATAATACCTTATTCTCGAAATATTATACCCACATTAGCCAAAACATTACTTTAGTTTTTGTACATGTAATTCATCTTCTTTTCTAAAAAATATTTTCTAAAGTATGATAACAAATCATGTTATCATTTCCACATATAGACTTATGTTCTTTCTGATGAAATCTAATACAACTATTGCGTGCAAAGAACCTTGTTCCTCTATGATTATACATGCAAGTTGCTCATGCTTTTCTTCCAGAAATTTACCATAGATAGCCTCTTTTATGCATTAAAACTACGTAATAATAACAAGGTTAAATTAACCTTTAATATACCTAAATCAAGAATTTGACATAATCCATCTAGCAATGTAGTATATTCAAGAGGTTATTCTCTTTAACCTATATTTATTTTCAAGAAAATAACTTGGATTCCTTATCATTTAACACACAAGTATGAAATCCATTTTAAAAGAAATCAATCTTCCTATCTTTTATTAAATAAGATATATATATAAAGGCAAGCAAGTTTACTTATTTATGTTTTACTACTGCTCACACCTTTCAAGATACATACTAGTAATCTTTGCAAGAACTCACATGTGTTCTTCTTAGCAAAACTAGCACAGTAGTTTGGTCTTTTACCATGGTATATCTTTCTAAAAGATTATCATATTAGAAATACTTTATTACTTTCCAAAAGAATTAGCACAATCTTGCATATTAAGTAAAACCACGTTTTACTCTATATTTATCTCTTTTAGTTGCAAGATTCACATGCAAGATTTATTTTCAAAATACACACATTTCTCTCAAGAAGAATCAAATGTATATTAGTCAAATTTTCAAGCACACACATGTTTATTCTTCAGGGAAACCAAATTTCCAACTCCTTTCAAGGAAACTTCAACACAACAATAGAAGTTTTAGGTAAATGGAAAATACATATCTTTTTTTTAAAGAAACTCTAACTCAATAGGTATTTACTTTGTAAGCAGTGTATTTTCCATAAATGCAATAACTAGTGTTTTAAGGAAAGAAAGATAATAATGCTTATCTATTGAAACTCTTTGTTCAACTCAGATTAGAGATGCGATGCTTTTCATCTCGAATCCCTCAATTTATTTTTGCTAACTCCCAAAGGCGCCAGTGTTGCAACCTTTAGCTTTGATACCACGTGTAACATACACCGTTAACTTCACATGGAAATTTAAGGAGATAAATTTTGTTTATAGAAGCTACTCATGGGTAACTAACCATTCACCATTAAATATTACTTACTCATCATTACATAGAATTGTTACCAGTTCATAGTGTAAATTTTAGAATAGGAATAGTAAGCTCCTTAACCATTAAAAACCTCCATTATAGTACATTAACATAATACTGTATGATGTAACCTTCCATTCATTTCATTACTCATATATTCATCACATACTTGCCATTATGAACATCATAACAAGAACGGAATCAACATCATCAACTTGACACAATAATCAATCACATCATTGAACACCAATATACCCTGGAAACCTCGTAGGGTGAAAACCAGCAAACATTTAATTTTATTATTAAATGCTCGTGAGGGTGATCATCCCTCACTCAATGGCTTATAAGGGAGACCATCCCTTAACCATCGTTTATAAATCTTACAAGGAAATATACAACTATCTAGCTTTACTCCATTCAATAAATATGATACCATTTACCCTCTGGTCTACATATCTTCATATCTTCGCCTCTTGGTGGCATGGATGTACCTACAATGGACCATCGTACATTGGACCTTCCTGCAACTCGCACTCATCTGCATGAACATTAATCATTTACCTGCCACCAGGACAAGCATACTTTTCCTTTCTACATGACAAGCATAATATTCCTTTGTACATGTCACCATCATTTCCTGCTATGATGCCTTCAACATAAAATGATGTCAAGATTCATAAATCAATCATTTCACATATCTGTACTATAGTAGTTTCTCCATATACTCATGTATATTCATGACAAGCAAGTAAAGTACCTTGAGATTCTCCCTTTAATAACACATACCTCATATGTTCTGGTTATAAGTCATCACAATAACTAATGTTTCTGTCGCATAAGAACATATTCCTGCAAGACAATGGCTACATCTCCCAAGCTTTTCTTTAAAATAAACTAATACATCAGTTAAAAAATATTTATGTATGTGATTTTTATAATTTTAATCAAAATAGCTAACCCTTATGCTATTAATTTTAGTGCATGGAATGCAAGCTAACATAACAAATGTTTCTCCCATGCATGAAAAGGCATATAGATTACAAAAGAGTCTCCAACGAAGCGTGTGGCTTCCTTCACGAGTCTTCCCAAAAGAAATCTCAATGCTAGTGAATATGTAAACATATGTTTTCTTTTTGTAAAACTATGCACTTAAGAATATAAATACATGTCTCATTTTCGAGATTATACTAACAATCATATTCAATGTAGTTTTAATACTACAAGCTATCTTTCTACATACAAAAATGTATATTATTTTTTAATAAAAGCTAATACATATGTTTCATGCTTATGCATGATCTTCCTCCAAAAGGAATTAACTTCATAATCATGATCATATAAAAGCAATCACTTATTTTTTTCATCTAAAGGAATATAACTGATTAGTTCCTTTAACCATGAATTTATTAAATAACTTAACTTTACCAACACCATGGTAATCTATTCATGGATTTATTAAATAACTAATATTTGCAAACACCATGGTAATCTACCCATGGTTTTATGAAATAATTAATCTCCATCAACACCATGGAAAAACTAACCATGGATTTATTAATTCATTAATCTCTACCACTATCATGGTAAATTATTCATGGTTTTATGAAACTAGCCATGGATTTATTAATTCATTACTATTTTCCACATGATTAATGAATATAAATCTAAGAAACTTCTCTTTTCTTCTTTATCGCACATGAAGGTATTTCAAGAGTTACCCTCTTTAATCTATTCAAGAAAATACCTTGGATTTGTTCTCATTTCCTAAATTAAATGAGTACAAAATCCTTTTAAGAATAAAGATCATGCATTTTCTATTTTCTTGCTTATGTAAATATTTTTGTTAAAGAGTTACCCTCTTTAATCTAATCAAGAAAATCTCTTTTAAAAATAAAGTACCATAACTAACCCTTATTTGGGCATAAGAGCTAGTTAGACATTTTAAAATAATAACAAGTTAACATGTAACCTTTGCAAACCCTTGCAAAGGAATTAAGGCAATGTACTTATCTTCTACTCCCAAGATAAATACATCCTTACGAAAATAGTCAACACTAAATTTGTTTCGATAAAATCCCAATAAACTAATGAAATACCATTTCCTTGGTATATGTAACTTATCTCAAGAAATATGAGAAAGATCATTAGTATTTTTTTTTCTATTTTCTAATAATCTTTTAGCAGGAAAAAAATATGATATATATAATATTTTCTTATATCTTTTAACTCACAAAGAGAAAGTCTATATAATAAAGAAAGTAAGCCAAAATCACTTATCTTGGCAATTGAATCTCATTCGAGTTGACTCTTATCAAAGAAAAGGAATTAACACCACATATATATAATCTTTTCTTATATATTTCAAACCACAAAGAGAAAGTCTATATAATAAAGAAAGTAAGCCAAAATCACTTATCTTGGAAGTCGAATCTCATTCCCTTCTGCAATTCCAGCTCGTCTCTGGATGCTCCCAATTTGACCCGCAGCTCATTGACATGCCTATTCAACAGATATGTGACACCGAAGATTGTCTAAGGAACGCCATACTATCACAGAGCGCGGGCCTGGAGTTGAAATTTTTTTTGAAGTCTGCATGATGCCATCCTCTATATAGTGTAGGACAGAAAGCTGATGTTCTCCATCGGCCTATTAGCGTAGGACTGAAAGCAGTTACTTCTGCTCTCAATCTTCCGCTCCATCGTCTCTCCATGGTGTCCTAGTTCACGTGATATAATGAGAAGCTAGCCAAAGGGGAGAAGTCGCATGACAACTCGCCAGCTTGAAGGGTAGAGCAAAGGTGACAAAGAGGAATGCAATTCCTTCCTCCTTTGCGTGTGTTGATCAAAGTTCAAATCACTGCCTCTACATTTGTTGGGAGGCGTTCTTTCTGGCTTTGCCAACAAGCTCCTGCAACTTCTATCTCCCTCCCTTATTCACTTTAATTAAATAAAGAACAAACATTTCTACGCCTCATATGAAGCAATCAAACAAGTGACCTTTTCATCTATCTACACCGGTCTACTGTTTGAAAGGTAGTTTCCAGAAATTAGAAGGAATGCCAATGAAAGCAATGATTGGTTGTGACTGCCACAATGACGCAATATGGTTGAGAAGATCAATGAAATCATAGAGAGGAAACCATATCATAGATGTAAAGAAAATAAAAACTCGAACTCGCACACAGTTTGCTACTGTAAAGACGCATGGCAAAGTGCAAGAAGGAAGATGAATTACTCCCGAGATCTTCCATGAATAAAGAATACAAAAGTCATTATGAAGAATCCGTTTTACATAAAACAGATTCTTGATTTTCTTGATCCAATAGATAAACTAAATTAACGTAGGAGTTATTTACCATGCATGAATGCATAGGGTTGAGTTGTATGTTACAAATTAACTTTACTTAATTACAAAATACTATGATGATATAATCACAACTCAAATTTTATTTTTATGTGTTTTTATTATATCATTTTAGATCCATCTTCACATATATAGAGCACTTAGAGGGATGAAATATGTTAAGGTGAAAATATTTTCTGAAGTTTTATATTCAAAATGAGGTTTGCACTTCAATAAGTTTGATCCCTCTAAATCCTTAATAAATCTTGAGTTAAAATGAATCAATATTGATTATACATAATTTTGTTTTTATTTTTTATTTATTTTATTTTATTTATTTTTAATTAATCCAATAAAAATATTTATATAACATTATTTTTATTTTTTATTTTATTTTTAATTGGAAAATGAAAATTCTTAAATAACATAACATATCAATACCACACTGAATTAGAAAGCCTCTCAACACAATAGCATATATGGATGTCACTCCTGTTATCTTATATGGATGTGAGGTTTGGGGTTGCAGCATCTCTAGAGAATCCTGGAGAAAGATTGAGCAAATACATAAGCGTTTTATAACGTATAACCTTACAATTAAAAGCAATACACCCTATCCTATTCTCCTTATAGAAGTGGGTCTTTCCCCTATCGAGAGCCTAGCTATGACTAGGCTTATGTTGTACAAGCACAAGCTCAATAGCGTAGGAGACCATAGACTTCCTAAGTTAGCTTTAAATTCCATCCAAAATAACCTAAGGCTTAAACGAGGTTAGTATAAAGACACCAGGGCGTGGTTAAACCATTGGGAGATCGACGAGAATGTTACATTACAAAACATCAATAACATTAAATAAATTGTTACTTCTAAGTTCAAAGAAAAAAATGTGGTGGCAGAAAGATCTGACAGCTAAAAGAAAATTAAGGTATTATAAGGAGGTCATAAACCCCACCTTAGAAGATCAAACGTATCTCTCCTGTTTTAACTAGCTCAAAGAAGAAAATTAATATAGCCAAGATTAGAATGAACTCTCATGAGCTCCATATCGCTGTGAGAATATGAACATTGAGGATGAAAATCACTTCCTCTTAGACTGCCAGGCATACAACAACATTATAGCTCAATTTCATAATCTTTGTTGCAATACTGACCTTCGGAGCCTTTTAAGATGTCAAAATTATAGTGAGCTGGAGATGCTTCTCTCCAAGATTTTTGAGCATAGGAATAAAATCTTAAATCAAATTAAATAACTCTTTACTTTAGGTCCCATAGACCAAAGATTGGTCTCAGTGGACACTAACCATCATCATCATCATCATCATAAATATTAATTGTTCAATATGAAAAAATAATATATATAAATATATTAAAAACAATTTAACATATTCTAATACTCTACATTATTTAACCTTTTTTAATTTCAACTTAAATTAAAAAAAAAATTAAAAATTCAATATATATAAAATTTGAAATTCATCTACTTTTATAATTGCTATATAATTTTATATTCATATATTAAAATGATATGATCATAAGTCAAAATTTATTCTTATCTATTATATAAATATTATATGATCAATATTACAAAGGAATAAATCAATATTAAAAAATCAATATTATAAATTAATAAAACAATTGTATAACATATAAATATTACATGATCAATATTACAAAAGAATAAATAAATATAAAAGTATCAATATTATAAATTAATAAAATTGTTATATAACATATAAATATTACAGGATCAACATTACACAGAAATAAATAAATATTAATGAATAAATATTATAAATTAATAAAAAAACAATTTGACATGCTTTTCCATTAATTGAATTTTTAAATTTAAATTAGAACTAAATATTCATAAAACCTTTTAAAATATTATTAAAAAATATCTCTAATTTATTAGAAAGAATTTGAAATTTAATTTCTATAATTGTTATATAATTTGGCATTTATATAATCACAATTCAAAATTTATGTGTCTATTTTTATCTTATAATATATAAATATAATGATCTGAAAATGGAATGTACTTGTTTAAGGGTGCAAGGTATCCATTTCCCATAATTTCTAATGTGAGCTATACACTCCAAGTGACCTCTGAAAATGTGAAAACTTCTTATTTCTTATATAGAGATAGACTGTAGGGGCATTCACCGGACATGTCACCTCTAAAGAGAGGATGAGTTCCAGAGGCTACCTGGCCCTCTACAGGCTCTGCCTAAAGAAATAATGAAGTAACACTTAGAAGTCTTTGATATACACATACTTGAAGTTTGATGTCTTGCGGAATAAGACAAATAACTTTCTGCAGCTGAGTAGGTGATTATGTGTGTATGAAAGTTATGTATATTTGTTGTTTAACACTTTATATCAGTTTTGTTTAGCATATCATCTTCAGCAAATAAAGACATCAAAATGATAAAGCAGTTCACCCCCTCCTCTAGGCTACATCTGCTGGACCAAGCCTCTCAAACTAGGCTTGTCCTCTTGTATTAAAAATGCTACAAAGGCTAATACAAGAATATGAGTGTCTCGAAAGACAGATCTGACTGTAAATACAGAATCAAAAGATAGGAATTAGCTAAACATGCTCTTTCCCAAACACTAAACAGTGAAATTGTACCTGATATAGTACTTTCCCCAATTGGCCCTAGTGGCCCTTTAGACTTGCATGGAGAATTTCGAGGTGAAGATGACCTCAATTGGTTTTGAAAACTCTTCCATTAGACTCAGAAGGTTGAAAATAGTAGAAATAGGCTTTTGAATCACCAAAAATGGATGAACATAGTCCCCAAACAGCTCCAACACTGAAATGGCCCTAGTGGCCCTGAAAGCTTCCCTGAAGCTAAACAGTGAGAAGAATTCCTCAAAAGGAAAAATAGGCTGTAGAAATGGATTTAGAATGCTGAAAAACTTCAGGAATGACCTTCGTTCCACATTCACTGGCTGCACAATTCCCAATGCAGCTCCCAAACTGATTTGGCCATAGTGACTCCTGGAACTTCCACGGAGAAAATTCACCTGCAAACGACCTCATATGGCTGTGAAACCTGTGCCAATGGCTTCAGAAGGTCGAAGAGACCCAAAATCAAAAAACAATTCGTATCAAAAGGCCTCTCCTAGCCAAAGTTATGGCACTTTTACTCCAACTGCCAGTTACACTAAACAAACTCCAGCTAAAACTGGAGACACCGCCAGATAGGTCCGACAAATTAGGGGCGGCTGCTAAAAATAGGGAGTCCGCAAAAACGTGGGGGCTGAAGGGATAAGTCCCATGGGACCAAACCCATCGAAAAAGGTGGATAACTGGAGTTTAATACGCGCCTTTTAACAAACTTGCATAACCATTTTATTAAATGGTTCCGCTCCAGGCGCGGGTCCATAGGACCACGCCCCACCACTACACAAAAAAACATGTTTTCCACCCAAATGTTTAACAAACGGGCCATGTGGTCCAGCGGTAAAGACGTTCCGCTGTTAAGCCGCCGACCCGTGTTCAATTCTGGCCGACTCCATACGAAACTTTTAACACGCCATTTCATCCACCTTTGGGCCACGTGGCGGCCTCCGGGCTGGCCACGTGGCGCCTTTTAATTGGATGCGACTGGAATATTCTACAGAATATTCTGTGGAATATTCCACGGAATATTCCCAAAATATTCTGTGGAATATTCTTTTTTTAATAAAAATATTTTTTTCCCAAAGTCAAATTTTGGCCTTTTTTAATTGAAACTGGCGAACTTGAACGCTGAATAACTTCTGCATACGGCGTCGGATTTGAGTGCCGTTCATGGCGTTGGGATCGTATCGCTGAGGCCTATCCCGTCGCTCAGGTTCCAAATCAATTTTAGCACTTTTATTTTTGAGCTTTTTCCCAAGCTCAGATTTGAGCTCCTGATCACACCTCCCAAATGAGAGGCTTTTGGTCCCAAAAAGCTTACTGAATCTCTGATCTGAACTGTACAGCACTTGAGGAATAGAAATATCCTCTTCCAGTCAGCCAAAATAGCATACTGATGCCAAAAATGTCCTGCCTTGCTAACTGTCGTCATGGCGACTTTTTGCTGCATACGCCAATACTTGTCGAATCCCGACCAAGTTCTTTCGCCAGACAAATCTGAAATTGCAGGAACCAGCAATGAAACTTGCTGATATATGAGCTGAAATATTCCCCTGAACATGTGGGCTTTCCAACTGTCACGATGCCCATCCATGGCACCTCCGCTCCAGAAGAAGAGCTGCCTCCCAAATGAGAAGGCTTTTACAAAGATGAAACACTTCATCATTTCTCCTCTTTAGAATCTTGGAGATCAAATTAACTTTTTTTCAAGTCAATATTACAGTACATGCATGGTTAAAAACAAAGTAATCAACCCTTCAAGTTAATCACACATACATGTTTAAAATACAAGGAAATCATCATGATCCCTGTGCTCATGCATCTCATTCTCATGCATGCAGTTTATCCTTCAACTTTCTCTTAAGTACAATCATAAGTACAAGATCCTCAATCACATGTAAATGTACTTTCAAAGCTGAAATGAATATAACTTTCGCTACGATAGAGTGAGTCTCATACTCAGCTTTTCCATCCTGCAACTTGCATTCCCTTAACAAAGAAAATGCATTCAATCAAAAGACATGCAACTTTAATTGGATAAGAATTCTAACCATTTCTTACCAATCCATTTCAAAGGTGATTCCTTTAACTGCACATCGATATCAGCATGTGTATCATCCTGACACATATCAATGATGGAAACTTCCTTCCCATTCTTGCCATACTCTTTCTCCCATTTCTTCAACTTTTGTGGAAGCATAGTTGGATTCAGAGTCCAACACCTTTCAACGGTATGTCCTTGCTTATGGCAATAAGTGCAACACATGTTCATCTTCTTGACCGCATGATTTGCATTGTTCATTGGAACTTTGGCTTCTTGCCTCCTTTCCTTCAAAAGTTTCTTGTATGTTGCCATTCTTTTCCAACATCTAGAAACACTATGGTTAAACAAACCACAAAAAGAACATGCAATTCTTTTCCAATGCTTGTGTGGAAATTTTCCATGCTTTACATGATCAAAGGAAATATGATTGAAATCAGATTTATACCTTTCTCTTTCACCTTTATTACCTTCATGAGGAGGTGAATCGAAAGAAGAAGAAGCTCCCTTTGGAACACTATCAATCCCATTAATGGTTTTAGAGCTTTCACCACTCCCTTGTTCAAGTGCATGCTGATGCACACCTTCTTCCTTCATGGCTTCTTTGGAACTTTCTCCATAAGATTGTCCATAGCCAAGACCCAAATTCTTAGGCCTTACCTCAACCATTATTGGCTCAACTATACCCTGTGCATGTTTTCCCAATCCTTTTCCTTCATATCCCATTTCGGACATCAACTTGGACCCTATGCCTTTGGTATGTTTCTCAAAAGAACCAGCATAAACATTCTTATAAGAAATTGAAGACAAACTAGAATTGTTTACCTCTTCTTCAAGCTGATACTTGGCTAAGGCTTCTTTGGCAACAAGGAGTTGTGTCTCCAACTCATGCAATTGGTCAGAAAGCAGCTGCTTCTCTTCCCTCATGGAATTCAACTGCTCTTGAAGTCTAGAGCTCTTTCTTTCATCCTCATACATTTCTCTCACCATATTCATCATGATGAAAAATTCTTGCTTCAAGCCTTCATAAAAAAATCTTGTGAAGGAGGACGATTTTGAGAACTCACTTATGGAAGTTGTCATTATAAAAATGAACAAAAGAGCTTCAGCAAACTCAAACAACAAGTAGTTTGCAGAATAATAAAGCAGTCAATCTTCAACACTGCTTAAGACACCTTTCAAGCTACACAATCAAGCTAGTGATGTCAGTCAAGCAAACCTAGTGCTCCGATACCATTTGATCTGAAAATGGAATGTACTTGTTTAAGGGTGCAAGGTATCCATTTCCCATAATTTCTAATGTGAGCTATACACTCCAAGTGACCTCTGAAAATGTGAAAACTTCTTATTTCTTATACAGAGATAGACTGTAGGGGCATTCACCGGACATGTCACCTCTAAAGAGAGGATGAGTTCCAAAGGCTACCTGGCCCTCTACAGGCTCTGCCTAAAGAAATAATGAAGTTAACACTTAGAAGTCTTTGACATACACATACTTGAAGTTTGATGTCTTGCGGAATAAGACAAATAACTTTCTGCAGCTGAGTAGGTGATTATGTGTATATGAAAGTTATGTATATTTTCTGTTTAACACTTTATATCAGTTTTGTTTAGCATATCATCTTCAGCAAATAAAGACATCAAAATGATAAAGCAGTTCACCCCCTCCTCTGGGCTACATCTGCTGGACCAAGCCTCTCAAACTAGGCTTGTCCTCTTGTATTAAAAATGCTACAAAGGCTAATACAAGAATATGAGTGTCTCGAAAGACAGATCTAACTGTAAATACAGAATCAGAAGATAGGAATTAGCTAAACATGCTCTTTCCCAAACACTAAACAGTGAAATTGTACCTGATATAGTACTTTCCCCAATTGGCCCTGGTGGCCCTTTAGACTTGCATGGAAAATTTCGAGGTGAAGATGACCTCAATTTGTTTTGAAAACTCTGCCATTAGACTCAAAAGGTTGAAAATAGCAGAAATAGGCTTTTGAATCACCAAAAATGGATGAACATAGTCCCCAAACATCTCCAACACTGAAATGGCCCTAGTGGCCCTGAAAGCTTCCCTGAAGCTAAATAGTGAGAAGAATTCCTCAAAAAGAAAAACAGGCTGTATAAATGGATTCAGAATGCTGAAAAACTTCAGGAATGACCTTCGTTCCACATTCACTGGCTGCACAATTCCCAATGCAGCTCCCAAACTGATTTGGCCATAGTGACTCCTGGAACTTCCACGGAGAAAAATCACCTGTAAACGACCTCAGATGGCTGTGAAACCTGTGCCAATGGCTTCATAAGGTCGAAGAGACCCAAAATCAAAAAAAAATTCGTATCAAAAGGCCTCTCCTAGCCAAAGTTATGGCACTTTTACTCCAACTGCCAGTTACACTAAACAAACTCCAGCTAAAACTGGAGACACCGCCAGATAGGTCCGACAAATTAGGGGCGGCTGCTAAAAATAGGGAATCCGCCAAAACGTGGGGGCTAAAGGGATAAGTCCCATGGGACCAAACCCGTCGAAAAAGGTGGATAACTGGAGTTTAATACGCGCCTTTTAACAAACTTGCATAACCATTTTATTAAATGGTTCCGCTCCAGGCGCGGGTCCATAGGACCACGCCCTACCACTACACAACAAAACATGTTTTCCGCCCAACTGTTTAACAAACGGGCCATGTGGTCCAGCGGTAAAGACGTTCCGCTGTTAAGCCGCCGACCCGTGTTCAATTCTGGCCGACTCCATAGCCATACGAAACTTTTAACACGCCATTTCATCCACCTTTGGGCCACGTGGCGGCCTCCGGGCTGGCCACGTGGCGCCTTTTAATTGGATGCGACTGGAATATTCTACAGAATATTCTGTGGAATATTCCACAGAATATTCCCAGAATATTCTGTGGAATATTCTTTTTTTAATAAAAATATTTTTTTCCCAAAGTCAAATTTTGGCCTTTTTTAATTGAAACTGGCGAACTTCAACGCTGAATAACTTCTGCATACGGCGTCGGATTTGAGTGCCGTTCACGGCGTTGGGATCGTATCGCCGAGGCCTATCCCGTCGCTTAGGTTCCAAATCAATTTGAGCACTTTCATTTTTGAGCTTTTTCCCAAGCTCAGATTTGAGCTCCTGATCATATAATGAGTTCATCAATATAAAAAGGGAATATATAAATATTGACCAATCAATATTACAAATTAATAAAAAATAAATTGACGCACTTTCATATATTATATTATTGAACTTTTTAATATTTAAATTAAAATTAAAATTCAGAAAAGAAATATATATATATATATATATATATATATATATATATATATATATATATATATATATATATATATATATATATATATATATATATATATATATATATATATATATTTTCTTTTTTTTCTTTTTTTTAATGTATTATGAAGAATTTGAAAACTATTTTTGTAACAGACCCCCCACATGAATTAAAATGGTAAATATGTTTTCACCTTAATTGTTCAAATCAAGAAAATCAAGAATCAGTTTTGGGTGAACTGAATTCTTGATAACAGTTGTAGTATTTGCTGGATGGCTTAAGAAGCGTTCATCGATTTTCTATGGTAAAAAGGAAATTGATTGATTTTGGTCCAGCGGAAAATTTATTACAGATGATGGCACTTGTGCAGTGTCCATCCAGGGAGCCAGGACTTATCCCTTCACTGATAGTCAGCTTGCAAGCCTGCATGCGTCCCTCAAAACGATATGCGTATTTATAATGAAGCCGCATCCTGGAATGATTTGTTCTGGGGCAAAAAAAATACATATGGAGAAAACTTTAGCGACTGTAATAGTTATTCCCACTCATTGCAGTCAACATCTGCAGTCTAATCCTAATTCTAATAGCTCGAGAAGCTTCAGCTGTGGGAGTAATTTGTTTTCGTGACGCGTCTGGCAATCATGATCATCGGTTAGCAAGCTCGAGTTTGTGTGGTAAGACCACCTTCAACTTCTGCCATTAAAGAGATGAAATTAAATTCTACGTCTACCTATCTACAAATGGTAAGTAAGATACCATTGCTATTGCGTTTCTTTGATAATAGTCGACTAGTTTATATCTAACATTATGTGGGCGTATACATATTATGGAATTATAAACATAATAGTTGACTGGTTTATATCTAACATTATGTGGGCATATATATATTATGGAATTATAAACTATATGGCATTCACATTATCATATATTAAATACACGTAGGCTATGGTTGTTAACCAAAGCTCGTGGAGTGATATTTCTAACGTTTATATCTAACATGGTGTGGGGATATATATATATATATATATATATATATATATATATATATTATGAAATTACAAACTATCTGGCATTCACATTGTTATATATTTAAAAATACGTTGGCATGGTTGTCAAAGTGCCTCCACCATTGGGACTGCCAAGATAAGTATTCCTCCAAACAATAGTTTCTTTTGAATTATTTTACATACATTATGAAAAGAAAATGAAATGGATTTTGGTAGCTGCAAATAAGTTTATTTTAAAACTTGAAATGCGCGTCCATGAGGGGAGGTTAAATGTCTTTGTTAAAGATAAGTATTCCTCAAAATAATAGTTTTCTTTTGAATTATTTTACTTACATTCTGAAAAGAAAATGAAATATAAAAATGAAATATATCATATGAATAGTAGCTTTCTGTTGAATACTTTACTCATTTTCTGGAGAGAAAATGAAATATGAAATATTTCATATGATTTATTATAAGCAGAAATAGTTACATTTAACAAAAGTCATAGAATTTCTTTTGGGAATAATATCTTATCTTATGAAGTGAAAGATAAGTCCCATTGTGTAAAATATCTTTGTCTTTATGGTGGGTAAAAAGAAGTTATTAATATGTTATATAATGGAGGTATTTTGATTTAATTGCATGGGTTAATGTACAAAAGATTAACTTTGTTATTATTTTTTAAAAGGTATTCTTATTCCTTATGCACAATATAAGGATTAATTATGGTACCTTCTTGAAAAAGGTTACCTATTGAAAATATTGCATCTTAGGTGTATAAAAGATTAAGTTAACCTTGTTATGGTTCCCTAAGTTTTGTGCATGAGGAATTACATAAAGTAACTAAGTTATATTAACCCCTTTTTGGGAAATAATTATGTATATTTTTACATGGAAATAATAGTTAAGAGTGGTAGCATTCTAAGAAGTTTTTTGTAAAAAGAATCCAAGTTGTCTTAAAGATTACTATTATGTTAATCTTTTTACATGAAAATAGTATTTCATGATGATAGAAATCTAAGAAGGGAATATGTGTTTCCTACAGTAAAGGAAGAGTTATCTCTCTTGCATGCACAAAGAATAGCCATTATGTTATAGAAGCATGTTCTTTACATGTATAAAGAAATGTTGAGCTATCTTACTATTTAGGAAAATATGTGAGATACAAACAAGATTTATCAACTAATGATATTACATTGGTAAAGATTAGTTATTCAATAAATCCATGGATAGTTTCATAAAAACCATGGGTAGTTTTCCATGGTGTTGAAAAAGATTAATTATTTCATAAAACCATGGGTAGATTACCATGGTGTTTGCAAATATTAGTCAATTGATAATCTATGGATTGTTTACCACAGTGTTGGTAAAGTTAAGTTATTTAAATAAATTCATGGTTAAAGGAGCTAATTCCTTAGATGAATAAACTAAGTGATTATTTTATATTATCATGATTATGATGTTAAATTCCTTATGGAGGGAGATCTTGCATATATATGCGACATATGCATTATCTTTTATTGAAAAATAATATACCTTTTTGTATGTAGAAAGATAGCTTGTAGTATTAAAGCTACAATGAATAAGATTGTTAGTATAATCTTGAAATGAGACATGTAGTTATATTCTTAGTTGCGTATTTTTACATAGGATTACATGCTCACTAGCATTGAGATTTTCTTTGGGAAGACTCATGAAGGAGGTTATGTGCTTCATTGTGTAAGCGCTCCTTTAGGGAGAGTCTTTTGGAATCAGTATGCATTCGCATGCATGGAAGAAACAATTGTTATGTTAACATGCATACCATGCACTAAAGGTAATAGCTTAAGGGTTAGCTATTTTTATTTAAAGTATGTAAATCACATGCATAGATATCTTAGCTGATGTATCAGTTTATTTTAAAGAAGTTTGGGAAATGTAGCCAATGTCTTGCAGGAATGTGTGCTTGTGCGACGTAAGCATTAGTTATTGTGATGACCTATAATCAGTACATATGAGGTATGTGTTATTAAAGAGAGAATGACAAGGTACTTTACTTGCTTGTCATGAATTACACATTATTAGATGGAGAAAACTACTATAGTGATTGATTTATACTTTATGAATCTTAACATCATTTTATGTTGAAGGCATCATAGCAAGGAATGATGGCGACATGTAAAAAGGAATATTATGCTTGTCATGTACAAAGGAAAAATTATGCTTGTCCTGGTGGCAGGTAAATGACTAATGTTCATGCAGATGAGTGCGAGTTGCAGGAAGGTCCAATGTGCGATGGTCCATTGTAGGTACATCCATGCCACCAAGATGTGAAGATCTGAAGATATGAAGACCAAAGGGTAAATGGTATCATATTGAGTGAGTGGCTTAAAGCTAGATATTGTATATTTTCTTGTAAGATTATATAAACGATGGTTAAGGGATGGTCTCCCTTATCAGCCATTGAGTGATGGGCTGAACACCCTCACGAGCGTTTAATAATAAAATTAAACGTTTGCTGGTTTTCACCAAACGGGGTTTCCAGGGTATATTGGTGTTCAATGGTGTGATTGATTATCGTGTCCAGATGCTGAGGTTGATTCCTTTCTTTCTATGATGTTCATAATGGCAATTATGTGATGACTATATGAGTAATGAGATGAATGGATGGTTACATCATATAGTATTAAGTTAATATAGTGTAATGGAGGTTGTTGAGGGTTAAGGAGTTTACTATTCTTATTCATAAAATTACACTGTGAACTGTTAAACATTCTATGTAATGATGAGTAACTTGTATAAATTTTTTTAACTCCTTACATTTCCCTGTGAAGTTAATGGTGTATGTTACAAGTGGTATTAGAGCTAAAGGTTGCAACACTGGCGCCTTTGGGATTTAGCGAAAAGAAATTGAGGGATCTGAGATGAAATGCACATATGTGAAGGAAGGCAACGCATCTCTAATCTAGGTTGAACAAAGAGTTTCAAGAGATAAGTATTATCATCTTTCTTTTCTTGAAAACACTAGTTATTGCATTTATGGAAAATACACTGCTTACAAAGTAAATAACTGTTGAGTTAGAGTTTCTTTAAATGGATATGTATTTTTCATGTGCGTAAAACTTATATTGTTGTATTGAAGTTACCTTGAAAGGAGATGGGATTTTGGTTTCTTGAAAAATGAAACATGTGCGTGGTTCTCCTAAAAATTTAATTAATATGCATTTGAATTTTTCTGGGAGAGAAATATCGAAATAATTCTTGCATGTGAATCTTGCAACTAAAAGAGATAAATATAGAGTAAAATTTGGTTTTACTTAATATGCAAGATTGTGCTATTTCTTTTGGAAATCTTTTAGAAATATATACCATCGTAAAAGACCAAACTACTATCCTCATTTTGCTAAGATTACTAGTACGTATCTTGAAAGGTGTGAGCAGTAGTAAAACATAAATAAGTAAAATTGCTTGCCTTTATATATATCTTGTTTAAGAAAAGATGGGAAGCTTGTTTTTCTTTAAAAGGGACTACGTACTTGTGTGTTAAGTGAAAAGGAAATCCAAGTTTTTTTCTTGAAAATAAATATAGGCTAAAGAGAATAACCTCTTGAATATAATACATTGCTAGATGGATTATGTCAGCTTCTTGATTAGGTATATTAAAGGTTAAGTTAACCTTGTTAGTATTGCGTAGTTTTTATGCATAAAATAGGCAATCTATGGTAAATTCCTAGAAGCAAAGCATGATCAACTTGCATGTAGAATCATAGAGGAACAAGGTTCTTTGCATGCACTAGTTGTATTAGATTTCATCGAAAAGAACATAAGTCTATATGTGGAAATGATAACATGTTTGTTATCATACTTTAGAAAATATTCTTTGGCAAAGAAGAATGAATTACATATACAAAAACTAAAGTAATGTTTTGGTTTCCTTGAAATACATACATGGCTAATGTGGGTATAATATTTCGAGAATAAGGTATGTATTCTTATGTTTTATTCCATTAGTTTTATGGAAAAGAAAACCATGTTTTGCATGCCTAATATGTTATGTGTCCTCGAAGAGGAATCATGAGTTTGCCTACTCGATTATGTTAAGTACTCTGTTGGGAAATTAATCTTTATGCCTGGTATGCATAGGAACAATAGCCAATGTGTTAGCTTTATTATATTTGCATGCTTCAAAGGAAAAATCTGAAGTGGTGGTTCTTTTTTAAAAATTAAAGCGAATGCACATTGTGTCATTTTCCATTAAAGGAATTTCTGAACAGATACGTGTGTGAAAAATTTCATAATAATGTGGGATTTATTTGACATGAATTGATAATTAGTTACTCACACTAATGTAGAGATGTTAGAAGAAAGCATGTTGTGACATTGCATTCACATCTCATATATGCACATGAATAGGTGTTAAAATATCACTCAAATATTGATTATTTATTGATTAAATCATGCTATAAAATCTTGTCGATGTTGCTACAAGAAAACATTTTTGTGGAGGAGCAATGTGAATTCCTGATGAGGAAGAATATTGCAGTAGGGAGAGAAGTTCTTCAAATGAAATAAAGATAAGTATTTTATTTTAAGAAGTCTATCCATATGCATGTTTATTCTTTTAAAAATGAATTGTTACATACATGGCATGGCATGAGATTAGCTTCCATTTAAGAGAAATTCTTTAAAAAAGTACATGCTATTATAATATACCATTCTGGATAAAATATGCATATGAGATTAACATGTGTACTATGCTTTATTTCTTTGGGAAAGAAAGTATAAAAGCATGAAAGAAAAATAGTTACTTTTCATTTGAGCTTGAAAAGAAGTAGTTGTTTTTGCATGCAATGAAATTTCTAAGTTACCATGCACTTACTTTAAAAAAGATGAATGTGTATAGTGATGGTGTAAGAAATTAATGCATGAATGCAAAAGATGAAGGAATTCCTACTCTAAGATGATAGAGTGTTAAAAATTAAAATTGAATGAAGTCTCTTAATGGATCAAGTTATGAAACTTAACTAAATGACTAGTTGACTAACTAGTGTTTGCATGAGTCGTCATGGATGCATTAAAACTATTGACTAGTTATGAATGAATAACTAATGAAAGTTATATGCATGAATCAATTTTGAATAAAGCTATTTGAAATTTGTGAACAAGTGATTATGATAATTACTTCGTATGTCAGTCTGTTGGAACAGAACATTATGAGAATTGAAAATGTTTTGATAAGATAATATGTGCTTGAGAAATACATATTTGCAATTAACATTGTTTCTTATTGTAAGCATGAGTAGCTTAATGGAAACAGAAAATTTGTGAAAATAAAACATCGCAAACATGGCAAAGTGGATTGCAACAGTAAACGTTAAAGTATCATGTTTTAATGTACAACACATGTATGTTACTTCCAGGGGGGAAGTTGTGACAGCTTCAGTAAAGCTAACTAGTATTAACTAGCTAAAGACAAACTTGTTGAAATTAATTAATGAAAGAAAATCTTTCTAAGTTGATGGTAAAAATGTTTCCAAGAATAGGAAGTGGTTGGGGACAGTTGGAAAGACAGTTACCTACTCCTCTGAGGATAAGCTGGATCCCCGGGGAGGAGTAGGTGTTCTGTGAAATTGGTAAAGGGGGAGTATTTTCTCCAGCTGGGTGGGACCAGTTGAAAATAGCTTCCAGCACCCCTTGTAAATCCAAAGACATCTCAGTGTGACTGGAATTGGAGAATTGGACCGGACTGTCCCGAATTTCTCTTCCAGGCTTTTCTGAGTGTGACTGGATTGGCCATCCCGATGTCATAGCAAAAGAATCCACTGTTGACCCGTGACACTGTCCAGATTCTAGAGCTAGGGGGCAAGTGGAGGACGTAATAGCCTCACTTGATGGTTGGGAGGACCACAGCTTGAAAGACTAAATTTTCAGATAAGTATAAAGAACTTAGTGCTTGGAAAATGAAGTACTGAATGTATAAGTTCATTTATATTATTACTAATTTGTTTGAATGTCTTAGCAGGAGCTAAGATAGTGTGCACATGATGCATTGATGAGAGGATTGGTTCTATCTGAGTACTTATGGAAGTACTTGATTAAAACATCTGTGATATTGCAAGAATGTTTGATAGTTTCAAGTATTTTCATTTTTGAAACTATGTGACTAATGTGATTGAATTGTTAGTTATACATCATAGGCTCCTTCTAGGAAGTGTTGATGGGTGTTCAACCATTCTATGAGAGCTTGCATAAAAGCCATCATTTCTTTCAATAGTAAGTGTTAAGTTCGATAAAATATTCCTTGCTTATGAATATGGAGAAAAACAATATTGTTTCAATTAATGGCATTTAAGGAAATGAAAGTGTCTCATTTCCAAGGGGAAAGGAGCCCCTTTCAGTTGTTTATATCATTATATCATGAGTATAAGTTTAAGTTTCAGTGAGAGAAGCACACCGAGGACGGTGTTCTCTTAAGGGGGGGAGTATGTAACAGACCCCCCACGTGAATTCAAATGGTAAATATGTTTTCACTTTAACTGTTCAAATCAAGAAAATCAAGAATCAGTTTTAGGTGAACCGAATTCTTGATAACAGTTGTAGTATTTGCTGGATGGATTAAGAAGCGTTCATCGATTTTATATGGTAAAAAGGAAAATTGATTTATTTTGGTCCAGCAGAAAATTTATTACAGATGATGGCACTTGTGCAGTGTCCATCCAGGGAGCCAGGACTTATCCCTTCACTGATAGTCAGCTTGCAAGCCTGCATGCGTCCCTCAAAACGATATGCGTATTTATAATGAAGCCGCATCCTGGAATGATTTGTTCCGGGGCAAAAGAAATACATATGGAGAAAACTTCAGCGACTGTAACAGTTATTCCCACTCATTGCGGTCAACATCTGCAGTCTAATCCTAATTCTAATAGCTCGAGAAGCTTCAGCTGCGGGAGTAATTTGTTTTCGTGACGCGTCTGACAATCATGATCATCGGTTAGCAAGCTCGAGTTTGTGTGTTAAGACCGCCTGCAACTTCTGCCAGTAAAGAGATGAAATTAAATTCTATGCCTACCTATCTACAAATGGTAAGTAAGATACCATTGCTATTGCGTTTCTTTGATAATAGTCGACTGGTTTATATCTAACATTATGTGGGTGTATACATATTATGGAATTATAAACATAATAGTCGACTGCTTTATATCTAACATTATGTGGGCATATATATATTATGGAACTATAAACTATATGGCATTCACATTATCATATATTAAATACACGTAGGCTATGGTTGTTGACCAAAGCTCGTGGAGTGATATTTCTAACGTTTATATCTAACATGGTGTGGGGATATATATATATATTATGAAATTACAAACTATCTGGCATTCACATTGTTATATATTTAAAAATACATTGGCATGGTTTTCAAAGTGCCTCCACCATTGGGACTGCCAAGATAAGTATTCCTCCAAACAATAATTTATTTTGAATTATTTTACTTACTTTATGAAAAGAAAATGAAATGGATTTTGGTAGCTACAAATAAGTTTATTTTAAAACTTGAAATGCGCGTCCATGAGGGGAGGTTAAATATCTTTGTTAAAGATAATTATTCCTCAAAATAATAGTTTTCTTTTGAATTATTTTACTTAAAATGGATATGGATATGTAGTTGTATTAGATTTCATCGAAAAGAACATAAGTCTATATATGGAAATGATAACATGTTTGTTATCATACTTTAGAAAATATTCTTTGGCAAAGAAGAAGGAATTACATACACAAAAACTAAAGTAATGTTTTTGTTTCCTTGAAATACATACATGGCTAATGTGGGTATAATATTTCGAGAATAAGGTATGTATTATTATTTTTTATTCCATTAGTTTTATGGAAAAGAAAACCATGTTTTGCATGCCTAATATGTTATGTGTCCTCGAAGAGGAATCATGAGTTTGCCTACTCGATTATGTTAAGTACTCTGTTGGGAAATTAATCTTTATGCATGGTATGCATAGGAACAATAGCCAATGTGTTAGCTTTATTATATTTGCATGCTTCAAAGGAAAAATCTGAAGTGGTGGTTCTTTTTTAAAAAGTAAAGCGAATGCACATTGTGTCATTTTCCATTAAAAGAATTTCTGAACAGATACGTATGTGAAAAATGTCATAATAATGTGGGACTTATTTGACATGAATTGATAATTAGTTACTCACACTAATGTAGAGATGTTAGAAGAAAGCATGTTGTGACATTGCATTCACATCTCATATATGCACATGAATAGGTGTTAAAATATCACTCAAAGATTGATTATTTATTTATTAAATCATGCTATAAAATCTTGTCGATGTTGCTACAAGAAAACATTTTTGTGGAGGAGCAATGTGAATTCCTGATGAGGAAGAATATTGCAGTAGGGAGAGAAGTTCTTCAAATGAAATAAAGATAAGTATTTTATTTTAAGAAGTCTATCCATATGCATGTTTATTCTTTTAAAAATGAATTGTTACATACATGGCATGGCATGAGATTAGCTTCCATTTAAGAGAAATTCTTTAAAAAAGTACATGCTATTATAATATACCTTTTCTGGATAAAATATGCATATGAGATTAACACGTGTACTATGCTTTATTTTTTTGGGAAAGAAAGTATAAAAGCTAGAAAGAAAAATAGTTACTTTTCATTTCAGCTTGAAAAGAAGTAGTTTTTTTTGCATGCAATAAAATTTCTAAGTTGACATGCACTTACTTTAAAAAAGATGAATGTGTATAGTGATGGTGTAAGAAATTAATGCATGAATGAAAAAGATGAAGGAAGTCCTACTCTAAGATGATAGAGTGTTAAAAATTAAAATTGAATGAAGTCTCTTAATGGGTCAAGTTATGAAACTTAACTAAATGACTAGTTGACTAACTAGTGTTTGCATGAGTCGTCATGGATGCATTAAAACTATTGACTAGTTATGAATGAATAACTAATGAAAGTTATATGCATGAATCGATTTTGACTAAAGCTATTTGAAAGTTGTAAACAAGTGATTATGATAATTACTTCGTATGTCAGTCTGTTGGAACAAAACATTATGAGAATTGGAAATAAGATAATATGTGCTTGAGAAATACATATTTACGATTAGCATTGTTTCTTATAGTAAGCATGGGTAGCTTAATAGAAACAGAAAATCTGTGAAAATAAAACATCGCAAACATTGCAATGTGAATTGCAACAGTAAACGTTAAAGTATCATGCTTTAATGTACAACACATGTATGTTACTTCCAGGGGGAAGTTGTGACAGTTTCATTAAAGTTAACTAGTATTAACTAGTTAAGGACAAACATATTGAAATTAATTAATGAAAGAAAATCTTTCTAGTTGATGGTAAAAATGTTTTCAAGAATAGGAAGTAGTTGGGGACGATTGGAAAAAAAACTATTGTTTCCTGCGAGGATAATTTGGATCACAGGGAGGAGTAGGCGCTCTGTGAAATTGGTAAAGGGGGAGTATTTTCTCAAGCTGGTTGGGACCAGTTGAAAATAGCTTCCAGCAACCCTTGTAAAGCCAAAAACATCTGAGTATGACTGGAATTGGAGAATTGGACCAGACTGTCCCGAATTTCTCTTCCAGGCTTTTCTGAGTGTGACTGGATTGGCCATCCCGATGTCACAGCAGAAGAATCCACTATTGACCCGTGACACTGTCCAGATTCTGGAGCTAGGGGGCAAGTGGAGGACGTAATAGCCTCACTTGATGGTTGGGAGGACCATAGCTTGAAAGACTAAATTTCCAGATAAATATAAAGAACTTAGTGCTCGGAAAATGAAATACGATGTATAAGTTCATTTATATTTTTACTAATTTGTTTGCAGATAATGTATGAAGGAGCTAAGATAGTGTGCACATGATGCATTGATGAAAGGATTGGTTCTCTCTGAGTACTTATGGAAGTACTTGATTAAAACATCTGTGATATTGCAAGAATGTTTGATAGTTTCAAGTATTTTCATTTTTGAAACTATGTGACTAATGTGATTGAATTGTTAGTTATACATCACAAGCTCTTTCTACGAAGTGTTGATGGGTGTTCAACCATTCTATGAGAGCTTGCATAAAAGCCATCATTTCTTTCAATAGTAATTGGTAAGTTCGATAAAATATTCCTTGCTTATGACTATGGATAAAACATTATTGTTTTAAATAATGACATTTAAGGAAACGAAAGTGTTTCTTTGTGAAGGGTAATGACCCCCTTTGGGTTGTTTTTATCATTATATCATGAGTATAAGTTTAAGTTTCAGTGAGAGAAGCACACCGAGGACGGTGTTCTCCTAAGGGGGGGAGTATGTAACAGACCCCCCACGTGAATTAAAATGGTAAATATGTTTTCACTTTAACTATTCAAATCAAGAAAATCAAGAATCAGTTTTAGGTGAACCGAATTCTTGATAACAGTTGTAGTATTTGCTGGATGGCTTAAGAAGCGTTCATCGATTTTCTATGGTAAAAAGGAAAATTGATTTATTTTGGTCCAGCGGAAAATTTATTACAGATGATGGCACTTGTGCAGTGTCCATCCAGGGAGCCAGGACTTATCCCTTCACTGATAGTCAGCTTGCAAAAATTTGCATGCGTCCCTCAAAACGATATGTGTATTTATAATGAAGCGCATCCTGGAATGATTTGTTACGGGGAAAAGAAATACATATGGGCTTATTTATTTATGTGATTATTCCACTCATTTGCGATCAACATTCTGCAGTCTAATCCTAATTCTAATAACCCCGAAGCTTCGGCTACGGGGGGGTAATTTGTTTCGTGACGCGTCGACAATCATGATCATCGGTTAGCGAGGCTCGAGTTTTATTGTGGTAAGGCGCACAGCACGCATTAAAGAGATGAAATTAAATTCTACGCCTACCTATCTACAAATGGTAAGTAAGATACCATTGCTATTGCGTTTATTTGATAATAATCGACTGGTTTATATCTAACATTATGTGGGTGTATACATATTATGGAATTATAAACATAATAGTCGACTGCTTTATATCTAACATTATGTGGGCATATATATATTATGGAATTATAAACTATATGGCATTCACATTATCATATATTAAATACACGTAGGATATGGTTGTTAATGAAAGCTCGTGGAGTGATATTTCTAACGTTTATATCTAACATGGTGTGGGGATATATATATATATATATTATGAAATTACAAACTATTTGGCATTCACATTGTTATATATTTAAAAATACGTTGGCATGGTTGTCAAAGTGCCTCCACCATTGGGACTGCCAAGATAAGTATTCCTCCAAACAATAATTTCTTTTGAATTATTTTACTTACTTTATGAAAAGAAAATGAAATGGATTTTGGTAGCTGCAAATAAGTTTATTTTAAAACTTGAAATGCGCATCCATGAGGGGAGGTTAAATGTCTTTGTTAAAGATAAGTATTCCTCAAAATAGTAGTTTTCTTTTGAATTATTTTACTTACATTCTGAAAAGAAAATGAAATATATCATATGAATAGCAGCTCTCTGTTGAATACTTTAATCATTTTCTGGAGAGAAAATGAAATATGAAATATTTCATATGATTTATTATAAGCAGAAATAGTTACATTTAACAAAAGTTATAGAATTTCCTTTGGGAATAATATCTTATCTTATGAAGTGAAAGATAAGTCCATTGTGTTAAAAGAATATCTTTATCTTTATCTGGTTGGTAAAAGAGAAGTTATTATTATGTTATATAATGGGTATTTTGATTTAATTGCATGGGTTAATGTACAAAAGATTAAATTTGTTATTATTTTAAAAAGGTATTCTTATTCCTTATGCACAATATAAGGATTAATTATGGTACCTTTTTGAAAAGGGTTACCTATTGAAAAGATTACATCTTAGGTGTACAAAAGATTAAGTAACTTTGTTATGGTTCCCTAAGTTTTGTGCATGAGGAACTACATAGAGTAACTAAGTTATATTAACCCCCTTTTTGAGAAATAATCATGTATATTTTTACATGGAAATAGTAGTTAAGAGTGGTAGTATTCTAAGAATTTTTCGTAAAAAGAATCCAGGTTGTCTTAAAGATTACTATTATGTTAATATTTTTACATGAAAATAGTATTTCATGATGATAGAAATCTAAGAAGGGAATATGTGTTTTCTACAGTAAAGGAAGAGTTATCTCTCTTGCATGCAAAAAGAATAGCCATTATGTGCTACATGATTGGTGCTACATCGATGGTCGGCTGAGGCAGTCTGCAACATGATTGGTGCTACCCTTCTTATACTTGATGTTCAAATGGAACTGTTGCAGATATGTAGACCACTTCTGATGGCGATCATTCTGCAACTTCCCTTGTGTCTGTATGAACTACAGGGGCCTGTGGTCTGTATGGATGATTGTTTCCTTCCCCAAAATGTAATGCTTCCATTGTCGACAAGCTTGCACAATGGAGTACATTTATTTGTCATATGTGGGGTACTTGCGAACTGTGTCAGACAATGTCTCACTGTGAAATGCCATTGGATGTCCCTGTTGAGTAAGAACTGCCCCAATAGCATAGTCAGAGGCATCTGTCTCGATCTCAAATGGCTGTTGCAAGTCTGGTAAAGTGAGCACTGGGGCAGAACAGAGGTGGTTTTTCAGTTCTGTGAATGCCTTCTGTTGAGGTTCCGACCAAAAATTTTTTGCTCTCGCTCCTCCCTTGGTGACTTGACTCAAGGGCCAAGTGATATGAGAGAATCCCAACATGAACCTCCGATAGAAATTAGCAAGACCCAGAAAGCTGCGAAGCTCTGTTATAGTGGTTGGGGCTGGCCAATCCCGAATGACTTGGATCTTGGCTGGATCCACATGCACCCCCCTTTCATCGATAATGTATCCCAGATATTGAACCTGGGTCATGCCAAAAGTGCACTTCTCCAAATTGGCACACAACTTGTGTTGCCGCAGTGTTTGGAGGACTTGTCGGATGTGGTGAAGGTGCTCTTCCCAAGTCTGGCTGAAGATCAGAATGTCATCCCAGTACACCACTACAAATGAGTTGGTGAATGGCCGCAAGATGTCATCCATCATCCTCATGAAGGTGGCGGGAGCATTCGTCAACCCGAAAGGCATGACTAGCCATTTGAAAAGGCCTTCCTTGGCTTTGAAGGCAGTCTTCCACACATCGGAGGGTTCAATTGGTACCTGGTGATACCCAGACTTCAGGTCGATCTTGCTGAAATATTTTGCACCTTTGAGTTGGTCGAGAAGGTCATCAATCCGTGGGATTGGGTACCTATTCCGGACAGTGATCTTGTTCAGCGCCCGATAGTCAATACAGAGTCTCCACGTCCCATCCTTCTTCTCTACCAACACGATTGGGCTCCCACAGGGCGATGAACTTGGTTTTCTACAACAGCTCTTGAATCTGCCTCTTGATTTCATCATTCTTCAGAACAGAGCACCGATAGATCGGTCCATTAGGTAGCGGCGCACCGGGGGTCAGATCAATCGGGTGCTTGACCTGACAGTGCAGAGGAACCCCTGTGGGTGAGGTGAATATGTCTTCGTACTCCTCCACAACCTTATCCATTTGTTGTTGTTGTGCAGAGGAGCCCTGTCTGGAGGTCGTGGCCACAGTCTTCTTCTTGCCCTGGGGGCGGATCATCGGGAAAACGAATTTCCTGGTTTGGGAAATGAGCTTACTGCATTGTTTTGCAGTAACCAAAGAGATAGTCGTAGGAGGTGGTACCTCTGGTATCCTGTACAACTTATTTCCCAAAGTAATAATAACAGCACGAGGTCGAGACTCATACACAGCATGACGCTTTCACAAGTATGGTTGTCCTAATAATACATCAGAAACATCAATAGGAGCAACGTCACATAATACCTCATCCGTGAAGGGCTTGATGCTATAGGGAAGGCGGCACTGCTGGCTGACGCGGAGATCTCGTCCTTGGTGAAGCCACCCGATGGTGTATGGATGTGGGTGAGCTGTGGTCGGCAAACCCAACCGCTTCACGGCGTCTGCTGAAATGAGGTTCTTTTGGCTCCCATTGTCGACAATGAACTGTACCGGGGAGCCCTTTACCCACATCTGGGAGTGGAAGAGACGTTCCTCCTCCTCTGGATCTTCCGGTTCCTCCTTTTGGATCTTTGCAGTGGCAACAGTGGCGTTGGGCTCCGCATCAATAATCTGTTTCCCTTTTTCATTTTCCTTTTCAGGTTCTGATTCAGAGTCAGAGCATGCATCTGACTCAGAAGCCCTCATCTCGGCCACTAGCGACTGCTTGGCCCGACACTCACTTGTGTTGTGAGTGGAGCTCTTATGGAACTCACACCACTTTCCCGTGTCCTTCTTTGGCTTTGCGGTGTTTTTCTTTTCTTGTGGCTTCGATGAGTTGTCTTTAGCCGCCATGCCTTGGCTCGGTCCTTTGTTCTGCGGTTTGGAAGCACCTTTCCCTTGCTTTTGATTCGCAGATCCAAAGTCTCGCTTCTTCTGCTTGAATTTCTGCTCAATCTTGGCAGCATACCGGTATGCCGTACCAAGCGAGGAGATGTCAAGGAACTCCATTTCCTCCTGAATGTATTTGTGTAGACAGCTGCGATACTTTAGCACCAGATGTTTCTCTGAATCTTTGATACCCAAATTTGTGCGCAGGGTATGGAACAGATTCGTCAGCTCATGCACATCTTGATCCCTTTGTTGTCGCAACGTGGTCCATTGTATGTACTTGTCCTCATAGCTCCCCACAGGATAGTACTGTTCCTTGACGGCGTCTTGGAAAGAATTCCAAGTTGGTACGGCCAAGAACAGAGAGGGTTCTGTCTGGTCCTTGTTCTCATAGTAGGTTTCCCACCAGTCCTTAACATGGGGGGTAGCTTTGAGGAGTGCAAAAATAATCTTCTCCCGGTCTGAAAAGTCATGAACCGAAAAATATCCTTCTAACAAATTCAACCATTTATCTACAGCATCTGCATCTATTTGACCCTCAAATATGGGAATGTCAAAATTTACTTGTACCTTAAAAGGAGTCGCACCTCCAGAGTGGCTGCTGGATACAGATGCGCCGCCGGTGGGTAGCCGTTGAAGGATCTGAGCAAAGTTATCCATCATCACGTTCCTTTGTCTTTCGAGGGCCTCCTCGAGCAATATTTTGATAGGATCTCCTGCTCCCTCATCTTTCTTTTCGTCCCCAATGGGCGTCCGTCGAGGTTTGCGAGGCTGATCTTGCAAAGGTTCCACCAGATCGAGCCCTAGCTCCTTATACCCCGACCTCGTTGGGGACATGCAAAGAAGGATCGAGAAAAAGCAGACCGCTCTGATACCACTGATCCGGATTTATGCAGGAACGCAACAGAATAAACATATAAACATAAATACAGAGATGCGGCGGAAATAACACTTCATTTCATTAATATCAAAGAACTGAAATTTGCTTACAGACAGAATGGAAATAAAACTAGCTAGGGCGCTGGTAGCTATCTCTGAGAAGAGATGTGGCGGCTACAGGCCTCTGAACTGAGTTACAATGAGGCTCGAGGGCCTGTTTATCATTTAGAAACAATGGGAAATCCTAAATAGCCAAAACCCTAACCCTAGGAGATGAAGCGCCAAAACTATGGGCCCCGTTTGGGTAAATTGGTGTTTCAACTTCCCAGGGGCGTAACTTTGGCATACGATCTCCGTTTGACGCGTACCATACCTCGTTAGAAAGATCTATCCAAGGAATACAAATTTGGAACGGGCAACATCGGTCCATGGACCCATGTTGCCCTCCGTTTTCCCAAAAAACGTCGTTTAGGGCCTCAAAACGGCTTCGGAAGTTTAGGACCCGAAAAACTGCTAAAAATAGTAAACTGTGCCGAAATTGAAAAACTGAAATAGACAATGGTGGAGCCCCAAGTGGAATAGGCGGGTGACCACCAATATCCACCTGGATCACTTGATGGTTGGGAGGACCATAGCTTGAAAGACTAAATTTCCAGATAAGTATAAAGAACTTAGTGCTCAGA